>CM040243.1:10785477-11137584 GCA_022545495.1 Chrysanthemum lavandulifolium
GGAACATCGAATGACTATCCAAAAACTCAAAATTTGGAACAACATGAACCGAATGGCACAAGTTTGTCACAGGAAGCTCACTAAAGGATTGAAGAATACAAACTATGAGCAACCTAGCCTTCCTCCTTGAAGAGAGACATTATGTTTGAAAAATTGATTCTCAATGTCAAAACCAACGGGGAGAACAAGCTCGTCTAATGACTCAAAATTTCTACTCAAACATCGGAATCCAACCAAAGCATCCAAGTCATACCCGGGTAATGGTAATCACAAACTCATTCCCGATCCTATGTTCAAAAAGCGATTGATGTCCGGGTAACTTCATTAATCAACTAGCTCTTCTCATTAGTCAAAACATGAATTCTCCCCACAAACCAACAACAACCTCGAGCGACATCTAACCCACACAATCAAGCCTTTGTTAAAGATGGAAGGATCATGGTGCAACGATTCGGGAAGGCGGTATGATCGGGAAGAGGTGGAGTAGGAGAGGTTATGTTAGCAACCGAATCGAGGAAGAAATGGTAACCAAGGTCAAGCTAAGCCAATCAAATGTTATAGCTGGTGGTGAAGGACACATTGCAAGGGCGCATCTCCAAGCGTCCATGAGAATCTTGATTACCGAGAGATAAGATGTCTGGCGGCACAAGCTCGAGACAATGGTGCTTGCTTTGGATGAAGAGGAATTGCATTTCTTCTTTGAGGGCAATGCCAAGACCTATGATGCGAGATGTGGATGAGCGGTGATAACGCTACAGCGTGATTCGGGGTCAAAGGAACTTCCTTTTTCTTCGAACAAGTTTTATAACACCCTAGGCGATGAACCTAATCGTTGTAGTGTAGTAATTAGGGTGTTTACGGGTATTGATATCGTTCTCTAGGGGAATAGGAATGCTAGTAGGGAGTTACTACGCTAAGGTTAAGGTTGAGGAAGATTATTTTTATCTTTTTATATTTTATGAAAATGGAAGAGTACGAATCTCTTGGTATTGGATTTGGGGGTTGGTATTTCTACCGATTACTCTACTATTATCTAATTATCTAAACTAAGGTTGTGAGAGTCTATGTCTAATTAATGTGTGCTCGTATGATAGTTTAAAGATGTGTTTACTTAGTTTGTATTACTCCTTAATTATCTCTATTGATGGTTGAGTGTCACGTCTTATTCCTAGTTAGTTGTGTGTCTACAAGTTGTAGGGTGTCGTTCTCTCCTAACTCTTGAACTTACCAAAGGGTCTTGTCTACAAACCCACTAGAGATTATAGACTCCTACTCTAAGGCGCTCTTGGATGGTTTAGCCTACAATTACTCGGGTAATTATACTCTAAGGTTACACAAAGATGAATCAAGCATTAAGTGCTGCTTGAATGACCTATCGCGTTACTAGATCATTAATCAACTAAGATAAGAAACAACCAATCAATGTATTCAATAATTAAGTTTCATACTTCCTAAGCAAACACACAAATAAATTAGCCGGACATGGAGAACATGCAACGCTACACACAAATAATCAAAGACATAATTGAATTAATGAAGTAAAGACTTATCTTGATGTAAGATAGGGTTTAAAACCCTAAAATACTTGTACAAGACACCTTAGGTTCGGTTTTAGGTTTTACTCCAAAGACTCCTTTGAAAAATTCGGATTCTATATATAAGATTACAATTGCGACGGCGTCACTTTAGGTTTAGTGGCCTTGTGTCACTGCCGTTAGGGGTTTCGTCTTGGCCACGTTAACCTTGCGACGGCGTCGCCTTATGTCCGTGGCGCCGTCCTCTTGACTTAAATGGTCTGGATTGCATCTAGGCAAATGCACGAGTGGCGACGACCTACTCTTTCACCACTAGGCCTTGTCTCTTGAAAATCTGAGTCTTGGGTTACGGCCGAATCTTTAATAATTTTGGGACGGCGTGGCAATGTCTTTTTGACGTCGCCTTCTACTTTCAACAAGCTGTGAGTGTCTCGATTTCGACTTTGGCCATTTTCTTCATATATTAGCGCCTTTTCGTCCAAATAAGTGCCATTCCACATTTTGCCTTCCACGAGACCTAAAAAGTGAAAAGAGCGATATTAAGCAATAACGGATACAAAAGTGATCAAATAAGGACTTAACGACCCCTCAAAATGGTACCTTTTAAAACCTTATCGTGACCTATTGGAGAGATAGGTCACAATCATCGAATGCCTTTCGAGCCGACGTGATGCATACGACTGATGTGGATGATGGACCTACTAAGACACACAATTTTTATGGCTAGCATTTCTCCAATGGTTTCTCCCAAGGTCTCTTCTTCACCTTATCATCCCATGACAAGCCTCATCTCGAGGTATTAAAACTATACGATGATGTTTGATGTGCAATGATGCATGACAAAGTACAATCAATCTGAAATTGAATCAAATATTGAAAATATGGGTAATACCGATATTGTCCCATATGATCAATATGTGAAACAAAGTGAAAGTGACGTTGTACCAAGTGATGCATCTTCCGCGATCCAACAATGACTATGTTTTGATGAATACAACGCATGTGCCCCGATGATTCTCGTAATTTCGAACTAAATGCCTATAAAGAACGTGGTTGCTATTTATGAACAACGTGCTAAATTTGAGTTGACCACTTCGTGAGCGGTGAAATGGATGACCAAGTGAGTACAAGAATTAGAAAAAGTAAGTTTAGAGAAGAAGTATAGAAACAAGAATTAAATTCCTTGCAAGAAAAACTTTCTAAAACAAATTAAGCAAAAACAAGAACTTCAAGAAAATGTGAAAATGCTTAAGCAAGAATTTAATGCAAAGGAATCAAAACTCTTGAGAGATTTTTCTAATCAAAACTTTGAAAACAAACTTGAAAACAAGTTGTACATACAAGGAAACACCATTCGATCGCCACATGGTCACTAAACATCGAGTCTTAAGCGATAAGCATAGCATTCCCCTTGTTGAGGAACCAAATCCAGAGGTAATTAAAAGGCTAGAAATGCTCATAAGGTGCTTTATGATGGTAATGAAATCCTTAAGCCTAGGCGTAAACCTAGTTGCGTGAGTGCAATCGAGGAAGATAAGAAATCAAATGAAATCACTAGGAAAAGATGAATAAGAAACAAAATGATCCCAAATGCAAAGAGAAAAAATAATCATCACTCCTCATGACTACAAGAAGGAAAACCGATTTTTGAACAAGTTTAAGCCTCGTACATTGTTGACTCCCAACAAGTCTTCCGGAAAAAGGATTTAGATAAGGTAAAGCGGAAAATATTGTTGAAACAAACCTCCCTTTGAAAATGCCTAGAGCGACTGTGGTATCCTCCTAATACACCAATGCATCTTGTACCTAGAACAATTGCCACTAAAAGCAAGACATTAATTAGCCAATACGTTATATTTCAACTATTTGTTGATTTTGAGAAAACTTGCAAGAAAAGGATCACACCCACCGTATAATCAAGGAGAAAGGGTTTTGAACAAATGAAAGAATGTTATTTAATCGAGGTCATGCCCTTCTTTAAACTTCTAAAAGATCACTTTGAGAGTCTTAAAAGGGGATAGAAACCGATATTAAGGGAATGGAAAAGGAATTTGATGCAATGGTTGTTGAAGTTAGTGACTATGAGCGCGCATCAAATATAATGAGATTGAGAGAAAGAACTTGCATACATTAAATGAGAATCTTATTATCGAATGTGTTGCTCAAGATGTGTTTTTCAACGCTCAAATTGCTCTATTAATGCTTAAATTTCATGAACTATCTGTGGCCCCGAAAGTCTCCCATGATCGTGTCATTGAGCTTGAAAAACTAATTCTAAACTAAACGAGAAAATTGAATCGATGATCACGACAATTTCGTTAAACATTTTTCTAAACTAGAAGTTGAGCATTTTAATTTACAACTAAAATATCAACATCTTAAAGAAAATGTCAAAACTTCAAATGTCAAGACATCTTCGATGCTCAAGAGTTTGATGCGCTTTCAATTAACAAACGTGATGAATGATTCAAGCTCAAGCAACACGATCGAAAGTTGAAAGCCCAAATCTCTCAATTAAAGGGTCAAACGAACAATATGACAGTGCTCCCAAATGCCTCCTCCTTTAGATTCTCGAATTCTCAAACGCTTCATCTTCAAAACTTAGTAAATGCTTTACAAAAGGAAAACGAAAGTTTTCTAGAAGAAAATGAAAAGGTTAAACGCCATTTCAATGAGTTATTTGAATCAATTAAGGTCACTCAGAATAAGAATAACGAACAAATAGCTTCATTGCAAAAGGAAATCGAGAATCAAGAGTCGTGTAAAAGGGAAAATGCCAATGACCAATGGGGAGAATGGTGTATCAAAGGTTCAATCTTGTAATAAATATGCTTTGTCTCAGAATATATGTCCCTCCTCATCTAAGGAACAACAAACTAGCTATTCAAACATACTTCTCATCTCTTAAGGATTGCTTAGAATGCCTCGTGAGATTGTTGAAGAGGATAAGCTAGAGAAACCTCATGATAATGCAATTGACATGCATGCTTATATGCCAAACGATCTCAAGAAATCTTAGAATGCTTGATCACAATATGCCCAAAGACATTAGGAGAGAGTTAACCTTTGATTCCATGTTCGATGCCTAATGCCAAGTATGATATGCACTCGATTCCCAATGTTTTGAATGTGAACCGAGTGTGCCTTTGAGTAGTTCGATTATAGATCCGCAATGCTAAGAAAGAGAACTCAAGTGTGCCTTCTAGGAGTACAAATCTCAAGACTTAGTTTTAAGAATGTGAACCATAGTGCACCCGCATGTAGTTCGATCCCATCACATCTAAACAGTGATGCAAAGAGTAGTTAAGCCAACTAATGTTCCCATTCCTCTACAGAGTAATCATGACATTAAAGGGAGCAGTCAAAGTCTCAAGACAATACAAGGAATGATAGGACCTCGCAAGCTAAGAATGCGCACCGAAAAGAGAAGAACAATCTAGGAACTTTAAGTTTGAATCGAATAAAACGAATCGTGTTGATTCTAGTATTAGCCATAGGCGCATCAGAATTAATTTGAATTCGATACTATTTGCAAACCTTGTATTGATGTCTCGCTGAATTTCGCCTCTAATCATGAATGTGATGTTAATGCTCGCCTAATGATGTTAATTGTCCATAATATTGTTAATGCTAAAACTCATGCTAAGAAGGCTAAAAGGCAAAACGAAGAAAGTTAGAAAACAAAGGAAACCCACAAGAAGAACATTCAAGAAATAGGCTTCTATTGATACCGTTGGTCATAAGACTAATCGATAATGCCCACTAGAAAATGGATGCCTACCGTAGAACTATTCCTTTAAGAAGTGATCACACCGTGAATGTGGCTAATACGTATACTAGTATCGCATCTATTTACAATGATTCCATTGCCTCACTTTCTCGATATGAATGCTTCTATTTCGATGCGGGTGTTCCAACCATTGTAACTAACCAAATGGAACCCATTCTTGCATGGGGATCCCAATTATCCAGCTTATCCATTCTTGTCTCGTGGTTCAACCGCAGATCGCTCAAATCGCTCTGCGTGGTACCGGACTCAGTCGCTCCAAGCATATGACCGAGACCGGTCATGCTCATGAACTTCGTGAGCAAATTCATCGGATCGTTAGATTTGGTAATGATCATTTCGGTGCATATGGGTTATGGAGATTATGTTGTTGGTGATAGTGTCATCTCTAGAGTTTACTATGTGGAAGGTTTAGGTCATAACTGCTCTCTCGCTGGTCAATTCGTGATTCGATCTAGAAGTAGCCTTCGTAAAACATACCGCTTTGTTAGAGATCTTAATGGTAAGGAACTGTTAAAAGGAACTCGTGGCTCAAATCTTTACACCATCTCTATCGATGACATGATGAGGGCCTCCAATCTGCTTGTTATCAAAGGCTTCAAAACAAAGTCATGGTTATGGCATCGCTGCCTCAATCACTTGAACTTCGCACCATCAACGATCTTCCGTAAAGGACTTAGTTGTAGGTTTACCTAGACTAAAGTATGAAAAGGATCATCTTTGTTCAAGATGTCAATTGGGAAAAAGCAAGAAGTATGCCCATAAACCCAAACCTACTAACTCACACGTAAGTTCTTCATATGATTCATATGGATTTATGGACCAATGAGGTGCGTAATATCTTGGGAAGAAATATGTGTTAGTTGTGGTTGATGATTACCTAGATTCACCGGGTCAAGTTCTTAAGGACAAAGGATGAAACTCCCGATATCATCATCAAACTCATCAAACAAATTGCAGTTCGACTAAACAAAACCGCCGTAATTATCGTAATGCATAATGGAACCGAGTTTGTCAACAAACAACTTAGTGAATTCTATGAAAGCGTTGAATCACCATCAAAGAAGTGTTCCACGAACCCCTCAACATAACGGTGTAGTTGAAAGACTAAATCGCATTTTGTTGAAGCCGCTAGAACAATGCCGATCTACTCAAAGGTTCCAATGTTTCTCCGGGTCAAGCAATTGCCACCGCATGCTACACACAAAATCGCTCCGATTCACACCGCTCATGGAAAACTCCATATGAACTTGTCCACAACAAAAAACCTAATCTATCTTTCCTTCGCGTGTTTGGTGCATTGTGCTATCCAACTAATGAGGGTCAAGACTTAGGCAAACTTAGGGCCAAAGTCGACATTGAGTATTTGTAGGATATGCATCAAACAAAAGGGATACCGAATCTACAACAAAAGAACCCAAATATCATGGAAACAATTCACGTTACGCTTGATGAGTCGACGGTCAAATGGCTCCTGGACACTCCACCAGACCCGCTTCTCAAAACAATCCCATTGGTTCATCCTTGTTCCAAACTCCTCTCAAGAAACTCCATATGTACCTCCATCCAAGATGATGTAAAGAAATTGTTTGATCCTATGTTTGATGAACTGTATGATTCAATTACTAATGAGGTGTTGATCCCTACAATGAGGATGCTCATATTCCAGTTGAATGAAGTCAATCCTCGCCTCAATATCTTTAAGTCAAGAAGCACCGTCGATCCTTCGCCTCATCAACAAATCATCATTCTTCAAATATACATCATGGAAATGTTTCGCATCAATGATGAAGTTAATCCTTTGCTACCCTCAAGATGCTCCATTTGAAAACATATTTGCTACTCCCGAATCATCATCGTAACCATCTTCTTCGTGAGACATCGACTCGCCTACCTCGGCCTCAACAACCGCCACATGAACACCTCGTAAAATGGACTCACGATCATCCATTAGACAACATCATTGGAAATCCTCTCGTCTCAGATCAACCCGGAAACAACTTGCAACCGATGCCTTATGGTGTTTCTTCAACTCCGCACTATCTAAGATTGAACCAAAAGATGTTAAACCGCCATGAATGAAGATAGTCGGTTCAATGCCATGCAAGATGAAATTCATGAGTTTGATCGCCTTGATGTATGGGAGTTAGTACCGCCCATCGTCGCTATGATTATAGCTCTTAAATGGATCTTCAAAGTGAAACTTGATGAGCATGGTGATGTGTTGAAGAACAAGGCTCGATTAGTTGCTAAAGGATACCGCCAAGAGGAGGGTATTGATTTTGAAGAATCTTTTGCCCTCGCTGTTCGAATCGAGGCAATCGTAATCTTTCCGCTAATGCCGCTAGTAAGAACATGGTAGTCTATCGATGGATGCGAAGACGGCATTTCGAACCGAGATCTTAAAGAAGTCGCTCACGCCACCAACCCAAGGATTTGTGAATCAAGAGCATCCTACTCACGCTTATCGTCTCAAGAAGGCTCTTTACGGTTTAAAGCAAGCTCCAAGGGCATGGTATGATACATCACAAAGTTTCTTCTATCAACCGGATTCAAAGAAAGGAGCAGCTTGATCCTACATTGTTCACCGTGAAGTCGTGCAAACATTTAACTCATGTTCAAATTTATGTTGATGATATTATTTTGCCTCGATGCACCCAATGGAATGTGATCGCTTTTCTAATGAAATGAGTTCAAAATTTCAAATGTCAATGATGGGACAAATGTCATTTTTCTGGGATTACAAATTTCACAAAGTCCCGGAGGCATTTTCATAAATCAATCTAAATATGCAACCGAGATCTTAAAGAAATTTGATTTGATTCAAGTGACCCCGCTGACACCCCCATGATTGATCGAACCAAACTAGATGAGGACCACCAGTGGATCATGATTGACCAAACGAAATATCGTAGTATGATTGATCCCCGATGTACCTCACAAACTAGTAGACCGTACATCTTGTTCACTGCTTGCATGTGTGCTAGATACCGTGCTGCCTACTAAAAGCACCTTGAAGCGCTTAAACGGGTCTTCAAGATTCCAAGGAACCATCAATATGGGACTTTGGTACCGAAAGACACCGGTATGTCACTAACAAAGATATGCAGATGCGATCATGCAGTGGTGTCAAGATACTGTCAAGCACGTCCGAGGTGCTCGCTTGGGTGATAAGCTTGTGAGTCGGTCTTCAAAGAAGCAAATGAGTACTTTATTTCTCTACAGAGGTCGAATACATAGCCATGTCATCTTGTTGTGCTCAAATCTTATGGATGAGATCTCAATTATCCGACTATGGCTTTGAATTCAACAAAATCCTCCAGATCGTGATAATAAAGTGCTATTGCTCTCATGCAACAACGCTCAACACTCAAGAGCAAAGCATATCGACATTCGACATCATTTCATCGTGGAACAAGTGGAAAAAGGTGTGGTGGAACTATATTTTGTGAGGTCCGAATATCGCTAGCGTACATCTTCACCAAAGCTCTTCCAAGAGAACGCTTGAGTTTATTCTTCCACGACTTGGTTTGAAAAGCCTTCAACCGAAAACTCTCAAACGCCTTCGTGAGGAAGACGAGGAGTAAAGGTCTATCTTCATCTATCTCTTTGTAAATATTTATTCGAAAACAAAATAGAAAAATATAAAACCTTCAAAATCCATAAAATATGAAAATTCAAAATTTTCAAAAAAAAAATATTGTCAATTTGTCATGTTTTTTTCTCTGCTCGATAATATCTACGGTTTGTGCTGTCATTCAAAGAATGACACGGACTTTAGATGTTGTTCAATTTAAAAAAAAAAAAAAAAAAAAAAAATATTCGAGAAAGAGAAATGGTTTATTGTCATCTTCGTGCAATAACCCGGTTTTAAAAGAAAGAACAGAGCTATGTTTTATCATGCTTTCAAAATTCCATGCTCGATTCTATAAACATTTATCTCGAAACCAAATGCTTTGATAATAACTCGTGATAATCATCGACTTATATGTCAGGCTCTATCTCTCAATCAACAACCTATGTCATTGATCGAGGGGAGAATGATTTCAATTAAATTAAAAGTTATTTGGCATTAAATTGTTTTCAAAAGATATACATGCATGTTTTATCAATGGAGTTTAAAGTCTTAAAATCCGATCCTTATCGCTCAAACGCTTTCACAATCAAGTCACAATTCTCCTTAAAAGCTTTCAAAATCAATTTAATTATAAGAGATCACAAATCTCAAATGTTTTGATAATTGTGATCGGGGAGAATGTGTGATTTAAATTGAATTTAAACCGATAATTCGTAAATGGTTTTATAAGAATGTACATGTCGTCCTTCCCACATGTGACAAACGATTTCAAATTTTCAATGCACATGTCGAGGGGAGCATCTATCTTAAACCTTGATTTGAAACGTGATCATTCATCCCAATGCAAGTTCTCTAGTATGTGCAAAACTCTTTTCAAACCTCGAGGCACATATTGAGGGGAGCAAATTCATGGAAACCTCATCCTTCCCGAAATGCTATACCTACTTGATTTGATGGGAAGTGATGTTGATATCTTTAGAAAATGGTAATCAAAGAAGTTAATTTTTTCTCTTGCCTCCGTGTGCAAAACTTTTTCAAATACTTGATGCACATGTTGAGGGGAGTTCTCGTTTAAAATATCAAAACAATTCGTGTACAAAATGCTTTGATAATATATCACAAGTATCCGAATTGATTTTCAAATGGTTTTCAATTGGTTCCAATGGCGTATGAACAATACCAAATAGACCGACCAACTTTACTTTATGTACGGTGATATAAGGATGATAAGGTTAGGTATGTGTTCCCATGATCCGCCGTAATCGGAGGGATCTACCCAGTGACAATCCACTAGTTAGTGTAGAAGTCCTTAGGTATGATGATAAAAGGAGAAAATGAGATATGGGAAGAGTGCGACTAAGACCGAGCTAGTAATCGAATAAACCCAACAAGGTTCTAGCTATGAAGTCTCGTAAGCAATCAAGGGTCAAGAATTAAAAGAATTGAATGAGGAAAGGGTGAAACAAATAGCCCTCCATTTATTCAACCTTAGGCGTAAACCGGGTTCAATTCATATGCTACCGATGGTAACATCGGTATTGAAGACAAGACGTCATGGACCCAAAGGACGATCGCACTTCAACTTTCCAAACCACTCAAGTTCCTCTTAAAAGGAGTTGTTTCATTCTCACGGGAACCGACATTATCTATCGACTTTCTTAGAGATTGTTGATATCAAGAAGGAGACCTCTCCCTAGTCTCCCAGACAGATCCAAATATGCACAAATTGAGTCTAGAGCCACGAGATCATCAATAAATCTCATTAGGACACTTTCAATGAAGACTCTCTGCTTCACACAATGTGGAAAGAGACATTATATCTTGAGTCCCACGATTATCCTTGTGGTATTGCCGTAACATCCGAGTGATGTGTATACATATTCACAATGAAGATGGAAAGCCTCGAGCCAACATCAAACAAGCTCCCGGTAGGTGGCATGTGAGATCTATTATATGGATCAACCATGTGACAACCGAATGTAAACAATGGGGCGATTCAATCTCTTGAATCAATCCTCGTTCAAAGTTATGGATCGACGGATACCTTTGAAAACCGGTCTTTGTGCTTAACAACTCTTTTCTTTAGCACATCGACCGTGTACTCATTTTTCAAACCAAAAGGTGTTTTTATGATTGATAATTGATTTTCAATAAAACCTTCGCTGTATTGCAAAACAATTTCTATTGAGCAATACACGATTGTTTTTCAAATCTCTTTTCATCAATCAATGGACTTAAAATTACCGTTCACTCACCCGTGTTATCTTCTTTGAGATGTTCCGTTTGAGAACAACTAGAACAAATGCGAAACCCGTCAAGGAAATTCTTCGAATTATACCGATCACAGCAAGACATGTATCGATCAACGGGAACCGGGCCGTACTCAATTCAACGAAGTGATCAAAGACACTTTCGCGGCGATTTATTGCTAATCGCTGTATGCGTGTACACCCGACGCTTGCAAATGATCGTAATGAAGCGGTCAATCCATAGCCGCATGCTCACTTAACACATTCATCTTAAAAGAAATCATGATTAGTGCATCAATGACTCGATATTTTCACCCATGCTTCGCCACGCCACCGCCAATATCATGAATCAACAAAAGCTTCCGCTACTCGATGAGAAGATATCATGATCCGTAATGTGAGCATGTCGGTCCTAAAGTCACAACATCACATAATACCAACACCACAAAGGATGTCTCGTAGATTTTTGATAGTCGATGATCTCAAAAGATGGCTCAAATTTATTATCACGGATCAAGAAAAGACCTCCACTTGAGTAACCAAACATGCAATGTGAAGAATCAATGACTACGAGCTTAGAGCAAAGGACTACATCAAGAATGCAAGATCAATTGTTAATGTATTATCTAGTTGTATTCAATGTAATTTTGGTACATGATTGAGGTGACCTCCTTAGGGGAGATTGTTAGAATTAGAAATTCTATGTATTAAAGAGTCGGTCACCTCAAGTATATGTAATCGTTAGAAAGCTCGTAGTCGTAGTTCTTTATGTTAAGTAGTATTTAGTTTAGTAACACCGTGGAGGACTGGACGGGCTTTACCCACCGATGCCCGATCCACACCGATGTGTGGCGATTTATGTAAGACTATAAATACTCTCTACCTCCCAAGGTAGAGAGTTGGAGCTCATAATAATATCTTTCACTTTCTCTCACTAAGTTCCCTAAACCTCTAACTTTCTCTCTAGAATTCCACTTATACGCCACCTTGTTGTTATGGTTTGATGTGTATGTGAAAACTAATATCTAGTTAAACCTCATATGAGTTTACTTGGACACGTTGGAGTCGGTAGCAAATTAGTGATCCTTACAGACCCAACACAACCTATTCCATCTAATTTCTACGAGTCAATAGTTTTGTAAACCGAAATTGGTTTCCAGCTAGTATTACATTGTAGAAAAACATGATAAAGATGTCCTGATGAGACAATTAGGATGTCGATATTTGGAAGACAAATTCAGTGGATAACATATAATGGTTCTTTTGACCATAAACCGACCACAACTCAAGGGGAAAATGTGAAGGTTACAGCACAACGCAGACTCACTCTACCATCACTTTCAGTGTGACCGCCCAAGAAAAAGGTTATATGTTAAAAGTTGGCCCATGTCTTTTCCTTACATTTTTACTTTTAATACCTTTTTCTGTTTTCATCATTTTCAAAAGTCATTTTTTGAATTTTTCTTCATTACTTTTAGAGGTTATGTGTATCCTTTTTTTTTTCTTTTTTTTTTTACATTGTTGAGTGTTGACTATGATTTTTTTTTCCATCATCATGTTGTCATAATTCCTGAACTCATATTTCATTTTCTTCTTAAAAATAAGTTGAATATGATATTTACATACTTTTAGATTGCATTATCAGTATTTATTAATCTACAAACAATAATGTGATGGAAAATGTTATTTCCTCTTACAAATTGTTACTCCTTCCGCCTTATATTCGTTGTCCATATTTCATATTTCTTTTTAACGTCTCAAATTAATTGCTCATTTTAAGAAAAAAAATCATGGAAAGAATATTCTACTTGAATTGGGGAATTATAAATTCCACTTTTATTAAACTTTCATGATTTTTATCTTCCGACAATAATTTTGAGGCGAGACTATACTTATCCTCCCACTACGGGATCTTAATATGTCAAAATTGACGATTTAATCTAGAGAGAATCGTGAAAAAATATATATTCTCCGCTTCAATATAATCATTCATATTTTCATTTTGGATGCCCCAAAAGATCAGACTTTTCATTTTTAGTAAAAACTAAAGAATATATTATGAATATTCTTCGAAGTGGTTGAGATTTATAATACTCAATTTTTATTAAAATTAATGATTTCTCACGATAATAATTCGGTATCAAGAGGTAATATTGTCGTGTGTATGAGGATATTAGACTATGTTTATCAATAATCCCGACAACTCAATCCCTTATTAAAAGTATTTTCTTTCATCCGTCCTACACAATCAATACATATAACCAATTTATATTTTTTGACTATTTATTAACAACCAAACCCAACTAATAAATACAACAAATCTATTCATTTATAAAATATTAAGTATTAAAAGAAAAAGAAATAAAAACAAATAGCTATTAAAACAACGATACGCATGATCAGAGGGCCGCCTTGTTATCATATTACTTAGATTAAGAAAAGATTGTCCACTTTCAATTGGACGAACCCAACTAATAAACATAGCCTTATAAAAGGCTTTAAATGCTCTCACGTGATTTAGCTAGATTTAGATGTCATTTAGATGAGAAACGATACATAAATCTAAACTTGTTTCTAGTTAGACCTAAAACCGTGTCATCATCTCACTACCGCAGAGAGACCTACTTATTTACAACCCATCGAATAATGCTGCTGGCTTTGCGCCCAAGCTTGTAAATTACTGCTCACGATATCATTTCGATTTAGATATCCAATCTCAAGTGACTCACTAGTAATATCTGTCGGTATTTTGTGACAGTGCTGACATAATATTGTGTGTCAGTACCGCACGCCTTAGAAACTGGCTGCAACATTGCAAACTAACCCTAAAAATCCACAATAGCCATGTTTAAAACATCTCTTTGTCTGTTTCCTGGTTCCTAGCCATACACTCTTTAGCTCATCATCTTCTAACTTCCTTTTATACCTTTTATGATTCCTTATTGACTAACAGTTTTATTACTTTGACCCTAATTAATCACATTTTATTCCTTTTCTATACTTTAGAATTGTTTTAGTTACTTTTGGAGAAGTATATCAGTTTATACTTTATAAAATACCCTTTTGATAATTATACATGTAGCTTTTGACAATTTGTAATAAATATTTTTCAGATGATTTGACTTTAGTGATATCTATGTCAACGATAATAGATTATTTCAAGCAGATAATATGAAAAATGGATGCTATGCATTTTCGTTTTCCATTATTTCAAGCTAGTCTTATCTTTTCACAAACCAATGACAAGTGTCGAGATCCAAGCGGACATATTTAAGGCAAAGGTATATGTACATGCTCCAAAAACATTTGTAGCGAAAATAATTTTCATGGTAAATTATGATAGTTTAACACAAAGTGAATATTTTATTTTAAAATTTAGTGCATGCTTTACTTAAATGCACGCCTACCTAAAAGTTGAGGAACTATTCAATTTCAGAAGAAAAAATTTAATCTCTCAATTCTTTAAAAAATAAAATAAAATAATAATAATAATAATAAATAAATATAAATAAATCTCCGTAGTTTTTACCGAGAGACAAACATGTCTCTAGCCTGAATGGACCTTTATGAGGCAGGGAGGTCCATTTCCCCAAAATTTACGACACCCAATGTAAATATTAGAGTTTTAGGGTAATTTAGTTGATGTTATAAATAAATCCGATCTGCCCCCAAAATAAATTCGCCCCCAAAATAAAACGCCAAACGCTTAACTGTTTGCTGAAAAGGCTTTACGCCATAGAGACTACGAAGTCTCAGAATCTGACTTTATCAAAAGCTTGACTACTTGCCCAAAACCTTAAAACCTGGAAACACATTTCATTGATCATAATTCATAAACATGATATTTTTACGTAAGTTTAACATCTAAAGACACGCGAAAACATTGTTATAAAATGTAGGTGTTAACCCAAGCATTCCGCTTTAATCCATAACTAAATAACTTGGTTTAACATACACAAACTAAACACATTTGAACCCATTTCATTGATCATAATGTGATTTTGAAGAAATCACACCACTGAGATAGTTTGCTTTGTTTACATCAAGTTTAATAGGAATTTGATTAGTGATTGAGTGAACGGCATAGAGTTTATAGTATGTGATAGGGTAGGAGTAGAAAGAGCATCGTTCGTCATTGTGAATAAACACGAGGGTTTGTTGGCTCTGCATTGTATACATAACAAAACCAAGTATTTGTTGTTAAAAGTTGCTCATGTCACAAAAAGTATTTTTTTAGTAATATATTTTACCGGTGAAAGACCTTACCAAAAAAAAAAAAAAAAAAAAAAAAAGAAAAAGTTGCTCATGTCACACAAATTATTAAAACTCCACTATGAAATCTTAAAAATTTAAGACGCAATTTTAATTGTTGGTTTTCTAACTCACGCTCTGGTGGCACAAGTTACACACCATAAAGACACCGGCTCACGAAAGGTACATATAACACATAAAAGTCGCACAATTGTACTTTTATATGGGTCCCTGTCTTTTAAGATTTTTATCAAGGCTTAACTTACGCCTCCAAGCAAGTTAAAAACCCTTAATTGTTTTGCAAGCTTGTCACATGAATGGATAACAAATTAAAGAGATACTATATGAGTTGATATCCGTAGTAACTCATATTCGCTATGGGATTACCGACATGATACCCATCCATTTTTATTTAAATCATATTCCACTTTTTTTAAAACAATATATCTTGCAAAATAAAAAGAATTTTCAGGTGATAAAATACATCATAAATCTAATTAAATTATCTTTCTATGATATTTATCAATATATACTGACAAACATTTTTCAAAAATCCGTCTAAAAAAATCATATATGATTTTTACGAATCATATATGATTTTAAAAATCACGTATGATTCGATTTTACTAAATCATATATATTTTTACAATCATATATGATTCTCAAAAATCATATGTGATTCAGAAAATCGAATCATATATGATTTTCACAAATCATATATGATTTTTGTTGACCAAATTTGAAAAAAAAAAGTTCTTAAAATATATAAGAATAGATATCTATAGAAAGATAATTTAATTTCACGATCAGATAATTTTATCGCTAACGATTAACGGTTGTCATGGATATTTAATTTTTTAAAAAGGGTGAAAGTTATCATAATAAAAAACGAATACCATTATTATTGATTAATCTATAGTAAATTTTGTTTATATCAACTTTCGCCACTATACAGAGCCGACTTTATGGCAGGAGACTTAGTGCATTAGACAAAAAGGGATACTCTTTATGATAGTAGACTTTAAGTGCAGTCGACTTAAAAAAAATCATTCTAGCTTTAGTCAACTAAAAAAAACGATCGACTTTTTTTTATTTTATTTTTTTTTTAAAAGATTTTAGCTCGATATTATGTTAGCACCAAATATTAATTAATTCATAATTATGAATTTATGATTATATATGTCCCAATATTTATACTAACCTATCCATTGAACTTGAGCTTAAGCAATACAAACATAAATACGAGTCTAACTCTATAAGTTCACTAACAGATTAGACGCCAACAATCGCGATGTATTTTCTCATTTGTGAAAACCTTGAATAATTTTGACTGGTTAACACAAAATATCAATGATTCATAATTGTGATTACATATGTCTCAATATTTATACTAACGACAACACCTATCCATTAGACTTGAGCTTAGCAATATAAATGCAAATACAAGTCCACTAACAGATTAGATGCCAACAATCAATGTATTTTCATTGCGAAAACCTTTAATAATATTGATTGTTCAAGACAAAATCCCCATACGTCAAGAGCAACTGATAGACGAAAATATTTAGTTAAGCTTTATTGATGTTCATCCAAGCCCTAAAAAGTTAAAAACGAATCCATGTTGATACTTTGCTTGACTAGGTTTTTTTTATTCAACAATAGTCTTCAACGAGTGTGGGAAACCGCTGACGCAATGTGATTGACATCAAAGGACTTACTTTGTAACGACAATTGCATTTAATGTTTGGACTTACTTGCAACGATACATAAACCTTTAGGATTGTTTTTGCCAAGTTGAGAAACTTTGCATTTAATGTTTGGACTTACTTTGCAACGATGCTTAAGTCTGGGACTGCTTTTGCCAAGTGTGAAACTCATTTAATGTTTGGATTATTTGAATGACACGTAAACCCGGCGACCATTCTTATGTTGTGAAATTTTGAAATATATGTCACATACACGAAAGACATCATTCCCCGCTATTAATATATATAATATCCCAAATTTCGATTGAATTTTTGGACATCCAACACATTTGAGATACAACTCAAGATTTCAATTACAAGTGCAACTTAGTCCTTTGAGGTCCGACCCAAAGCCTTTGGTGTAGCGATATATAATATGTGGTTGTTCACCAACCAGATGGTTCAAGCTCACGTAAGTAGTAGCATTTATGAGAGGAGATAGGAGGTATAAAAGGAAAAAACTATCGTTCAAAAATAATAATAATAATAATAATAATAATAATCATCCTTTGAGGTCCTGGTCGCGCACCACATATTGAAGTAGTGCTTGTTTATTCTTATCTTTAAATGACATAAAATGATAAATAATGTTCTTCTTCTTTGTAATGATTTACGTGAATAATGTATGGAAAATACAAATCGATTTGTCAATAATTACTGTTTTTGAAATTTTGATATCTAAGGAGGAGTAGATGACGGTAAGAGATTCTAAGACTTTACTTCGATCGGTAACATGCCGCCACCACCTGGTATCAAAATTGGGTATGAATTTCGGTTTGGGGCCGAGTCTTTAATTGTTGAGCTATCATTTTGACCGTAATTGTGTGTAGATTTTGGCTTTAGTCTTTGAAAAAATCTAAGACCCAGGTGACCACCTCCACTTGTGTACTACAGGTAAAATCGCATTTGATGTTTAATGCTTTTATGGATGGAGTGAGGTGATAACGGGGCCGACAGCACCACTCCTCCCTAAGTCGACCAATTTGCACGATCACGTGTTATTTGAACTGATATTGGCCGGGTTTGACTAGGAAATAGCATTTGCTAGACAAAAGTACAAAACCCTATTATTGAGAACGACATTGACTACTTAATGAGTTGAATTTAGAGTGATGGAATTACTGTTTCAATAATTGTTTTTCTTGACTCATTGAGCAATGCTTCAAGTTACCAAAGTGTGTGTAATGTGTGCCTTATGTTGAAAATTTAGGTTGTGGGATTAATTCACACCCCAGAATGAGTCGAGGTACTGAAATGCACCCATGGTCTCCGAACACTCGACTTTTTAGGAGCATCGCTAGTATACGAAAGCTTCTAGTGTTATGAAAGTCTTGCTAGTACTATGTAAGTCTGCTAGTATTATGAAAGTACTTTAGTGTAATGAAAGATCGCTAAGAATCTGCATCGACTATTCAAGTGGCGGTTAACCGCTTAATGACCACGCTTAATTGGTCGTAACCACTAACGCTATAATGGGGATAATTATGGCGATTAATGGGTCGATTAATTCTAATTTCATTTGACTAGCTAGAGTAATTTCCTATAAATAGGATATCGACATGCATGAAATATAGACAGAAGCGATTAACACTTAAGGAAAAGGGTTATTGAATTGTGCCTAATTCTATAACTACATTTGGTCTTATCCCAGTAGTTATTCATGTAACCTGCATTGTAGGGTCGATAGTTTACTTTGGAAAGTGATCACACGATTCCAAGTGACATCCCAGAACCACATAGTGATATTGTTGCGCTTTGATTATCTTACCGATCCGGGAATTACCACCAACAATCAAAGTAAACTATTTGTGATAATCAATGTCACGAATGAACACATGGCTTCAAACTTTGCCAAGCTTGATAAGTTTGAAGTGGACTTCTGTGAGATGGCGTAAGAAGATGCACTTTGTCATTGCATGAGTGTGGTGTATGTGCTAACCACACCTATTCGATGATGGCGATGCTACAAAGTGGAGTAGATCGTGAGAAGGAGCAAATGAGAATGATGACTACATTTGCAGAGGTCTAATTTCAATGGTATGTCCGATTCTCTATTTGACATTTATCGAACTTTGAATCTTCAAAAGTAACGGGATTCCTGGATGCCAAATATATGGTCGAGGATGCATCAAGAAGTTCCTAAGTAATTTCACAAATTACAAAATGAATGATTCAAGACCGCTTATGGAACAATACAATGAACTTTGGTATACTTGGAAGGTTTATACAACACAATATGCACATGGATGAGGCTATTTCGGCTCTTGTGTATTGACAAACTTCCTTCTTGGAAAGATTTCAAGCATACCTTGAAACATAAGAAGGAGGAGTTAAGTCTGGTTGAGTCAAGGCCATCATGACATGATGTTAGGAATTAGAAATTCGGTATTAAAGAGTCGGTCACCTCAAGTATATGTAATCATTAGAAAGCTCAGCAAATAGTTATTTTAAGTTAAGTAGTATTTAGTTAAGTAACACCGGGAGGACGGATGGTCTTTACCCATCGTATGCCCGATCCACACCCATGTGTGGCGATTTATGTAAGACTATAAATACTCTACCTTCCAAGGTAGAGAGTCGAGCTCATAATAATATCTTTCACTTTCTCTCACTAAGTTCCTAAACCTCTAACTTTCTCTCTCTAGAATTCCATCTATATGCTACTTTGTGTTATGGTTTGATGTGTATGTGAAAAGTTATATCTTACAATTGGTATCAAGAGCCATGGTTAGATCATATCTTGCACATCTTTGATTTCTAGTGGTTTTAGGTGGTTTTGAGTTTGAAAAGTTTAGTGGTTTTGCATCATTTGGTTGATTTCTTGTAAAAAGTTTGAATTTTGTTAGTACTTTCATGTTTAGAATCATCACAAGTGTTTAGGTTTTCATTTGTTGGCTTGAATCATCTTGGTTGGGTTGTTTTGGATTGAAAAGTGATGTTTATAAGGTTTCTTGCTAGCGACTTAGCTCACGGTTCCATACAAACTTTTCACCTTTCCTCATCACAGGGTTAGGTTAGTAGAGCTAAGCGAGAGAAACCTTCAACAAAACGCCTCAGAGTAACCAAAGAAGTCCAAGAAAACTCGACCTCGATCTCACCGTCGTAGGTCTTGGCCATTTGGTGATAGCCTCAACTTTAGACGGATCCATGGTGATACCATCGATACAATATGACCAAGGAAAGCGACTTGTCTTAACCAAAATTCGCGATCAAAATTTGGCGTACAACTTTTTTCCTCAAAATCTCCAAAACTATCCGGAGATGTTCTTCATGCTCTTCTTCGGACTGGAGTAAACTAAAATGTCGTCGATGAAAACAATAACGAACTTGTCGAGGAACCTCATGGAAAACACGATTCATTAGGTCCATAATACAAAGCAGCGCGCTTGTCAAACCAAAAGGCATAACGAGGAATTCAGAATGACCATATCCGCACGAAACGCGGTCTTAGGAACATTTTGCTCCTTCACATGAATCGATGATAACCGGATCTCGTGTCAATCTTCAAAAGAACTTAGCTCCTTGTAGTTGATCAAACAAATCATCAATACGCAGAGAGGATAACGGTTACGAATGGTAATACGATTGAGTTCACGGTAGAGTATACATAGGCGCATGCTTCCATCCTTCTTCTTCACAACCAAGACAGCGCACCCCATGGAGAAACATCAGTTAATAAATCCATTTTCTATCATCTCTTGCGCACTGTCCTTCAACTCCTTCGCCCTACAAAGCATGCGATACGGAGCCTTCAAAGGTCGGTTCGGCACGAGAATTAACTCAATGCTAAACTCAACTTCTCTGGCGGGGAAGACCTGGGGTTCATCGGGGAAACGTCGGTGGAATTCGCAAACAGCCGAAGATTTTCAATGTTAGGACTCGCAAAGATGCGTCATAGCAGGATGCTAGAAAACCTTGGCACCCATGAGCAATCATGGTCCGTGCCTTCATAGTGGAAATGAGCTTAACAGATTTGAGGTTGAGAACCATGATAAACGATTCGGGATGTTTTACGCCTCCAAAGATCACCGCTCTAGCATAGCGGCCAATTGAAGCTCTATGATAAGCCAACCAATCCATGCCTAGAATGATATCAAAGTCCACCATATCGAGAGGATACAGATTACCAAAGCGAACACGATCATCAAACGAAGAGGACACTTAACGACGGCGATCAATGATCACGTGGTTTTCATAGGCGAGAAATCGATAAGGATTTGTTAACGGTTTGGGCTTCATATTAAGTTTCTTAGCAAATGTGATAGATATAATGAAGTGTGTGGCACCGTATCAAATAAAACGAAGACAAGATAATCATCAATGAAAGAGTGTCCGTAATGGTACACGAAGTGCGCCTACCGGTTATTCTGAGTAGTAGCATAAACACGCAAAGAAGAGTAGTCGGCTTGATGTAGTTTCCAGAATCAACGGTTCTTCTTAGGCAATCTTTAATCTTGAGGCAGTGAGCCACAAGCAAACAACCACCGTAGCCTTGAAACACCGTCCGGATGAGCCTTTCCACAAGTAGTGTAGAGTGGCGGGGAGGCAAACCTCAATCGTCCTTTCATTGGCCCGTAAGATCCCAAGCACGACTGATTTGTTCCTCGAATGACCGATCCTTGTTGTATGTTGGTTATTGTTACCTTGGTTCCGACGGTCATTTCCATTCCTACCAAGATTTCTATTATCTTGACTCGCCTCTCGGGCGCCCGGTGTCAACATTCCTTCCGACCGACCCGGCCCGATCATAACTCCTATCCACTTGACCCTCGAATCATAACTCCTACCGAATTTTTATTGTCATTGCCTTGAGTCCTACTCTTGAACTGATCACCATCTCGACATGCTTGTTGGAACCCGAAACCTCATGAAAGATCTCAATGTTACGAGACGCGTCATTGCAGCCGACACACATTACTACAATATTAAGTAGTCGGTCCAACACCCACTTCTTCGGGCCCCCACTTGAAGTGCTTAGCTTGACGCCTACCATCTCCAAAGAATCGCCCCACAAAACTCACCACCTCATAAACCTACTCATGTACTCATTGGAATTCTCATGATCAAGTCGGTAGATTGCCCGATAATCCTCTCATACCTTTTGCCGTCAAAGATCGTGGAAGTAACGGTTATAAAAGATAGTCCGAAACTCGGTCTAGATACAAGTAACAAAGAAAAGCATCTCCTCCTCTTGCTTGTTCGAGTGCCTTCCACCAATTTAAAGCATCACCTTCCAATTGAATGCAACCAACGAGTCTTAAACTGCCTCCACAACCCAAGATTTCAAACAATTCTCAATATGAGTGATCCAGCCTCGGCCTCAAGAGAGTAGCAAAGAAGTTAAACGAAGAGAGGCTTGAGCTTATCAAACGCCGAGCCAAGTGTGAATGCCGACGGTTGATTTCCTCCACCACTACCCAAGCACCATTCCGACACATTTAATATTGTTGATCACCGTTCCATCATCTCGGTGTAAAAGACCCGGGAAAAGAGTGTTGAGAGCATTAGCAATCGCAAAGATCCATGTTAGTAGCATCATCGCTTCCATCCACGCTACTGGTAGTACAGAGTTCGAACCATCCGAACGATATTCAAACGATTAGCAAAATGAACAAAGGTGAGATCTTAAATGGAAGTACTGCAGAAGGAATCCTAAAGTCTACCCAATCCTCACGTGTCAAATCCTAAGCTCTAAAGTCTCAAAACCTAGCTCCATATGTCACGGTCCCGACTACAAGTCGAAACTGGCTCAAACCATAAATTGTAACGCCCAACCCGAAGGGTAAAGGAATCACAAGTAATGGTGTCATATCAAAGCAAACATAAATATCCAAAAGAAATCTTAGCATAAATATCGAAACAATTCAAGTCAAACGACTTCAATACATAGGTCCCCGGAAAATAAACTCCAAATGAAATGTCTAAAATATAAAGTCTTAAATGGCATCATAAGATCAAAGCTAAAATCTCTAAGGTAAGTCCACTCAAGACTCATCCCAAAGCAATACCCGGCTCCAATGCTTAGATACACCCATGGAAGAAAAGAAATGCGGCCGAGCTTCAAAAGCCCAATGAATGATATACAAGCAAAACTAATAACTAAACGAAACGAATACGAAATAAAGTGAAAGAAAGATATCAAAATAAAATCATTTCAAATTATAAATCGTGATAAAGAATAAGTTTTATAGCTAACTACCTCGAACCCAAACACATATGCCATATCATAAACATATTCATTTTCATATTCACATAAGGCAACATTTGTAGGGAGACCTACAGTAGTTATGAAGGACGCAGATGCACGCAAAGATCAATCATCGAGATAACATATAGCATATAACATATAATATATAACATATAATGATCTAGGATGCACCCATCGCCCACAAACATATATTGATAATATAATATAACTTGAGCTCATAACAAATAACAGGATAAGGACGTGGGCGTAACTCACTCTATCGCCTTCGAGTCATGTCAAGTGCATTACACGGACATGGAACCCCATGACTAGTTAATAATTTGGCTCTGTGTCAAACTATCTTAGGTCAAATTAGAATGTCATAACCGACATAGATCATACTTTATCAAATGTTTAATCATGTTTTCAAAATCAAAGTCTTCATATCATATAGTTCAAAATCAATGTTTTATGATTCAAAATCAAAGTTCGGGATAAGAATACTCAAATAGACACATTAGGGTTCATAGCAAAGGCTTAGGAAATCCTAATATAAAAGCTAACGAAAAGAAAACGTTATAAGAAACCTTTATCGAAAAGGTCGAATATCTCGTACCATATTCCAAAGCAAATGATCGGCGCGAAACAAGGAAAGCAAAGGATTACTCCTTCACGAACCTATACACATTAACGATGCGTACATGTTATTTATGATTCCATAATTGTCGAAATGATCTTTTAATATTTGGCGTTCATACTTAGTGTATTTAATGATCTTAATACTTTAGGGTTTTATAATTAAATGAGACTTAAGTGTTTTATAAACAATATCGTAGATTAAGGTTCATCATGTCATTTATTAAAGTTTAGGGTTAATCGTGAAAATAGTTTAAACGTCATAACTCACACATGAAATAACGAATTAATATACTTAGCTTCAAACCTAATCGACTCTCATTTATGTTCTAGGTTTTCTCTTCTTTAATTTCACATTAATATGCATTTACTTACATGTTACGTCTTTTAATGACTCGTTATTAACCTAACACGTCATAAAAACAATCTTTCCTTTTATGTTTCACCTTGCATGTTTATGATTTTATGTGACATACAAGTTACTTATTACTCGGATTAATTACACGTTACACATTTACAAGTTCACTTGACTTATAATAACGAGCGATATGAGACACGATTCACAAACCATTAGGGTTTGGCATACCTTATCGGTTTACATATCAAACTAGGGTTTATGTTTACATGACCTTTACTCGTTTAATACATGTTCAAAAACTCTATATGGTTCGGTTCAATCTAGGGTTTCGCTAATAGGTTATTACGCAAGTCTTAACTCATCTACGTACTTTACATATTCAAGTTATTAAGTTTTACACCTTGGTCGAACATATACATGGTTCGGTTTTAATACATATGGTTCGGTTCCTATATAACTCGACATATTCATAATCCGATTCAATAATACTTATTCGTAACATACTCTTTAATACTTATAAGGTTTAAATCATATGGTTTGCCTTTGTTTGGTTTCATACGACTCGACATAAAGAAAAAGAAAACACAAGTCGACAAAACGAAACAAGTTACAATACAATAACTTAAGGTGCATCAAAAGAAGACAAATAAACACATTTATACCTTAGCTTGCTTGAAACAAAAGTCTCGACACCAATGGTTGTAGGTTCGGCCGAATAGGAAGAAAAGAAAATAGAGGCAACAAAACTAGGGTTTCACTTTTCTTGTAAATGTAGTGTATATATAGGTAGTATCATTTTTAGTTAGGGCTTGAGGAGGGTCTTGGGTTTCGGCTTGGTCCAACCGAACACAACCAAATGCACGCCATATGGGCTTCGGCCCTTGATCCATCGAACAACACAAATGCGGCCCAAGTTAATTACGCAAGACGTTAAATCTTCGTCGTACCAAAATCGATCACGTACACATTTTAGTTAGGTTTAATTATTCGCAAGTTAAGTTTTAATTTTGTTAAATGATATAAATGTATTTTACGTATTTTATAAATTTCGATTCCAAGGGTATTTTAGTCTTTAATCAGGTTTTAGATTTTCCAGGTTTTACAGAAGGTACGTCGCTTGATGGAGGTATTCTTTTCTTTCCGACACGTCCTATCTTGGCTTTATTTATCTAATACTTAATCATTTAATTGTATGTATGTCTCTTGTGCTTTGTGCAGGTGACGCTGTTGTGGCAACATTTGATGATGTTGAGGAAGTTCGTCTTAAGTTCGAGACGTGTCAGAAGTTTGATTATCCCATCAAGGATCCATGCTCTCAACATATTTACCTATCTGACATTGTTCCTCTGGGGAGGAAGTATGTTCTTGAGGCTAGGTCATTTGTTGAGATTCGTTAGGTTGTGGATCGAAGCCTGACTGATCTCATTTCTGACTACAATTCCTTGTTGGAATGTGCTGAAGCAGCCCCAAGCCAAGCTCGTGTCCTTCAAGCTAAATTTGATGATCTTGAGATATCATCTCAAGAAATGAAGCAGATATTTGAAATTGAGAGAGCCATTTGGCATCGGAGAAGGTTTTCCTTTTGGCTACAATGAGTTTAAGTACTAATCAAGTTCAATAGTTGCGAGAAGAGGAGGCTAAGCAAGTTAGTTGGGGCAAGAAAGGTTTGTGTTACTTTGGAGAAGGACCCAAGGTTTATAAGGCTAAAATGGAAGAACCATTTGGAGTATCTTGAATCAACCTCTCTTGTCTAGACTCGGGATCATAATGACGTGGCTAAGGCGAGGCGAGTGATAAGAATTAATCTAGTGAATTTGAGCAACTAAAGGAGCTTGTTATTGACACGAGTTCCAAGCTAGTTCAAGCTGTAGAAGGACCTGAAGCTCGAACAAAGTATTTGACGAAGGAGAATAATAATTGATTAAGTTTTTTTCGTCGTTTATTTTTTTGATCAGAGTTTGGTCAAGCTTATGTAGCTTGCCATATGTTTTCTTACCATAATGGAGTCGTTAAGTTTTTTCATGCTATGACTGATAAATATCCCGCCCTTCTTATCACTAGGAATGATGATCCCAGGTTGAAGATGAGTCCTCAGGAAGCTTATACAAGGTTGGTTGAGGCTTATGCTTCAGATTCGAGCCACTGTCCTACTAAACTCAGCACTACCTCTACATTAATAAGGTAGTGACACGTGTTGTTTGTTGTAAAGTCCCTTTGGGATAAGATCTCATTCTAGCCTTTGCATGGTTTCATTTATCCAGGCTTGGTTTGCTCGCTGTCAGGTCTGGGACCATGCTTCTCAAGCAACGCGCGATTCGTAGCGACCTTTAAAAAGAAAAGTTTGAGAGTAAATAATGTCGATCCTTTTTAAAAATACTAGGAGCTTAAATATGCCGTGGCTAAAGCAAAGGTCGATAAGACTTAATTTGTTTGTGAACACGAGCAACTAAAGGAGATTGTGATTCACATGAGGTCCAAGCTAGTTCAAAGTGTAGAAGGACATCAAGCTCGAATAGAGTATTTGACGAAGGAGAAATAAGATTAAGTTTCTTTCGTCGTTCCTTTTTCGTTTTAATTTGTTTTACAGAGTTTAGTCAAGCTTTTTTAGCTTGCCAAAGGTTTTCTTACCATAATGGAGTTGTTAAGCTTTTTCATGCTATGACTGATAAATATCCTGACCTTCTTATCACTGGGAATGATGATCCCAGGTTGAAGATGAGTCCTCTCGAAGCTTATACATGGTTGTTTGAGGCTTGTGCTTCAGCTACGACCACTATGTCCTACTAAACTCAGCACTACCTCTACGATAATGAGGTAGTGATACGTGTTATTTGTTGTAACAGTCCTTTGGGATAATATCTCAGTCTAGCCTTTTCCTAGATTCGTTTATCCAGGCTTGGTTTGCTCTCTGTCAGGTTTGGGAACATGCTTCCCAGGCAACGTGTGACGGGTTTTACTCTTGTGGCTTGTCTTGGGCTTGTGATAGTGTATGGGTGTTAGCTATTTAGGATGAAACTCGTGATAACATTGACTAGTCCACCTCCCAGCCTTAAGGCAATATCCGTATTAACTCACTATCTTTAAAAAGAAAACTTTTGAGAGCGTGGATTTGAACCAAATGGTTTCATGGAGCCAGACCCTATGAATTTTTTGATGTAGTGTTAATTTTGAATAAAATATCATTTTTTCTAAATGCATCTTAAATGCACCTCATCCATTGAAATGTGTTTCATATTACGCTTTCAAAAAATTTGTACAATCGGCCTTATTTGATCTTGGTTCCATTTTTGTTTGAGATTGTCCATTGACAATACACTTAGACTGATAGTAATACGACCAAACCAAAATCACACCCCACACCGCCAGATCAGTTTTTTCTCTCTCAGCCCAACAAAAACCAAACACTCGTAGTAAGAGGACCACACTAACAACAAAAAATATACCCCCCAAAAATTAATTATATACAAAATACACACACACAACTAAATTATTTATTAGGTCTACTGATGGACCAAATGAATCTGGTGGGGTGGGGAGAGGGGGAGGGACACGCGTCCGGTAGCATCACAAGTAGTAAGAGGGACATGTGAAGTGAGATAGATCAAATGAATTGTGGAGTGTGAGGCACACCCTTATTACATTTAATCTTATAAGCTCCGTTTATTTATGTATTTACAGTTGGGAAGAGTAATACTACGTTAAGTATCCAAGGAGACAACCATACACTCATGGTACTATACGAGCCGGTTAATTGTTAATCTAAGGTCTCAATCATTTTGGGTAAAAGGGGATCACCCGTAAATATATTACTCAAAAAGTGTTTAAGACAACTGATGAGAGCTGAGTCTCTATCTCGGCCCGTATACTGGGCTTTGAACAAGATCAAACGAGCAACAACCAAAATCACTACATAAGAAAGATACGTCAATCTTATGACCTACTAAACATAAAATTATTTCCTATCACGACCTCGCTCGACATCATACAAGTCACAAAAGATCCAATCGCTCTCAGAAATCGTAGACCGAGCCGCATAATCATCATCAAAATAATCTTCGTTCGACGATTGCCACCAAAGAAGAACTTTGTCATATCGTTATTCTACCAAACACCTCGCCCTCATCAATCGCCAAGAATAACAACTTCACTCACTTGTAGATATGGCTATCCACCATAAAATACGGAGAAATGAATAACTAGGCTTTGTAGCCGTAGTAGCCGCAACCTTCTCCTTCTCTAAAGGTCTCAATCATTGGTCAAACTTTGTACACAAACGTATGCCAGGCGTCACTCACATGTCACGTACAAACTTTTAAAATACAAAACCGTAAACCAGCTTCACAAGTTTATCACCAGCATTCAAATTTCCATTATAACTTTTCTAGATTCTAAAAAGTTTACTCTTCACATAAATTATAAACTTAATATAATCCAAACCATAAAATATCATCGACGAGCGACCCTATTAGTTGCAAACACAGCCAGACATCGAAAAAATTTAAGAGATAAATGCCTACATATAATTAAACTCGATGGATTACTCGAGTTAAACCTCATATGAGTTTACTTTTGGACACGTTGAGTCGGTAGCAAATTAGTGATCCTTACAGACCCAACACAACCTATTCCATCTAATTTCTACGAGTCAATAGTTTTGTAAACCGAAATTGGTTTCCAGCTAGTATTACATTGTAGAAAAACATGATAAAGATGTCCTGATGAGACAATTAGGATGTCGATATTTGGAAGACAAATTCAGTGGATAACATATAATGGTTCTTTTGACCATAAACCGACCACAACTCAAGTGGGAAAATGTGAAGGTTACAGCACAACGCAGACTCACTCTACCATCACTTTCAGCTGTGACCGCCCAAGAAAAAGGTTATATGTTAAAAGTTGGCCCATGTCTTTTCCTTACATTTTTACTTTTTAATACCTTTTTCTGTTTTCATCATTTTCAAAAGTCATTTTTTGAATTTTTCTTCATTACTTTTAGAGGTTATGTGTATCCTTTTTTTTTTCTTTTTTTTTTTTACATTGTTGAGTGTTGACTATGATTTTTTTTTCCATCATCATGTTGTCATAATTCCTGAACTCATATTTCATTTTCTTCTTAAAAATAAGTTGAATATGATATTTACATACTTTTAGATTGCATTATCAGTATTTATTAATCTACAAACAATAATGTGATGGAAAATGTTATTTCCTCTACAAATTGTTACTCCTTCCGCCTTATATTTGTTGTCCATATTTATATTTCTTTTACGAACGCCTCAAATTAATTGCTCATTTTAAGAAAAAAAAAAATTGGTGAAAGAATATTCTACTTGAATGGTTGGGAATTATAGTGATTCCACTTTTATTAAACTTTGATTTTTATCTTCCGACAATAATTTTGAGGCGAGGGAAAGACTACTTATCCTCCCACTCACGGGATCTTAACAATGTCAAAATTGACGATTTTAATCGCAGAGAGACGCGTGAAAAATATATATTCTCTCCGTCTCAATATAATCATCATATTTTCATTTTGGGATGTCTCAAAAAGATTGTACACTTTTCATTTTTAGTAAAAACTAAAGAATATATTAAGGGAATATTCTCTTTGAGTGGTTGAGATTTATAGTTGCCCAATTTTTATTAAAATTAATGATTTCTCTCTCATGACAATAATTTTGAGACGAAGAGAGTAATATTGTCGTGTGTATGAGGATATTAGACTATGTTTATCAATAATCCCTGACAACTCAATCCCTTATTAAAAGTATTTTCTCTTTCATCCAGCTACACAATCAATACATATAACCAATTTATATTTTTTGACTATTTATTAACAACCAAACCCAACTAATAAATACAACAAATCTATTCATTTATAAAATATTAAGTATTAAAAGAAAAAGAAATAAAAACAAATAATATTAAAACAACGATGTGTCGATCAGAGGTCAGGCCTTGGTTATCATATTACTTAGATTGGAAGAAAAGATTGTCCACTTTCAATTGGATTGGCAACCCAACTAATAAACATAGCCTTATAAAAGGCTTTAAATGCTCTCACGTGATTTAGCTAGATTTAGATGTTTATTTAGATGAGAAATGATCATAAATCTAAACTTGTTTCAAGTTAGACCTAAAACCAAGTGTCATCATCTTGATGGTACCGCAGATGAGACCTACTTATTTACAACCCATCGAATAATGCTGCTGGTTTTTGCGCTCAAGCTTGATAAATTTATGCTCACGATCATTTCCGATTTAGATATCCAATCTCAAGTGACTCACTAGTAATATCTGTCGGTATTTTGTGACAGTGCTGACATAATATTGTGTGTCAGTACCGCACGCCTTAGAAATCCGGCTGCAACATTGCAAACTAACCCTAAAAAATCCACAATAGCCATGTTTAAAACATCTCTTTTGTCTGTTTCCTGGTTCCTAGCCATACACTCTTTTAGCTCATCATCTTCTAACTTCCTTTTTATACCTTTTTATGATTCCTTATTGACTAACAGTTTTATTACTTTGACCCTAATTAATCACATTTTATTCCTTTTTCTATACTTTAGAATTGTTTTTAGTTACTTTTGGAGAAGTATATCAGTTTATACTTTATAAAATACCCTTTTTGATAATTATACATGTAGCTTTTGACAATTTGTAATAAATATTTTTCAGATGATTTGACTTTAGTGATATCTATGTCAACGATAATAGATTATTTCAAGCAGATAATATGAAAAAATGGATGCTAGCATGCATTTTCGTTTTCCATTATTTCAAGCTAGTCTTATCTTTTCACAAACCAATGACAAGTGTCGAGATCCGAAGCGGACATATTTAAGGCAAAGGGTATGCATGTACATGCTCTCCAAAAAACATTTGTAGCGTAAAAATAATTTTTCATGGTAAATTATGATAGTTTAACACAAAGTGAATATTTTACTTTAAAATTTAGTGCATGCTTTACTTAAATGCACGCCCTACCTAAAAGTTGAGGAACTATTCAATTTCAGAAGAAAAAAATTTAATCTCTCAATTCTTTAAAAAAATAAAATAAAATAATAATAATAATAATAAATAAATATATAAATAAATCTCCGTAGTTTTTACTGTCTGTGAGACAAACATGTCTCTAAGCCTGCGGGCGGACCTTTATGAGGGCAGGGAGGTCCCGCCCCCAAAATTTACGACACCTAATGTAAATATTGTAGGTTTAGGGTAATTTAGTTGAGGTTATAAATAAATCTCCGATCTGCCCCCAAAATAAATTCTTGAAAATAAATGGCCAAGCTCGCAATGCCTAGCTGAAAAGGCTTCTACGCCATAGAGACTACGAAGTCTGTAACCTGCACTTTATCAAAAGCTTGACTACTTGCCCAAAAACCTTAAAACCTGGAAAACACATTTCATTGATCATAATTCATAAACATGATATTTTTACAGAAGTTTAACATCTAAAGACACGCGAAAACATTGTTATACAAAATGTAGGTGTTAACCCAAGCATTCCGTTTTAATCCATAACTAAATAACTTGGTTTAACATACACAAACTAAACACATTTGAACCCATTTCATTGATCATAATGTGGATTTTTGAAGAAATCACACCACGCAGCATAGTTTGCTTTGTTTACATCAAGTTTAATAGGAATTTGATTAGTGATTGAGTGAACGGCATAGAGTTTATAGTATGTGATAGGGTAGGAGTAGAAAGAGCATCGTTCGTCATTGTGAATAAACACGAGGGTTTGTTGGCTCGGTATTGTGCATACATAACAAAAACCAAGTATTTGTTGTTAAAAAGTTGCTCATGTCACAAAAAGTATTTTTTTTAGTAATATATTTTACCGGTGAAAGACCTTTTACCAAAAAAAAAAAAAAAAAAAAAAAAAAAAAAAAGTTGCTCATGTCACACAAATTATTAAAACTCCACTATGAAATCTTAAAAATTTAAGACGCTAATTTTAATTGTTGGTTTTTTAACTCATCTTGCAAGCATGTTAAGACACCATAAGACACCGGCTCACGAAAGGTACATAAAATTCATAAAAGTCGCACAATTGTACTTTTATACGGGTCCCATGTCTTTTGTGACTTTTATTGGCTTAACTTACGCCCCCAAGCAAGTTAAAAACCCTTAATTGTTTTAGCAAGCTTGTCACATGAATGGATAACAAATTAAAGAGATACTATATGAGTTGATATCCAGTAGTAACTCATATTCACGTAGAATCAATGGATCATTCATACCCATCCATTTTTATTTAAATCATATTCCTTTTTTTTTAAAACAACATATCTTGCAAAACAAGAAAATTTTCAAGGTACAAAAATACATCATCATAATCTAATTAAATTATCTTTCTATGATATCATTGTTATATACTGACAAACATTTTTTCAAAATTCCGTCTCGAAAAATCATATATGATTTTTACGAATCATATATGATTTTAAAAATCATGTATGATTCGATTTTTTAATCATATATGATTTTTACAATCATATATGATTCTCAAAAATCATATGTGATTCAGAAAATCGAATCATATATGATTTTCACAAATCATATATGATTTTGTTGACCAAATTTGAAAAAAAAAGTTCTTAAAATATATAAGAGTGCATATCTATAGAAAGATAATTTAATTCGCCACGATCAGATAATTTTTATCGCAGAACGATTAACGGTTTGCGAGATATTTAATTTTTAAAAAGGGTGAAAGCTTATCATAATAAAAAACGAATAATTTATTATTTGATTGAATCACAGAAATTTTGGTTATATCAACTTTCGCTACTATATGGTAGCTGACTTTATGGCAGGAGACTTAGGTGCATTAGACAAAAAAAGGGATACTCTTTATGATAGTAGACTTTAAGTGCAGTCGACTTAAAAAAAATCATTCTAGCTTTAGTCAACTAAAAAAAAACGATCGACTTTTTTTTTATTTTATTTTTTTTTTTTTTAAAGATTTTAGCTCGATATTATGTTAGCACCAAATATTAATTAATTCATAATTATGAATTTATGATTATATATGTCCCAATATTTATACTAACCTATCCATTGAACTTGAGCTTAAGCAATACAAACATAAATACGAGTCTAACTCTAATATAAGTTCACTAACAGATTAGACGCCAACAATCGCGATGTATTTTCTCATTTGTGAAAACCTTGAATAATTTTGACTGGTTAACACAAAATATCAATGATTCATAATTGTGATTACATATGTCTCAATATTTATACTAACGACAACACCTATCCATTAGACTTGAGCTTAAGCAATATAAATGCAAATACAAGTCCACTAACAGATTAGATGCCAACAATCAATGTATTTTCTCATTGCGAAAACCTTTAATAATATTGATTGTTCAAGACAAAATCCCCATACGTCAAGAGCAACTGATAGACGAAAATATTTAGTTAAGCTTTATTGATGTTCATCCAAGCCCTAAAAAGTTAAAAACCGAATCCATGTTGATACTTTGCTTGACTAGGTTTTTTTTTATTCAACAATAGTCTTCAACGAGTGTGGAAACCCGCGCGATGCAACAGGATTGACATCAAAGGACTTACTTTGTAACGACAATTGCATTTAATGTTTGGACTTACTTTGCAACGATACATAAACCTTAAGGATTGTTTTTGCCAAGTTGAGAAACTTTGCATTTAATGTTTGGACTTACTTTGCAACGACAGTTAAGTCTCAGGGACTGTTTTTGCCAAGTTGTGAAACTTTGCATTTAATGTTTGGATTTAGTTTGCAATGACACGTAAACCTGAGGGACCATTCTTGCCAAGTTGTGAAATTTTGAAATATATGCTGTGACACATGGCATGAGCACATACATTCCCCGCTTTTTAGTTAATATATATAATATCCCAAATTTCCGATTGGAATTTTTGGACATCCAACACATTTGAGATACAACTCAAGATTTCAATTACAAGTGCAACTTAGTCCTTTGAGGTCCGACCCAAAGCCTTTGGTGTAGCGATATACTAATATGTGGGTTGTTCACCAAACTAGAGTTTGTGGGTTCAAGCCTCGCTGGGTGTAGGCATTTATGAGAGGAGATAGGAGGTATAAGGTGCGGAAAAAAACTATCGTTCAAAAATAATAATAATAATAATAATAATAATAATAATCATCCTTTGAGGTCCTGGTCGCGCACCACATATTGAAGTAGTGCTTGTTTATTCTTATCTTTAAATGACATAAAATGATAAATAATGTTCTTCTTTCTCTTTGTAATGATTTACGTGAATAATGTATGTGGAAAATACAAATCGATTTGTCAATAATTACTGTTTTTGAAATTTTTGATATCTAAGGGAGGAGGAGTAGGCGCGGTAAGAGATTCGACTTTCACCCGACCGGTAACACACGCCACCACCTAGGGTATCAAAATTGGGTATGAATTTCGGTTTGGGAAGCCGAGTCTTTAATTGTTGGAGCTATCATTTTGACCGTAATCATGTAGATTTTGGCTTTAGTCTTTGAAAAATCGGGACCCCAGGTGACCACCCTCCACTTAGTGTATGGTTAGTAAAATCGATTTTGATGTTTAACGTTTTTATTGGATGGAGTGAGGTGATACACAGGTATTAGGTGTTACTCACTCTCCCTAAGTCGACCAATTTGCACGATCACGTGTTATTTGAACTGATATTGGCCGGGTTTGACTAGGAAATAGCATTTGCTAGACAAAAGTACAAAACCCCTATTATTGAGAACGACATTGACTACTTAATGAGTTGAATTTAGAGTGATGGAATTACTGTTTCAATAATTGTTTTTTCTTGACTCATTGAGCAATGCTTCAAGTTACCAAAGTGTGTGTAATGTGTGCCTTATGTTGAAAATTTAGTGCATTTGTGGGATTAATTCACACCCAGAATGAGTCGAGAGTGCTGAGCGTACACCCATAAGGTCTCCGAACACTCGACTCTTTTAGTGGAAAATCGCTAGTATTATGAAAGTACTTCTAGTGTTATGAAAGTCTTGCTAGTACTATGTAAGTCTCGCTAGTATTATGAAAGTACTTCTAGTGTAATGAAAGATCGCTAGTAATCGCATCGACCTATTCAAGTGGCGCTTAACCGCTTAATGACCACGCTTAATTGGTCATGTAACCACTAACGGCTATAATGGGGATAATTATGAGGCGATTAATGGGTCGATTAATTCTCATAATTTCATTTGACTAGCTAAGAGTAATTTCCTATAAATAGGATATCGATTATGCATGAAATATGATGAAAGCGATTAACACTTCTAGGAAAAGGGTTATTGAATTGTGCCTAATTCTATAACTACATTTGGTCTTATCCCAGTAGTTATTCATGTAACCTGCATTAGGTCGATAGTTTACTTTGGAAAGTGATCACACGATTCCAAGTGACATCCCAGAACCACATAGTGATATTGTTCTTGCTTTGATTATCTTACCCCGATCCGGGAATTACCACCAACAATCAAAGTAAACTATTTGTGATAATCAATGGTCAGCCGCATGAACACATGGCTTCAAACTTTGCCAAGCTTGATAAGTTTGAAGGGTGGACTTCGTGAGATGGCGTAAGAAGATGCACTTCTTGTCATCAAGCATGAGTGTGGTGTATGTGCTAACCACACCTATTCTCGATGATGGCGATGATGCTACGAGGAGTAGATCGTGAGAAGGAGCAAATGGGAGAATGATGACTACATTTGCAGAGGTCTAATTCTCAATGGTATGTCTCGATTCTCTATTTGACATTTATCGAACTTTGAATCTTCAAAAGTACTTGTGGATTCCTTGGATGCCAAATATATGGTCGAGGATGCATCAAGTAAGAAGTTCCTTGTAAGTAATTTCACAAATTACAAAATGAATGATTCAAGACCGCTTATGGAACAATACAATGAACTTCTGGTATACTTGGAAGGTTTACACAACACAATATGCACATGGATGAGGCTATTTCGGTCTCTTGTGTCATTGATAAACTTCCCCTTCTTGGAAAGATTTCAAGCATACCTTGAAACATAAGAAGGAGGAGTTAAGTCTGGTTGAGTCAAGGCCATCTGCAGATTATGATGTTAGGAATTAGAAATTCCGGTATTAAAGAGTCGGTCACCTCAAGTATATGTAATCATTAGAAAGCTCGCAATCATAGTTATTTTAAGTTAAGTAGTATTTAGTTAAGTAACACCGTGGAGGACTTGACGGTCTTTACCCACCGTATGCCCGATCCACACCCGATGTGTGGCGATTTATGTAAGACTATAAATACTCTACCTTCCAAGGTAGAGTCGAGCTCATAATAATATCTTTCACTTTCTCTCACTAAGTTCCCTAAACCTCTAACTTTCTCTCTAGAATTCCATCTATATGCTACTTTGTGTTATGGTTTGATGTGTATGTGAAAAGTTATATCTTACAATTGGTATCAAGAGCCATGGTTAGATCATATCTTGCACATCTTTGGATTTCTAGTGGTTTTAGGTGGTTTTGAGTTTGAAAAGTTTAGTGGTTTTGCATCATTTGGTTGATTTCTTGTGTTAAAGTTTGAATTTTGTTAGTACTTTCATGTTTAGAATCATCACAAGTGTTTAGGTTTTCATTTGGTTGGCTTGAATCATCTTGGTTGGGTTGTTTTGGATTGAAAAGTGATGTTTATAAGGTTTTTCTTGCTAGCGACTTAGCTCACGGTTTATTTCTCTTCATAGCGACTTGCTTCACAAAATTGTAGCGAGTTACGCTTTAAACCTAGCGAGTTAGATCTAGCGAGTTAAAGTACAAGTAGTGGACTCTCCACCACGAGTAGCGACAGTGGTAGCGACTTGGTCTCAGAGCGAGTTGCTCTTTAGCGACTTGTATCTCTAGCGACTTGTGTAGCGTAATTCTTCGCCAAAATTTGGCTAGCGACTTGGTCTCATGTGAGTTACTACTTAGCGACTTGTTTTTTGTCTAGCGACTTAGGGGTGTAGCGAATTAAGGGTTAGCGATTTAGTGGTTTATCTTCAGCGACTTGAGTGATTGTTTACGGTTTTCTCTTGATTTAGTAAAATCCCGTGAAAGAATCTATTTCCGCTTAATCATAGAGTTATAAAATCCGTATAACTGTTAACATGTCTACCAACGTCCCTACCGCCATCTCCATCATTGTCGAGGATGTACAAGCACTGGCTCGTGATACTCGTCCCCATGCTTGACAGAATCGACTACGATTCTTGGGCTCAACGAATCGATTGTATTGCCTTGGAAAGGAAAATGGTGTCAACATTCTCAAATCCATTGATGAAGGACCATATCGAGTTGAGACAACTAGAGACATACTTGATACTAATGAAGATGGTACTCACATTTTTACGGAATGGATGCACCTAAGATGTATGATGAGCTTGATGATAAGGATAAAAGAGATTTGATGCGATATCGTGGCTTGAAACATTGTTCTTCAAGGTCTTCCTAAAGACATCTACAAGTCGATCAATCATAACACCGACGCTAAGGCGGTTTGGGATAATGTTAAGATGCTTCTCTCGGGATCGAATTGACTATGGAAGACAGAGAATCCCAACTCTATGACGAATTTGAGCACTTCAAGATGAAACCAGATGAGAATGTCTATGAGTACTATGTGAGATTTCATAAGTTAGTTAATGACATGAGGAACATCGAATGACTATGCCTAACATTCATTGAACTCAAAATTTGTGAACAACATGAATCCCGAATGGCATAAGTTTGTTACACTGTGAAGCTCACTAAAGGATTGAAGAATACAAACTATGAGCAACTCTATGCCTTCCTCCTTCGTAATGAGAGACATGCTATGTTTGAAAAATTAATTCTCAATCGCCTCAAAACCAACCAGGAGAGACAAGCTCGTCTAATGACTCTACACTTTCTACTCAAACATTGGAATCACAACCAAAGCATCACAAGTCATACCCTTGGGTAATGGTAATCACAAACTCATTCCCGATCCTATGTACAAACAAGCCGATGTCGATGCTCACGTGGGTAGCTTCATTAATCAACTAGCTCTTCTCATTAGTCAAAACATGAATACTCTCCCACAAACCAACAACAACCTCAGAATCGCATCTAACCCACAATCAAGCCATCGTTAAAGATGGAAGGATCGTGGTGCAACCAGCTCAGGAAAGACAGATGATCGTGGACGAGGTGGAGCTCGAGAGGTTATGTTGGCAACCGTAATCGAGGAAGGAATGGTAACCAAGGTCAAGCTAAGCCCATCAAATGTTACAATTGTGGTGGTGAGGACATATTGCAAGGAACGCACATCTCCAAAGCGTCCACATAATCGCCGATTACTTCAGAGATAAATGTCACTGCACAAGCTCGTGACAATGGTGTCTTTGAATGAAGAGGAATTGTTGTTTCTTGTCGAGGACAATGCCAAGACCTATGATGCTCGATGTGGATGAGCAAATTATTCGTAAAATAGGTCACAATCATCAAAATGCCTTTCAAGTCGCCGACGTGATGCATACGACTGATGTGGATGATGGACCTACTGACACACAATTTTTATGGCTAGCATTTCTCCAATGGTTTCTCCCAAGGTCTCTTCTTCACCACTAGTGGGCCATCCCATGACAAGCTAATCTCGAGGTATTAAAACTATACGATGATGCCGATGTGCAATGATGCATGACAAAGTACAATCAATCGAAACTATTGAATCAAATATTGAAAATATGGGTAATATCAATAGTGTCCCATATGATCAATATGTGAAACAAAGTGAAAATGAAGTTGTACCAAGTGATGCATCTTCTGCAAATCAATAATGACTATGTGTTTGATGAATACACCGCATGTGCCTCGATGATTCCGTAATTTCAACTAAATGCCTATAAAGAACGTGTTGCTATTTATGAACAACGTGCTAAGTTTGAGTTGACCACTCGTGAAAGGAAATGGATGACCAAGTGAGTACAAGAATTAGAAAAGTAAGTTTAGAAGAAGTATTGAAACAAGAATTAAATTCCTTGCAAGAAAAACTTTCTAAAACAAATAAACAAAACAAGAACTTCAAGAAAATGTGAAAATGCTTAAGCAAGAATTTAATGCAAAGGAATCAAAACTCTTGAGAGATTTTTCTAATCGAAAACTTTGAAAACAAACTTGAAAACAAGTTGTACATACAAGGAAACACCATTCGCATCGCTCACATGGTCACTAAACATCGAGTCCTAAGTGATAAGCATAGCATTCCCTTGTTGAGGAACCAAATCCAGAGGTAATTAAAAGGCTAGAAATGCTCATAAGGTGCTTTATGATGGTAATGAAATCCTTAAGCCTAGGCGTAACCCTAGTTGCGTTGAGTGCACCGAGGAAGATAAGAAATCAAATGAAATCACTAGGAAAAGATGAATAAGAAACAAAATGATCCCAAATGCAAAAGAAAAACATAATTATCACTCCTCATGATTACAAGAAGGAAAACTGGATTTCCTTGAAAAATTTAAGCCTCGACTTTGTTGACTCCCGAACAAGTCTTCGGAAAAGGATTTAGATAAGCGTAAAGCGGAAAATATTGTTGAAACAAACCCTCCCTTAGGAAAATGCCTAGAGCGACTGTGTATCCTCCTAATACACCAATGCATCTTGTACCTAGAACAATTGCCACTAAAAGCAAGACATTAATTAGCCAATACGTTATATTTCAACTATTTGTTGATTTTGAGAAAACTTGCAAGAAAAGGATCACACCACGTATAATCAAGGAGAAAGGGTTTTGAACAAATGAAAGAATGTTATTTAATCGAGGTCATGCCCTTCTTTAAACTTCTAAAAGATCACTTTGAGAGTCTTAAAAGGGATAGAAACCGATATTAAGGGAATGAAAAGGAATTTGATGCAATGGTTGTTGAAGTTAGTGACTATGAGCGCAGCAATCGAAATATAATGAGATTGAGAGAAAGAACCCGCATACATTAAATGAGAATCTTATTATTGAATGTGTTGCTCAAGATGTCTTTTCAACGCTCAAATGGCTCTATTAATGCTTCCAAATTTCATGAACTATCTGCGTCCGAAAGTCTCCCATGATCGTGTCATTGAGCTTGAAAAACTAATTCTAAACTAAATGAGAAAATTGAACCGGATGATCACGACAATTTGGTTAAACATTTTTCTAAACTAGAAGTTGAGTATTTTAATCTACAACTAAAATATCAACATCTCAAAGAAAATGTCAAAACTTCAAATATCAAGACATCTTCGATGCTCCGAGTTTGATGCGCTTTTTCAAATTAACAAACGAGATGAATGATTCAAGCTCGATGTAACACGATCGAGAAAGTTGAAAGCCCAAATCTCTCAATTAAAGGGTCAAACGAACAATATGACAGCTCCCAAATGCCTCCTCCTTTAGATTCTCGGAATTCTCAAACGTTTCATCTTCAAAACCTAGTAAATGCTTTACAAAAGGAAAACGAAAGTTTTCTAGAAGAAAATGAAAAGGTTAAACGTCATTTCAATGAGTTATTTGAATCAATTAAAGTCACTCGTAACAAAAACAACGAACAAATAGCTTCATTGCAAAAGGAAATTGAGAATCAAGGGTCGTAAAAGGAAAATGCCAATGATCAATGAGGAGAATGTTGTATCAAAGGTTCACTCTTGTAATAAATATGCTTTATCTGTAACATATGTCCCTCTTCATCTAAGGAACAACAAACTTGCCATTCAAACATACTTCTCATCCCTTAAGGATTGCCTAGAATGTATGCGTGAGATTGTTGAAGAGGATAAGCTAGAGAAACCTCATGATAATGCCATTGGACATGCATGCTTATATGCCAAACGATCTCAAGAAATCTTAGAATGCTTGATCACAATATGCCCAAAGACATTAGGTGAGAGAGTTAACCTTTGATTCCATGCTCAATGCCTAAGGCCAAATATGATATGCACTCGATTCCCAATGTGAGCAGAGTGTACCCTGAGCGCCTCAGATTCTAGATCCGTCAATGCTAAGAAAGAGAACTCAAGTGTGCCTTCTAGAGTACAAATCTCAAGACTCTAGTTTTAAGAATGTGAACCGTAGTGCACCGCATGTAGTTCGAGATCCCAAGACATCTAAACAATGGTGCAAAGAGTAGTAAAACAAACTAATGTTCCCATTCTCTACAGAGTAATCAAGACATTAAAGGGAGCAGTCAAAGTCTCAAGACAATACAAGGAATGATAGGACCTCGCAAGCTAAGAATGTGCACCGGAAAAGTAGAAGAACAATCTAGGAACTTTAAGTTTGAATCGAATAAAACGAATCGTGTTGATTCTAGTATTTGCCATAGGCGCATCTTGTAATTAATTCAATTCGATACTATTTGCAAACCTTGTACCGATGAGTGCTTGAATTACGCTTCTAATCATGGACGTGATGTTAATGTTCGCCTAATGATGTTAATTGTCCGATTAATTTTGTTAATGCTAAAATTCATGCTAAGAAGGCTAAAAGGCAAAACGAAAGAAAGTTAGAAAACAAGGAAACCCACAGGAAGAACATTCAAGAAATAGGCTTCTATTGGATACCGTTGGTCATAAGACTAATCGATAATGCCCACTAGAAAATGGATGCCCTCTTGGTAGAACTATTCCATTAAGAAGTGATCACACTGTGAATGTGGCTAATACGACACTAGTATCGCATCTATTCACAATGATTCCATTGCCTCATTTTCCGATATGAATACTTCTATTTCGATGCGGGTGGTCCAACCATTGTAACTAACCAAATGGAACCCATTCTTGCATGGGATCCCAATTATCCGCTTATCCATTTTGTCTCGTGTTCAACCGCAGATCGCTCAAATCGCTACGTGGTACCGGACTCAGTCGTTCCAAGCATATGATTGGAGACCGGTCGCGCTCATGAACTTCGTGAGCAAATTCATCGGGATCTTAGATTTGGTAATGATCATTTCGGTGCTATTATGGGGTTTGGAGATTATGTTGTTGGTGATAGTGTCATCTCTAGAGTGTATTACGTGGAAGGTTTAGGTCATAACTGCTCTCTGTTGGTCAATTCGTGATTACGATCTAAAGTAGCCTTCGAAAACATTCACGCTTGTTAGAGATCTTAATGGTGAGGAACTGTTAAAAGGAACTCGTGGCTCAAATCTTTACACCATCTCTATCGATGACATGATGAGGGCCTCTCCAATCGCTTGTTATCAAAGGCTTCTAAAACAAAGTCATGGTTATGGCATCGTCGTCTCAATCACTTGAACTTCGGCACCATCAACGATCTTTCCGTAAAGGACTTAGTTGTAGGTTTACCTAGACTAAAGTATGAAAAGGATCATCTTTGTTCAAGATGTCAATTGGGAAAAAGCAAGAAGTATGCCCATAAACCCAAACCTACTAACTCGCTCACGTAAGTTCTTCATATGATTCATATGGATTTATGTGGACCTATGAGGGTGCAGAATATCTTTGGGAAGAAATATGTGTTAGTTGTGGTTGATGATTACTCTAGATTCACCGGTCAAGTTCTTAAGGACAAAGGATGAAACTCCCGATATCATCATCAAACTCATCAAACATTGCGAGTTCGACTAAACAAAACCGCCGTAATTATCGAGCAGACAATGGGCCGAGTTTGTCAACAAACAACTTAGTGAATTCTATGAAAGCATTGGAATCAACCATCAAAGAAGTGTTCCACGAACCCCTCAATGTAACGGTGTGGTTGAAAGACGAAATCGTACTCTTGTTGAAGCCGCTAGAACAATGCTTGATCTACTCAAAGGTTCCAATGTTTCTCGGGTCAAGCAATTGCCACCGCATGCTACACACAAAATCGTTCCTGATTCACACTTTTCATGGAAAAACTCCATATGAACTCGTCCACAAGAAAACCCGATCTATCTTTCCTTCGTGTGTTTGGTGCCTTGTGCTATCCAACTAATGAGGGTCAAGACTTGGGCAAACTCGGGGCTAAAGTCGACATTGGAGTATTTGTAGGATATGCACCAAACAAAAGGGATACCGAATCTACAACAAAAGAACCCGAAATATCATGGAAACAATTCACGTTACGTTTGATGAGTCGACCGGTCAAATGGCTCTGGACACTCCACCAGGACCCGCACTTCAAAACAAATCCTATTGGTTCATCCCTTGTTCCAAACTCCTCTCAAGAAACTCCATATGTACCTCCATCCAAGATGATGTAAAGAAATTGTTTGATCCAATGTTTGATGAACTCAGATGATTCTACGCTAATGAGGTGCTGATCCCTACAACAGAGGATGCTCATATTCCGGTGAATGAAGTCAATCCATCGCCTCAATATCTTTAAGTCAAGAAGCACCGTTCGATCCTTGATCTCATCAACAAATCGTCATTCTTCAAATGTACATCATGGAAATGTTTACGCATCAATGATGAAGTTAATCCCTATGACTCTCAAGATGCTCCTTTTGAAAACATATTTGCTACTCCCGAATCATCATCGAACCATCTTCTTCGTGAGACATCGACTCGACTACCTCGGTTCCTCAACAAATGCCACATGAACACCTCGTAAAATGGACTCACGATCACCCCTTAGACAACATCATTGGAAATCCTCTCGTCTGTATCAACCCGGAAACAACTCGCAACCGATGCCTTATGGTGCTTCTTCAACTCCGTACTATCTAAGATCGAACCAAAGATGTTAAAACTGCCATGAATGAAGATAGTGGTTCAATGCCATGCAAGATGAAATTCATGAGTTTGATCGTCTTGATGTATGGGAGTTAGTACTGCTCCAGGCGTGCTATGATTATAGCTCTCAAATGGATCTTTAAAGTAAAACTTGATGAGCATGGTGATGTGTTGAAGAACAAGGCTCGATTAGTTGCTAAAGGATATCGTCAAGAGGAGGTATAGACTTTGAAGAATCTTTTGCTCCGGTTGCTCGAATCGAGGCAATCGTAATCTTTCGGCTAATCTTTGCTAGTAAGAACATGGTGGTATATCGATGGATGTAAAGACGGCATTTCGAACGGAGATCTTAAAGAAGTCGCTCGCCGCCCAACCCAAGGATTTGTGAATCAAGAGCATCCTACTCACGTTTATCGTTTGAAGAAGGCTCTTTACGGTTTAAAGCAAGCTCCAAGGGCATGGTATGATACATTTGTCAAAGTTTCTTCTATCAACCGGATTCATCAAAGGAGCGATTGATCCTACATTGTTCACCAAGAAGTCGCAAACATTTGATTCATGTTCAAATTTATGTTGATGATATTATTTTGCCTCGGCACCCAATGGAATGTGATCGTTTTCAAATGAAATGAGTTCAAAGTTTCAAATGTCAATGATGGGACAAATGTCATTTTCTTGGGATTACAAATTTCACAAAGTCCGGAGGCATTTTCATAAATCAATCTAAATATGCAATGAGATTTTAAAGAAATTTGGATTTGATTCAAGTGACCTGTTGACACCCCATGATTAACCGAACCAAACTAGATGAGGACCTCTCGGGGATCATGATTGACCAAACGAAATATCGGAGTATGATTGGATCCCGATGTATCTCAACGCTAGTAGACCGACATCTTGTTCATTGTTTGCATGTGTGCTAGATACCGTGCTAAGCCTACTAAAAAGCACCTTGAAGCAGCTTAAACGGGTCTTCGGTATCTCCAAGGAACCATCAATATGGGTCTTTGGTACCAAGGACACCGGTATGTCACTAACGGCCTATCACAGATCTTGATCATGCAGTTGTCAAGATACTCGTCAAGTATGTCCGGAGGTGCTCGGTTTTGGGTGATAAGCTTGTGAGTTGGTCTTCAAAGAAGCAAATGAGTACTTCTATTTCCTCTACGAGGTCGAATACATAGCCATGTCATCGCCTTGTGCTCAAATCTTATGGATGAGATCTCAATTATCGACTATGGCTTTGAATTCAACAAAATCCTCTCGCATCGCGTGATAATAAAGTGCTATTGCTCTCTCATGTAACAACGTTCAACACTCAAGAGCAAAGCATATCGACATTCGACATCATTTCATCGGGAACAAGTGGAAAAAGGTGTGGTGGAACTATATTTTGTGAGGTCCGAATATCGCTTAGCGACATCTTCACCAAAGCTCTTCCAAGAGAACGTTTGAGTTTATTTTTCCACGACTTGGTTTGAAAAGCCTTCAACCGAAACTCTCAAACGTCTTGGAGGAAGACGAGGAGTAAAGGTCTATCTTCATCTATCTCTTGTAAATATTTATTCATAAAAAAAAAAAAAAAAAAAAAAAAAAAAAAATAAAAAAAAATAAAAAATTTGAAATATTCAAAAAATCTTCAAAAAAAAATATTGTCAATTTGTCATGTTTTCTCATTCGATAATATCTACGGTCTTTGTGATGTCATTCAAAGAATGACACAGGACTTTAGATAGTGTTCGAATTTAAAAAAATATATATATATATATATATATTTTGGGAGAAAGAGAAACAATGGTTTATTGTCATTTTCGAGCAATAACCGGTTTTAAAAGAAAGAACGAGCCATGTTTTATCATGTTTTCAAAATTCCATGCTCTGATTCTATAAGCATTTATCTGCTGAAAACTAAATGCTTTGAAAAATAACTCGATCTCCATTTTTGATAATCATCACGACTTATTTGTCAAAATCTCTATCTCTCAATCAACAACCTATGTCATTGATTGAGGGGGAGAATGATTTCAATTAAATTAAAAAATTTATTTGGCATTAAATTGTTTTCAAAAGATATACATGCATGTTTTATCAATGGAGTTTAAAGTCTTAAAAATCCGATCCTTATTAGTTAAAACACTTTCATAATTAAGTCACAATTCCCCTTAAAAAGCTTTCAAAATCAAGTTAAATCTATAAGAGATCACAAATCTCAAATGATTTGATAATTGTGATCGGGGGAGAATGTGTGATTTAAATTGGATTTAAACTGATAATTCGGTAAATGGTTTTATAAGGATGTACATGCTATCCTGCCCACATGTGACAAACGATTTCAATTTTCCATGCACATGTTGAGGGGAGCATCTATCTTAAACCTATGATTTGAAATGTGATCAACTTATCTCATCGTGGTTCCTCTAGTATGTGCAAAACTCTCTTCAAACCCCGAGGCACATATTGAGGGGAGCAAATTTATGGAAACCTCATCCTTCCGAAATACTCTATCTACTTGACTTGATGTGGGAAGTGATGTTGATATCTTTAGAAAATGGTAATCAAAGAAGTTAATTCTTTCTCTTGCCTCCGTGTGCAAAACATTTTCAAATACTTGATGCACATGTTGAGGGGAGTTCTCGTTCTAAAATATCAAAAACAATTCGTGTACAAAATGCTTTGATAATACATCACAAGTATCCGAATTGATTTTCAAATGGTTTTCAATTGGATCCAATGGCGGATGAACAATACAAAATTGACCGACCAACTTTACTTTATGTACGGTGATATAAGGATGATAAGGTTAGGTATGTGTTCCCATGATCCGCCGTAACCGGAGGGATCTACCAGGGACAATCCACTAGTTAGTGTAAAAGTCCTTAGGTATGATGATAAAAGGAGAAAATGAGATATGGGAAGAGTGCGGACTAAGACAGAGCTAGTAATTGGAATAAACCCAACAAGGTTCTAGCTATGAAGTCTCGTAAGCACTGAAGGGGTTGAAGAATTAAAAGGAATTGAATGAGAAAGGGTGAAAACAAATAGCCTCCATTTATTCAACCTTAGGCGTAAACCGGTTCAATTCATATGCTACCGATGGTAACATCGGTATTGAAGACAAGACGTCATGGACCCAAAGGACGACCGCACTTCAACTTTCCAAACCACTCAAGTTCCTCTTAAAAGGACTTGTTTCATTCTCACGGGAACCGACATTATCTATCGATTTTCTCTTAGAGATGCTTGATATCAAGAAGGAGACCTCTCCCTAGTCTCCGCACGGGATCCAAATATGCACAAATTGAGTCTAGAGCCACGAGATCATCAATAAATCTCATTAGGACACTTTCAATGAAGACTCTCTCATTTCACACAATGTGGAAAGAGAGATTATATCTTGAGTCCCACGCTTATCCTTGTGGTATTGCGAACATCCGAGTGATATGTATACATATTCACAATGAAGATGGAAAGCCTTCGAGCCAACATCAAACAAGCTCCGGTAGGTGGCATGTGAGATCTATTTTATAGATTAACCATGTGACAACCGAACATAAACAATGGGCGATTCGATCTTTTGAATCAATCTCGGTTCAGTTATGGATTGACGGATACCTTTGAAAACCGGTCTTTGTGCTTAACAACTCTTTTTTAGCACATCGACCGTGTACGGATATTTCAAATCAAAGGTGTTTTATGATTGATAATTGATTTTCATTAAAACCTTCGTATTGCAAAAACAATTTCTATTGAGCAATACACGATTGTTTTCAAATATCTTTTCATCAATCGGTGGACTTAAATTATTTGGTTCACTCACTCCGTGTTGTCTTCTTTGAGATGTTCTGTTTGAGAACAAATAGAACAATTGCGAAACCCTCGTCAAGGAAATTCTTGAATTATACCGATCACAGGCGGTACATGTACCGATCAACGGGAACCGTGGGCGTGTACCTCAATTCAACGAAAGTGATCAAAGACACTTTCGTGCGATTTATTGCTAATCGTTGTATGCGGTACACCCGACGCCGCAATGATCGAATGAAGCGGTCAATCCATAGCCGCATGCTCACTTAACACATTCATCTAAAAGGAAATCATGATTAGTGCATCAATGACTCGATATTTTCACTCCATGCTTCGCTATCACGCCAATATCATGATTCAACAAATGCTTCCGCTACTCGATAAGAAGATATCATGATCCGTAATGTGAGCATGTCGGTCCCAAAGTCACAACACCACAATGGATGTCTCGTAGATTGTTGATAGTGATGATCTCAAAAGATGGCTCAAAATTATTATCACATGGATCGAAAAGACCTCCACTTGAAGTAACCAAACATGCAATGTGAAGAATCAATGACTACGAGCTTAGGAGCAAAGGACTACATCAAGAATGCAAGATCAATTGTTAATGTATTATCCGGTTGTATTCAATGTATTTTGGTACATGATTGAGGTGACCTCCTTAGGGGAGATTGTTAGGAATTAGAAATTCCGGTATTAAAGAGTCGGTCACCTCAAGTATATGTAATCATTCGAAAGCTCGCAATCATAGTTATTTTAAGTTAAGTAGTATTTAGTTAAGTAACACCGTGGAGGACGGACGGGTCTTTACCCACTGTATGCCCGATCCACACCCGATGTGTGGCGATTTATGTAAGACTATAAATACTCTACCTTCCAAGGTAGAGTTGAGCTCATAATAATATCTTTCACTTTCTCTCACTAAGTTCCCTAAACCTCTAACTTTCTCTCTCTAGAATTCCATCTATATGCTACTTTGTGTTATGGTTTGATGTGTATGTGAAAAGTTATATCTTACAAAGGAATCTCTCAAGGTGCAGGATAATGACAAGCCTGTTAATACAAATAAACCGTAAAACGTTTATTAATATTTTGCGATCTCTTTGTGTTTTGTTGATAACAAATGTAATGTTATCTTAAGTATAATTATAAGGATACATATTATTTTTGTAAAGCATTTCATATAGCCATTTAAATACAAAAATGTAATAATTAAGCATTTGTTGTAATAGTTTATTAGGATAGGTAAAAACCATAACCCATGGACCATAACCCATGGATCTTAACCCATACCAAAGAACACTTGATACAATGTATACTTAGATACATTGAATCTAAAGAAAACCCATGGACCAACCCATAACCCATGACCCATAACCAAAAACCCATGGGCAAAGAGGAGCGTACCACGGATCCCTAGGATTACACTAGACGGATCCCAGTGGAAGGATCCGTGGGATCCGTGGAATGAGGAGAAATTTGCCTATAAATGAGAGCCATTTCTTCATTCTAACCCACCCTCTTCTTACTAAATCTCATACACTCCCATTCTCTTCTAACATATAGATCACTTGATCTAGAGAGTTGTTCTTCTTTCTTTCTATTTGTGATCCTCATAGGTCCTTCTCAAGGCGAGATCACGAGCATTCTACAAGTCATCCAAGCAAGGGTCCTTGATTGATTTGTCACTCATAGATTTACATAGCGAAGATCTTGTATTTGATATTTCACATATTTGTTGTGTAATAGTTGTGTTGGTTTGGTCCACCATGCTACGGACTCGGTATCTAGCTTTGTACCGGAAAAAGTGTAAGCAACGTTGTGAAGGCTTTTCCGCCAAGTGAAGGATTTTGTTGACATAGTGCTTGAACTCTCGAGTAGGTGACTCAGGGAGTGGAGTAGGGCAAGGAAGGTGACCTTGTAGCCGAACCACTATAAATCGGTTGTGTCATTTCTATCCCTTAACTTTATTTATTTGCTTGCATTATCATTAGATCTACACGTTCTCAACATCCATACGATTTCACATAATATCGAATCTAAACTTTTGAAATCAACTTTAAATCGGCAAAACTATTCAACCCCTTCTAGTTTTCCACAATTGGCATCAAGAGCTAAGTTTATAAAAGTTTTAAAATAAAATTGTATTTTAAAACTTTTCGATCACTATGGGTTCGAAAATTATTAGGAAGGGCAATCTATGCAACGACCACCACTACTTGAAACTAATGGTTTTATATATTGGAAAAATAGATTCAAACATATGTGAAGTCTAAAGATATTGATCTTTGGTACATTATTGTTGAAGGTGATTTTGAGGCTACCTCAAATGATGATAAAGGAAATTTAGTTCACATACCTCATGATAAAATAATGATGAAATGAAGAAAAGCTTTCTAAAAATAGTGAAGCAAAATGGTTTTATATAATGCTTTACCGAAAAGGAATTCGAAAGAATTTCTATGCTTAAAACCTCTAAAGAAATTTGGAATTCTTTAGTTGTAACTCATCAAGGCAACCAACAAGTTAAAAATAATAAAATTGATTTATTTGTTCAACAATATGAACAATTTTCAATATCGGATGAGGAAACTATAGATCATTCATTTGCTAACTTTAATACTATTATTACATCTTTACAAGCACTTGATGAATCCTTTTCTAGCCGTAACCATGTTAGGAGATATCTAAGGCACTTCCATCGAAGTGGAGATCCAAGGTGACGACAATCAAGAGTCAAAAGATTTGACAATCCTCACCCTCGATGAACTCATAGGCAACCTAAAAGTCTACGAGCTTGTCCTTGCTAAAGATTCCAAGCCTCAAAGGTGAAAGAGAACACAAATCTCTTGCCCTTAAAGCCAAAAAGGCTTCGACGATGAGGAGAACTCATCTTCGAGTAGTGACGACGAAGAGTACGCTATGGCGGTAAGGGACTTTAAAAGTTCTTTAGAAGAAAGGGTAGATACGTCAAACAATCGTATGACGATAAGAAAGGCTTTCGGAAAAGCAAAGAGGACGAGAAGCCAAAGGATGATCGTACTTGCTTTAAGTGTGGGGACCCAAACCACTTTATTAGTAAGTGTCCCAAACGGGATGATCAAAAGGCGTTTGTAAGCGGCACGTGGGGAATGAGCGACGAGGAGGATGAAGAAATTTGTCTTATGGCAAATGACGAGGTGTGCTTAAAGGTCGACCTAGACCCCGATTAATGGGTTAAGGATAGCGGGTGCACAAGGCACATGACGGGCAATAGGAATCTATTCTCCACATATGAATCCATTAATGGAGGTAATGTGGTGTTTGGAAATAGCAAAAGTAGAATCATCGGTAAAGGTACGATTTCTAACAAATCTCTAACCATTAACGATGTGTGTCACGTAGAAAACCTAAACTTTAATCTCTTAAGTATAGGACAAATATGTGATAAAAAGTACAATGTACTTTTACCGAAATCGTAGTAAGATACTTAAAATGGCATAACCATAGGAAGAGGAATTAGGAAACATGGAGTCGTGTCATTAAAATCGGTAATGAACCTAAAGACAAACTATGTCTTACCTCTATGGATGATACTTCGACCTTATGGCATCGAAGATTGGGTCACGCCAACATGCGACTTCTTCAATCGCTATCATCCAAAGATCTAGTAAGAGATCTACCTAAGTTAAAATATGAACATCATTTTGTGATGCTTGTAATATAGGAAAACAAGCTCATTCGAGTCATAAAGCTAAAAACATGGTGTCCACAACTAGGTGTCTAGAATTACTACATATGGATTTATTTGGTCCATCCGCTATCCAAAGTTATGGAGGCAACTACTATACTTTGGTAATAGTGGATGACTACTCTAGGTATACTTGGACAAAATTTTTAAAGAACAAAACGAAACCTTTAACTATTTTGAAATATTAAGCAAAAGATCCAAAGACAACTAGGAAGACCCATAGTGTCTATTAGGACGGATCATGGTAGGAATTCGATAATGAAGTGCAATTCGAGCTTTTGTGACGCTAATGGTATTACTCACAACTTCTCGGCTCCACGACTCCACAATCGAATGGGGTAGTAGAAAGAAAGAATATAACTCTACAAGAAATGAGTCGAACCATGCTTAATGAACAATCCATACCTCAAAAGTTTTGGTGTAATGCCGTTGATACTTCAACATATATACTCAATCGAGTCTTGATTAGACCAATCTTAGGAAAAACTCCATATGAGTTACTTCGAGGCAAAAAGCCTACGTTAAATCACCTTAGAGTCTTTGGTAGTAAATGTTTTATTCTTAACACTAAAGATTACCTTACAAAATTTGATCCTAAATCAACCGAAGGTATCTTTTTAGGTTATTCGTCAAATAGCAAAGCTTACGTCATATTAAACAAAGAAACAATGAAGGTAGAAGAGTCATTAAATATAAAATTTGATAAAGTCCACCCAAACCCTCTCCACCTCTTGTCGATGATGAGATTATAGAAAGTGAAGCCATAGTAATAAAGAAAAGATAAGTGAAGAAGAAGAACCTCTAAGTGATGTAATAGTAAATATTAAAGAGTCCAAAGATCACCCCGTAGATAAAGTCATAGGAAAACTAAGCGAGCGAACACTAAGGTCTCAAGTTCAAAACCAAAGTAGATTGTTTTGTTTCGCTTTCAACCTTAGAACCTAAGAATACACAAGAAGCTATGCAAGAAGAACTAAATCAATTTGTTTCTAATGATGTTTGGACACTTGTCCTCCACCTAGTAATCAAACCATAATAGGAACCAAATGGGTTTATAAAACAAATTAGATGCAAACGGAGTAGTGTCTAGGAACAAGGCTAGACTCGTTGCTCAAGGGTATAACCAACAAGAGGAATAGACTTTGATGAGACCTATGCCCCGTGGCTAGATTAGAGTCTATAAGAATACTTCTTGCGTATGCTTGTGCTAATGATCTAAAGCTTTATCAAATGGATGTCAAAAGCGCTTTTTAAATGGTGTCATAAATGAAGAAGTATATGTAGCTCAACCTCCAAGCTTCATTGATTTTGAAAACCCAAACATGTGTATAAATTAAAGAAAGCCCTTTACGGTATTAAACAAGCTCCAAAGCTTGGTATGATAGACTCAAGTCATTTCTAGTTAAACACAACTACACCATGGGGTTAGTTGACAACACACTTTTACTCGAGAAAAGAGTCACATATAATCATAGTACAAATATATGTAGATGATATTATATTCGATCCACTTGTCAAGACATGTGTGATGATTTCTCTAAAATCATGCATGACGAGTTCGAGATGAGTATGATGGGAGAACTTAGTTTCTTTCTTGGTCTACAATAAAACAAGTGAAGATGGTATCTTCTTTAATCAATCTAAATACATCAAGGAGATGTTAAAGAAATTCGGTCTAGAAGAGTCAAAACCAATTAGGACTCCAATGTCATCCGACACCAAACTCACAAAAGGCGAGGACGGAGAATCCGTTGATAATACTAAATATCGTGGCATGATAGGTAGCCTTCTACCTCACGGCAAGTAGGCGGATATCATGTTTAGTGTTTGCTTATGTGCTAGGTTTCAAGAAGACCCTAAAATATCACACCTAGAAGCCGTAAAAGAATATTTAGATATATTAAGGTACAACACAATTAGGATTATGGTATCCTAAGGGCACGGAGTAGAAACAATTGTATATGCAGATTCGACCATGCGGTGATTACGTTGATAGAAAAAGTACAAGTGGGGTATGTACTTTTATGGGATGTTGTTTAACATCATGGTTTTCTAAGAAACAAATGGCACTTGCAATATCAACAACCGGGCCGAGTACGCTCCACCGGCAAAGCATGCCAACAAGCACTATGGATGAAACAAGCGTAGTAGACTACGACATCCATCTAAGCGACATAGCCATCCTATGTGACAACAAAGGTGCAATCGACTTAAGCAAGAATCGGTATTACATTCTCGCACAAAGCATATAGAGATTCGTCATCACTTCCTAAGAGACAATGTTCAAAAGGGGAACATCTCTATTGAGAAGGTTGCATCCGAAGACAACATAGCCGACGTCCTCACCAAACCGTTGAAGCGGGAACAATTCAACCTACTTCGTCTTGGTCTTGGTCTAATGGAACAAACGTCATAACTTAATTGACTCTACAAGGTATGTAAACACTAGCCTTCTTCTTTCTGAGTCTAGGATTTCTATTTCACGCACAACTCACAAACAATACGGGAATTTTCAAAACCCAAGATGAGTTTTTACACTTATAGTTTTCTTATTTTTTAAAGAAAGCCTACTTTCAAAATGTTTTCTAAAAAGATGATACCTTCCCGTATCAATTTCACAAAAGCAATTTCTGACGTCTAGGACAAATCGCTTTTTCATTATTAATACAAAGTAAAAACCCGTTTTCATTGCATCTCATGTCTTTTGAATGCTAAAGGGGACACATAACTAATATGTGTTTTCGGCACATTCATTTAAGCAACAATGAATTAGAGCATTGATAACACAAAATTACGTACTCATGTACTAAATATGTGTTTTCGGGTTATCTCAATAGGACGGTTTTATACTTCTAGTTTATTTTTTTTCTTTTAGGAGTCTAGATAACCGAAACTCCAAATAGTTTGCATATAGGCACACACTAGGCAAAAATGTTTCCAAAAGGAAAATTTTGTCTTTTCGAACACTGACCCACGGATCCCACCTTTATCGCCGGACGGATCCTCGAGGAAGGATCCGTGGGATCCGTGTAATGTGTTGTTTTTCAACTTCTATTTTTCACTTTGGATGAAAATCCACATTTGCTTCATTTTGGGAGTATGCTTGATGAGTGTCTAAATACTCATCATTTTTGTACAATATAAACCGCAAAATCATCTGAAACACTCGAAACACATCAAACGATCAAAATATCACAAATCGTTGTTTTATGTGTTTTAAATGCAAAATATCAAAATCGGATGAAAAACATATCAAATTTGCAAAATTGCGCTTTAGTCCCCAAGTTTCAAAAGTTGTCAAAAACAGTCCCCGAGCACATAATTTCAAAGTAAAGTCACCAAAGGTCCTTTTAAATCATAAGTTGTCAAATTTAGTCCTTTGGTGAAAAATATCAAAAGTTTGAGAAAATTGCAAAATGGTCCTCCAAGTTTGAAAATTGCGAAATGGCCCTAGAAAATTGCAAAATGGCAATTTGGTCCTTATACTTTGAAGCTTGTCATTTTCAGTCCTTGGAACAAGTTTGATGAATTGGCGCTCGGTCCCTGAATTTTAGAAGTTCAACTTTAGTCCTTGTCAATTTAAACCCTTTATCACCATATTGGACCTTTCACACACCTTGGACCCTCATTAAAAGAAATTGTGAACCCCCATTATTAATACTCTTTGGTCAATCCTGGTCAAATATCTCAACCCGCCAAAAAGTCATCCCTCACCGCTTTCCTCGAAACTCATTACACCCATCCCCTCCTCTCCAATCACTCAAACATGTCCCTCCACCTTAGCTAACATCCAAGGTTCAATTAATGCTCCCTAACCCTCACTCAACCCCATTTAGCGAGATAACCATTTTGGCGCCAAAAATCGCTTTGAATGGTCAAGATCAATTATAAGCCAACCAATGGCTAGGATTGGTGGATATCATCGAGAGAGAGAGAATGAGATTGGGTATAAAAGAAAAGCAAAGAAGAAGTGAGAGGCGCTTTTTAGTTTTTAAAATTTTAGTTAATGTCGATTTTAATTTAAATGTTTTAGTTAAGTTGTAACATTATTAGCTTTTGTTAAATTGTACTTTCTTAAAGTTGTTTTATCAATATTAATCAATTTCAAGTTCTAATTTTCAGTTATAATTTCATTTCATATTGTAAAATCCACTGTTACAATTTTTATTCTCAAAGTCTTGTGTTTAAGCTTAATAATGCTTCTTTTCAAGTTTATATAAGCTTATAGAAGCTGGTTATAGCTTTTTATAAGCTTATAGTCAAGTTCCAATTCATTTTGTAACTGGGTCAACAAAAGTCAACTGGATGTTCAAATGGCAATGCAGTTGGAAATGGGGTGATGCAGTGATAGCAATGGGTTGATTTAGATTCAGTGGGTTGGTTTAAATAGGTTAGTGTTCACTGGTTGTTGTTGCAAGCCACGTGGCTTAGGACTACTTGTAAGTTATTTCCAATTTTATAGCATAATCTTCTCTTGTGGTTTAAAATAAGTTTTATCTGCTCAATAAGTAATAATTAGGTCGCTTAATCTTGGTTTAATCAATATCCTTATTTGATTTAATCTATAGTGCGCTTTACTTTGCAACTGTTGATATAGGAGTGTTTGGTTCGTAGCTTTACCGCCTTAAAGACTTTTGCGTAATTAAAAGCTGTTGGGTCATGCTTTGTTACCCCAATTGAACTTAACTCGCTTTAAAATTGCATGTTCAAACAACCAAAGTCAAAATTGCACTAACTCGCCTTAAATGCTTACTGTTGTGGATTTTGGATTTGAAATCTCGAATTAGTGTTTAAAAGTGTTAAACATAGGTTGCATTGTGCTTATTCTCCTTGTAACATCAACTTCAGTCAATAATTTGATTCAAAGTTCACTTTAGTCAAAGCTTCATTATTTCTTCAAAAGTCAAAAGTACTAAAATGCTTTTGGGCAATATAAGGAATTTTCATGGCTTCATTTTTGAGCCATTTTCAGTGGAACTTGTCATTCTAAAAAGTTTAGCTGGTCTTGTTACTTATTAGCATTTTTGTGAATTTTTACAAATATTGTACAAGCTCCAAATAAGCTCCTTTACTTGGGCCTGTCTCCCCTGCTCCACTGTCTCAGTTGGTGCTGAGCTTTTCACAGATATTGAAGCTTGTGCACAGGGCTTATTAGAGCTCCCAATAGTCTGCTTTTTGGTACAATTGATCTCACCCAGGTCTAGTGTAGATCCCAAGTTCTGGTTTTAAGTTTTGGCTTATTGGTTAGCTTATGCATAAGCTCAAAGTAGCCCTCGATCACTGCTTTTTCGCCATAAGCTCTTGTCATCAATCTGATCTAGCTTGTGATCCTGTGGTTAGAACTTGTTGATTTTGTTCCATCTTAGTTACTTTAGCATACTGCATCTTGTGTATCGGTTTGGTGGCTTTTGAACTCCATTTGCTTATTAAAGTGCTTATTTCAATAAGCACTTTCTCATCAGTTGCTTATTCCTCCACACATGCACCCTTTTTTCTATTTTTCCTTTATTCCTTATTTTATTTTAGACTTTTCCTGAAAATTTCAGATTTTTCTAAGGTGTTTTGCTATTTTCTTAATTTAAACTAGTTTTAAGTACTTTTAAATAGGATTTAATACAAAAAATTAAGAAAAGGTTCAAAAAATAATTTTTCAATTTTATTAAGTTTAGATAAATATAAAAGACAAAAAGTATTTTTCTAGATTTTCTTAGTTAAATTTGTATTTTCTAGCATTTTAATTAGTTTTAAATAGTTTTAAATTAATAATAAATATATAAAAGTCTAAAAAATATCTTTTCAGTTTTAAAATTAGTTTTATCATATTTTAGATTTTTCTAAGTTTTAATTTTATTTTTCTAGTCTTATTTCATATTTTCTTTTATTTTAGAGTATTATTTAATAGTTAAAAATAGTTTTTAATTAATAATAATTAATTAAATAGTGTTAAAAATAATTTTCTTTTTCCAAATTGTATCTTTTATCATTAGGATTGTAAAAATGTATTTTTCATATTTTTAGGATTCATCTTGTGTAATTTTCACGTTTTATTTTGTACGTTACGTAGTTTTTAAATTAAACGTACGTTTTAGGTTTTAAACGTTCATCACTTTAAATATAGTGATAGCGTTTATTTAATATCTTTATCTTTTTAATTTTTTTAATTTGTATTTAAGTCGCTGTTATTTATAAACTTTTTCAGTAGTGTAATTATCCATTCAAATCCTTTCCGATCACTATCATTAGTGATCATTCTACCGTCTGATCTAGTGTTTGACACACCATTGAGTCTCCGTGGGATATAACGACCCGGAATTCACTATATTCTCGATCTTCATTGCATTTGTGTTTAAAATTGTTTTAAGTCTCATAGACTTGACGGTTTCTTGCAGATCAAAATTTTGGCGCCACGGGAGGCTTTAGCGTGTGTTTAGCCTTTTCGATCCATTCTTGCACATACCCCATCTTTTGTAAAAGTTTTTGTAAAGTTTTCAAAATCAAAAGTTCATTAACACTTTTCCTAAAGTGTTAAAACGCCAAAATATTTTAATTCTTTGTTTTATCATCATGTTTTCAAAAACACCAAAATATTCCTCTTTACCCTCTTACCCTTTTGATTCTTCATTTCTTTTACCCTCTAGCCATTTGATTCTTTTATGTCTCATCCTCACCAATTTGGTTGTGAATGGTGTGGGGACCTCAAAATGGTGGAAATTGCCCGTTGTGGCATTGTGAATCCGGAAACGGGTTTGTCTATGACCAAAATCCTACAATGAAACAACTAATTTCCTCAACCAAACCCCGCACTATGAGATGGAGACGATTCTTGTGAATTTTGTGGGGTCCTCATTATGATTACCAATGTCAATCATGGAATCAAAATTTCTATGAATCGATCCTTGTTATAACACTCCTTGTTTTGACAATTTCCAACCCCACAATTTTCCGTCATTGAACAATTTCCGCCATTGATCAACATCCTCGTGAGAAAAGTATGCTAGAAGAACTTGCCGATGACCAAACGTCTAAACGAAAAATCTATGCTAGAATTACTTGAAGAAGAGGAACGAGCCGCTAAGATTCAAAGATGTCTTGAAGAAATACGAATCGAGGAACGAGCACTTGCAAGACGTGCCCGATGGCTCGCGACTTACATCGGCGATGATGATGATAGTGACGATGATGATGAAAGTTTGTCACCGAAACCACGCACGAAGAGCCCGTTAACTCTCTAAGTATGGGGATGAGCATCTCAAGACTATTCGGAAACGGAATCATCGAATGTTGAGAACCTTATCCCGATCCCAAGTGAGTCCGAGGGAATTCTTGACAAAGAATGTGATGTGTTTTCTCCTCTTACAAATGATCTTGTTGAGACTTTCTCGATTTTGACAAAGGATTATAGTGATGCCGATTCTTTATATTCTAAAGACATAGAATTTATTGATGCATTACTTCCACATTCCGAGATCGTTAACTTAGAAGAGGATGTTGACCATGTTGTTTCCACAACAATTAATACGACTATCACTAATCCCTTATTCGAATTGATTACGAATTTACTCTAAATTCGATTAATCCAATCTTTGATAGTGATGAGTCCGACACGGAGACTATAATGGACGAGGTGCATATTTATAGCCCACGGTACCGCACATGTCCCACCTCCGTATATTCTTCATGAGGAGTTCGCGGTGAACTCACTCATATCATATCTCCATTGGAGTATGATTGCTCGGATGGCAAAATCATGATCGGGGAGAGAATCTCAATTTGCATAGTTATGACAAATCTTCCCACCCTCCCAACCGAGATGCCTTCCAACCCAAAGAGCTCAACCAATAAAATCCAAATAAGTGCAACCGCACTTAATCCCGAGGAAGAAGATCTAGTCATGATTGTTATCATGATTTTCTTTCTTTCTTCACCTACCGGTGACTTCTCTCTTCTTCACTCCTTCGGAGTGAGGACACTATCTTTGATCCCGGCATTTTCAATTATCATTTTGAGCGGTTCTATGTATATCTCATCGGTGTGGAACTTTCTCGTGCTTCAAATGTTTGTCCAAACATCTTGAATGAAAGTCCGATGGAGATTGTTTCTTCCACTTTGCTTCCCATGAACCAATGAATGCGGGTCGAGTCAAGCTAGCGACTGAAATCAAAAACAAGAGCACACACTATATGGGTTTTCACCCATATTTCATCTTCTTACCCCTTTTACCACCCTAGTGTGGGGGTGATGCCCACATGTTATATATATAAGTTTTATGAAAAAAAAAAAAAAAAAAAAAAAAAATCCTTTCTAAATAATGGCCGTAGTATTTCCCTTTTACGTTCTTTGTTTCGCATAACCGCGGTACTTTGAATATTGAGGGCAATATTCATTTCTAAGTGTGGGGGAATTCTCACTAATTTCATATAATTATACCGCCCAATTCCGCTTTTGGCCAAAATTTTTTTAGTAACTGCTTTACACTTTCTCATTTGGTTATCATCCGCCATGTCTCAGAAGACAAAAGGATTGGCTAATCCAGAGCAAACGGCTCTTGGTAAAGATTTCTCAAATCCGTTTATATGGCTTGCAATTTGCCCAAAATTGTATGGTTTTCACCACCATATCCTAAAAGTGAAGAGTTGGCTAGCCCGCAAGGTTATGGCTTGTGGTAAAGGCGAGGAAAATCCATAATTGGTATTCACTCACCAAAGATAATTCGATAATTTATCTAAGAGTTGGCTAGTCCGTAAGGGTACGGCTACGGTAAAGACAAAATCAAACCGTTGAAAGTCGGTGGTTTGCTCAAAATCACATGGTTATCGGTGTACCATGGTTCTTACTTGAACTCAAACATTTGGCTACTCCGTAGTGATGGCTTTTGGTAAAGAGATTAAAATCCATTATGTTTTCAAATCATTGCTAGGAACTAGCAATATCTCGATGTGGGGATTGATGAGTGTCTAAATACTCATCATTTTGTACAATATAAACTGCAAAATCATCCGAAACACTCGAAACACATCAAAACGATCAAAATATCACAAATCGTGTTTTATGTGTTTTAAATGCAAAAATATCAAAATCGATGAAAACATATCAAATTTGCAAAATTGCGCTTTAGTCCCCAAGTTTCAAAAGTTGTCAAAAAGCAGATCCCGAGCGCATAATTTCAAAAGTAAAGTCACCAAAGGTCCTTTTAAATCATAAGTTGTCAAATTTAGTCCTTTGGTGAAAATATCAAAAGTTTGAGAAAATTGCAAAATGGTCCTCCAAGTTTGAAAATTGGCGAAATGGCCTGAAATTTGCAAAATGGCAATTTTGGTCCTTATACTTTTGAAGCTTGTCATTTTCAGTCCTTGGAACAAGTTTGATGAATTGGCAGTTCTGGTCCCTGGAATTTCAGAAGTTCAACTTTAGTCCCTTGTCAATTTAAACCCTTTATCACCATATTGGACCTTTCACACACCTTGGACCCCTGTCAAAAGAAATTGTGAACCCCCCCTATTATTAATACTCTTTGGTCAATCCTGGTCAAATATCTCAACCCGCCAAAAAAGTCATCCCCTACCTGCTTTCCCTGAAACTCAGCTACACCCATCCCCCCTCCTCTCCAATCACTCAAACATGTCCCCTCCACCTTAGCTAACATCCAAGGTTCAATTAATGCTCCCCTAACCCCTCACTCAACCCCATTTAGCGATAACCATTTTGGCGCCAAAATCGCTTTTGAATGGTCAAGATCAATTATAAGCCAACCAATGGCTAGGATTGGTGGGATATCATCGAGAAGAGAGAATGAGATTGGGTATAAAAGAAAAGCAAAAGAAGAAGTGAGAGGCGCTTTTTAGTTTTTAAAATTTTAGTTAATGTCGATTTTAATTTAAATGTTTTAGTTAAGTTGTAACATTGTTAGCTTTTGTTAAATTGTACTTTCTTAAAGTTGTTTTATCAATATTAATCAATTTCAAGTTCTAATTTTCGATTATAATTTCATTTCATATTGTAAAATCCATCTATAATTTTTATTCTCAAAGTCTTGTGTTTAAGCTTAATAATGCTTCTTTTCAAGTTTATATAAGTTTATAAAGTTGGTTATAGCTTTTATAAGCTTATAGTCAAGTTCCAATTCATTTTGTAACTGGGTCAACAAAAGTCAACTGGATGTTCAAATGGCAATGCAATTGGAAATGGGGTGATGCGATGATAGCAATGGGTTGATTTAGATTCGATGGGTTGGTTTAAATAGGTTAGTGTTCATCGGTTGTTGTTGCAAGCCATTGTGGCTTAGGACTACTTGTAAGTTATTTCCAATTTTATAGCATAATCTTCTCTTGTGGTTTAAAATAAGTTTTATCTGTTCAATAAGTAATAATTAGGTCAGTTAATCTTGGTTTAATCAATATCCTTATTTGATTTAATCTATAGTGCAGTTTTACTTTGCAATCTGTTGATATAGGAGTGTTTGGTTATGTAGCTTTACCTGCCTTAAAGACTTTTGCAGTAATTAAAAACTGTTGGGTCATGCTTTGTTACCCCAATTGAACTTAACTCTGCCTTAAAATTGCATGTTCAAACAACCAAAGTCAAAATTGCACTAACTCTGTCTTAAATGCTTACTGTTGTGGATTTTGGATTTGAAATCTCTGAATTAGTGTTTTAAAGTGTTAAACATAGGTTGCATTGTGCTTATTCTCCCTTATAACATCAACTTCACCAATAATTTGATTCAAAGTTCACTTTAGTCAAAGCTTCATTATTTCTTCAAAAGTCAAAAGTACTAAAATCTGCTTTTTGGCAAATACAAGGAATTTTCATGGCTTCATTTTTGAGCCATTTTAGTGGAACTTGTCATTCTAAAAAGTTTAGCTGGTCTTGTTACTTATTAGCATTTTGTGAATTTTACAAATATTGTACAAGCTCCAAATAAGCTCCTTTACTTGGGCCTGCCTCCCCGCCCACCTCCACCTCTCGGTTGGTCTTGAGCTTTTCACGATATTGAAGCTTGTGCATGTGGCTTATTAGAGCTCCCAATAGTCTCGCTTTTGGTACAATTGATCTCACCCAGGTCTAGTGTAGATCCCAAGTTCGGTTTTAAGTTTTGGCTTATTGGTTAGCTTATGCATAAGCTCAAAGTAGCCCCTCACTCACTGTTTTTCTGCCATAAGCTCTTGTCATCAATCTGATCTAGCTTGTGATCCTGTGGTTAGAACTTGTTGATTTTTGTTCCATCTTAGTTACTTTAGCATACTGCATCTTGTGTATCAGTTTGGTGGCTTTTGAACTCCATTTGCTTATTAAAGTGCTTATTTCAATAAGCACTTTCTCATCAGTTGCTTATTCCTCCACACATGCACCCTTTTTTCTATTTTTCCTTTATTCCTTATTTTATTTTAGACTTTTCCTGAAAATTTCAGATTTTTCTAAGGTGTTTTGCTATTTTTCTTAATTTAAACTAGTTTTTAAGTACTTTTAAATAGGATTTAATACAAAAAATTAAGAAAAGATACAAAAATAATTTTCAATTTTATTAAGTTTAGATAAATATAAAAGACAAAAAGTATTTTTCTAGATTTTTCTTAGTTAAATTTGTATTTTCTAGCATTTTAATTAGTTTTAAATAGTTTTAAATTAATAATAAATATATAAAAAGTCTAAAAATATCTTTTCAGTTTTAAAATTAGTTTTATCATATTTTAGATTTTTCTAAGTTTTAATTTTATTTTTCTAGTCTTATTTCATATTTTCTTTTATTTTAGAGTATTATTTAATAGTTAAAATAGTTTTTAATTAATAATAATTAATTAAATAGTGTTAAAATAATTTTCTTTTTCCAAATTGTATCTTTTATCATTAGGATTGTAAAATGTATTTTCATATTTTTAGGATTCATCTTGTGTAATTTTCACGTTTTATTTTGTACGTTACGTAGTTTTTAAATTAAACGTCGTTTTAGGTTTTAAACGTTCATCACTTTAAATATAGTGATAGCGTTTATTTAATATCTTTATCTTTTAATTTTTTTAATTTGTATTTAAGTCATTATTATTTATAAACTTTTCGTGAGTGTAATTATCCATTCAAATCCTTTCCGATCACTATCATTAGTGATCATTCTACCGTCGATCTAGTGTTTGACACACCATTGAGTCTCCGTGAGGATATAACGACCGGAATTCACTATATTCTCGATCTTCATTGCATTTGTGTTTGTTGTTTTAAGTCCTGTTAGACTTGACGGTTTCTTGCAGATCAATGCTCTTTAATGCTTGTGTTCTCATGATCACATGCCTTGAATTCATATCTAATCATTAGATTTTAATCCACATTTTGGGTCAAGCATTCATTACAATGCTTTGTTTTTCTATATATATAACTCCCAAAATGCTTGCATACTCTATCTCCTTCTCATAAACACACTTCATCATGTCATCTAAAAACCCTTTAGGAGAATCATCTAGTACAGACAATCATGATATCCAAACCATTGTACTTCCACCATCCAAAATACCACAATCAAATGCTAGGATATCCGCACGGATTAGTATCCGATCTTGTTGTTTAGCAAAACCAACCTCAAATGGTTCATCCTCAACAAATAACTCACCACAATATGCTTCCATTATAGCACCACCCTCATCACCAACAAGTACACCAACTCCATCACCACCTAAAATAACTCTTTTGGAACTCCTTAAGACTCCAACAAGATCTAACCAACCTAAAGAAAAAGAATTAGTCTTTTCAACACCCCCCACATCTCCAAATACTATATTTCAAGATCTTGAAACATCACCACCATTAGCTCCCATGACATTACAAGAACATCATGTTGATGCTCACACCTCGACCTTGGATGTGAATGATTACAAGAACATTAGGTTGAATATGAATGGAAACCTCCACATTGCATGGAATGTAAAGTGTTTGGGCATGATAATGCTTGTTGTCCTAAGTCTCCTAAGGAGCATCATGTTGATGCTCACACCTCGACCTTGGATGTGAATGATGATGGTTTTAAGGTGGTGCAGAATCGGAAAGCCAAACCCCAAGGTCCGAAGTTGTCTAGCGGTATTAATATGGGTAAGGGTCCTAAATTTGCTCCTAGGAAGCAGGTTTATATCCCAAAGAAGAAGACGCCGGACGTTACTATCACGTAATGCTATGTACTCATGTTACTACTTCTAACTCTTTTGGGACACTTGAGGTGCATGAGGACACGGGCATTCAAAGTCGTGTGGTTGATTCTAATCTTGAGGAGGCGATGATTGGGGATTCTACCGGTTGTTCTAAGGAAGCATATGTGTATAAGGGTCGTATAATGGAGGTTAATGAGGATGTGTTAAATAAGACGGTTCTACATCACATGTATCGCATGAGTGATTCAATGGGAACAATGGATGTTGGTTCTACTCCCATAGTTGAGAAAATTGGTAAGCTTGAAAACTACTTATTGATGGGAAAGCTACTCTTGTGGATGATGATGGTCAACCTATTCCGCTACCTCTTCTACTAAGAGAGCTAACCCTTTTCTAAAGTGGGAGAGATTGAGGTGTCGATTCAAGATGAGGTTGTTCTAACCCATTTGATGAGTCTGCTAATATATTTGGTGGTGGCCAAGGGTATGAAGATGAGTATGATGAATATGACTTGATGACTATGCTAAAGCAGTTCGTGATCTTCCCGGAATTTCGATGCCTTTAATGCCATGTATGGCACAACGCTTCAAGGTCCTAGGAAATAATCTTATTTCGTTGTGTCATATGTTATCATTTGAGTAGTGTTTTGTTTCTTGTTTAGATAATTGGAAGTATCTTGTTATGTAAGCTCTATGCCTATGTAACGGGTGATATATGGGATCTCACTCATATACATTGTACTTAAACATTTATTTGGTTAATATATTTACCAGGTGCGGGATTACTCCCCTTTACCCAAAAAAAAAGACATTACAAGAACATCTAGGTTCTTTTCCACCACCATTTACTAACATTCCGGATATTGATCCATATTTTCCTATTTTTCCACCACCACTTCCGCATAACTCAAATCAAAACAACCCGGAAAACTTCCGCACTCATCACCCACATCATTTACATTGTAAACATTGCCAATCCACTAGGGAAATTGCAATAGAAGTTAGGGAAGAAATGCGCTTCATACTCAACCTCATCCTTGATCGCATCAATACCATTACTCATCAAAACCTCCATCCATAACCTTATGCAAGCATGGAAGGAATCACTACTACTACTTTCTACTTTTAGTATTATTTTTGAAGTCATTTTCAAGAACAAGTCTTGTTCTTATTTTTACATGCTTGTAAGTGTCATACATACCACTACAATTTGTTGTTTTAATACAAGGCCTTGTTTACATACCTTGGCTCCCAATCTTGATTCTCGGCAACCACAAGATTATATAAGCATGTTACTAACCTTTCTTTTGTAGGATATTTTATTTTTCTTCACTTGACGCCCAAACAAAGGGAGCTACAACGAGGGGAGTTAGAAGTTTGTTTATTTCTTCCAGGGTTAACTTTTGTTTCGACAAAAGGGGAGAAGAAGTAAAACTTAGGGCTTTCAAAACTTACATCTATTCTTAAGTTTTACTCATCATAACATTATGTTTTGTCATCAACAAAAGGGGAGATTGTTAATACAAATAAACCGTAAAACGCTTTATTAATATTTTGCGATCTCTTTGTGTTTTGTTGATAACAAATGTAATGTTATCTTAAGTATAATTATAAGGATACATGTTATTTTTGTAAAGCATTTACATATAGCCATTTAAATACAAAATGTAATAATTAAGCATTTGTTGTAATAGTTTATTAGGATGGGTAAAACCATAACCCATGGACCATAACCCATGGATCTTAACCCATACCAAAGAAGACTTGATACAATGTATACTTAGATACATTGAATCTAAAAAACCCATGGACCAACCCATAACCCATGACCCTTAACCAAAAACCCATGGGTAAAGAGGAGCGTACCACGGATCCCTAGGATTACACTAGACGGATCCCAGTGGAAGGGATCCGTGGGATCCGTGGAATGAGGAGAAATTTGCCTATAAATAGAGAGTCATTTCTTCATTCTAACTCACCACTCTTCTTACTAAATCTCTCATACACTCTCACTCTTCTAACATATAGATCACTTGATCTAGAGAGTTGTTCTTCTTTCTTTCTATTTGTGATCCTCACATAGGTCCTTCTCTAAGGCGAGATCACGAGCATTCTACAAGTCATCCAAGCAAGGGTCCTTGATTGATTTGTCACTCCAAGATTTCAGAGCGAAGATCTTGTATTTGATATTTCACATATTTGTTGTGTAATAGTTGTGTTGGTTTGGTCCACCGTGCTACGGACTCGGTATCTAGCTTTGTACCGGAAAAAGTGTAAGCAAGGTTGTGAAGGCTTCTCGCTTAGTGAAGGAGTTTGTTGACATAGTGCTTGAACTCTCGAGTAGGTGACTCGGGGAGTGGAGTAGGCAAGGAAGGTGACCTTGTAGCCGAACCACTATAAATCGGTTGTGTCATTTCTATCCCTTAACTTTATTTATTTGCTTGCATTATCATTAGATCTACACGTTCTCAACATCCATACGATTTCACATAATATCAAATCTAAAGTTTTTGAAATCAACTTTAAATCGGCAAAACTATTCAACCCCCCTTCTAGTTTTCCACAAAGCCATAGAGTAGCAATGCTATTGGTGCATCTGTTGTCAATATGGCGGAGCACAACAACTTCACCAGGTACAATGACAACAAAAGCAAACGTAAACATCATGACAACACAAGGGCTGATCCTAACAAGAAGGCAACACCTACTTGTTGGAAATGTGGCAAATCTTGTCACATTAAAAGGGATTGCAAAGGTGTTAAGGTTGGTGGTAAAGTCAATGGATCAGGCAATAATGGTTCAGGGAGTGGTGGTTCTTCCAACTCACTAAAAGGTCGAATATGGTTAATAAGTCTTTTCAGATTTATTATGTTACATATGTATCTCGAATCTCATTATGTGCGTGATGATGATGTTGCGTGGTGGGTTGACTCGTGCAACAGCTCATGTGTAAAGATAGAATTTGGTTCAAGACTTATGAGTCATCGAATGATGGTTCTATTCTTCACATAGGAAATGAGTCAACAAACTTGGTGCATGGTCATGGTTGTGTAGATCTTAGATTTAGTTCGGAAAGATTTTAACTTTGTTTAATGTTATTCATGTTCCCGATATAAGGAAGAACTTGGTTTCAAGTAGTATTTTGAATAATCATGGATATAAACAAGTTATTGAGTCTGATAAATTTGTTCTTTCTAAGCATGGTGTTTTCATTGGTTTTGGTTATTTGTGTAATCAAATGTTCAAGCTTAATATTGTCATCGATAGTGTTAATTCAATATTGTGACCACCAATGACCGACCGACTCTACCCTTTGGCATGCTAGACTTGGCCATGTACACTATAAAAGAATGCAAGATATGTCTAAGGATGGTTTAATCCCACTTTTGACATGGACAATCGAAAAGTGTAAAACTTGCATGTTGACCAAGATAACCAAGAAACCTTTTCGTGGTGTTAGTCGTGAGACTAAGCTCTTGAGCTAATACACAATGACTGTGTGATTTGCATGCCACTCCTTCTTTGGGGAATAAGAAGTACTTTGTGACATTTATTGATGATGCTTCTAGGTTTTGTTATGTTTATCTTTATATTCCAAGGATGAAGCATTAGATAAATTCAAAGTGTTTAAAACAAGTTGAATTACAACTGGGTCTTTGATCAAAGATTAAGGACGATAGGGATGTGAGTACATGGATACTCAGTATTTTCGATCTGTTGGTATTATCCATGAAACGATCGCCCATTATACTCCTCAAGAAATGGCATTTCGAAAGGAAAACAGGGTCTTGAAGGAGATGGTTAATTCCATGTTTTCCTATTCGGGACTAAGTCAAGGGTTCGATAGCTTGCTATTTAATAAATAGGGTTCCCAACAAAAGGAACAAGGTTACCCTTATGAACTCGGACTAAAAGGAAACCCAACCCGAACTATCTCAAGGTTTGGGGTTGTAGGTCATTGTAAGACTCCACGATCCAAAGTTGAAAACTTTGGGTGAAAGAGGCATTGATCGCATCTTTGTTGGATATCTTGAGCATTCCAAGGCTTTTAGGTTCTATGTTATTGAACCTAATAAATCGATTTCAATTAACTCCATAATTGAATCAAGGGATGCAAACTTTGATGAGAATAGATTCTCATGGTCCCTGACCAAGTTAGAGGATTCCTAATGGAACTCATGACACTTGGTGTATCGAGAGGTCCTCGATGAAGTATCATCGAGATCCCCGATGAGGTTGTGGTTCAACAACTCGAACCTATGCTCGTGAAGAGCAAAAGGGACAGGACTCTAAAGTCATTTGGACCCGAGTTTCAACTATACTTGGTCAAGGAACAAGGATGAGGTCTCGCACCAATACTCCTATTGCTTTATTGTTGGGGATGATCCCAAGAAATTTGAAGAAGCAATGAAGTCCCGTGATATTGCTTTACGGAAAGAAGCAATCAATGATGAGATGGATTCCATCATGGGCAACAACACTTGGGTGTTGGTTGATCTACCACCGTTGCTAACCTTTGGGTTGTAAATGGATTTTTAAAAGGAAAATGAAGGTAGATGGAACTATTGAAAAGTTCAAGGCTATACTAGTCATTCAAGGCTTTAAACAAAAGTCGGTATAGACTATTTTGATACTTATGCTCCTGGGCTCGTGTCGCACCATAAGACTGCGATTGCTTTGGCATCTATTCACAACGGTTATTCATCGATGGATGTGAAAATTTTCCGAATGGTGAACTGGATGAGGAGGTTTATATGAACCAACCTCGTGGCTTCATATTGCTGGCAATGAAAACAAGGTGTAAACCGATTAAGTCTCTATGGACTTAAGCGGCACCTAACAATGGCATCAAAATTTGATGAAGTGGTTTTGTCTAGTGGTTATGTTCTTAACCAAGTCGACAAATGTGTATATAGCAAATTTGATGAATCGTAAAGGAGTCATCATTTGTCTATATGTTGATGACATGTTGATCTTTGGCACCGACCAAAATCGAGTTGACCGACAAAGGAATTTTTGTCATCAAGGTTCTCCATGAAGGACATAGGGAGGCGATGTTATCCTTGGTATAAGGATTAAACATGAAAGTAAAAGAATTTCTATCTCTCGGTCTCATTATATTGAGAAGGTGTTGAGGAAATTCAATTACTTTGATTGTACTCAGTTGAGTACACCTATGGATACTGTGAGAAGTCGATGCCTAATAATGGCAAGGTCAGTATCTCAACTTGAGTATTCTAGGTAATTGGTCACCGATGTATGCCATGACTTGTACAAGGCCCGATATTGGTTTTGCGGTGGGAAAATTGAGCGGTATACTAGTAATCCTAGTGCTCATCACCGGCAAGCGCTTCAGAGGGTATCAAGTATTTGAAGAGAACTATGGATTATAGTCTCTCATATATCGCTATCCTTCGATGTTGGAAGGATACACCGATGCAAGTTGGATCAAGAATAATCAAGACAATTCGTCTACCAGTGGTTGGGTATTCCTACTTGGTGGAGGTGCAATTTCTTGGGCATCCAAGAAGCAAACTTGCATCACCAGTTCAACAATGGAATCAAATTTGTGGCTTTAGCAACTTTGAAAAGAAGGTGAATGATTGAAAACTTGCTTCTTGAGATTCCATTCTTGAGATTCCATTGTGGCCTAAACTTTGTATACAAACGTATGTTAGGCTTCACTTGCATATCACAAACTTTTTAACGGTAAAACCAGCATCTCAAGTTTTTCACTAACATTCATATTTCTAGTTTAACTTTTCAACATTATCAATATAAAAAATTGTCGATCTTTAACATAAAGTTATACTTGATATAATCCTAATCATAAAACAGTAGTGACCATTTGAGTGCAAACCTAGTCCGTCATTGTATATATTAAGAAATAAATGCCTACGTACACTACAAGAAGGTATACATTCAGTGACAGAAGTTCTAACGACACAAAAAGTGTCACTAAATCAACTTTTAGTGGCACTTTTTAAAAAATGCGGGCAAAAGTTTAAAAATTTTGAGATCGAATAACACTTTTTATTGACAAAATGTGTAACAAAAGGCGAAAACTATATGTTAGGAAATTTGGATCACGGTAATCTGAGAGTCGTGTAAACACTTTCAGATTGAAGTATTTCGGTGGTTCAACCGAAATCTTAAATCGGATAAAACTTAGATTTAGACTTGAGAATATGTTTTGTATATTATGAAACTGAACCAGAAAACGTACATTGACCAAAAATGACGGTTGGTGGTAACTGCCATAGCAGTTACAATAACCACCAAAGCAGTTAAATTTAAGGGCCAAAAACCGAAAATTTTATTTTCTAGTGCGTTTTAATATAGACTGGACCGCCAGGGTTGCCACCTGGACTGCTACTGTGGCGCCCGCCCGACGTCATCGTTCGGGCTTCACCGAATGATAATCATAATAACGTCATACAAGAGTGTCGACCAGACAACCCCGACTTGTTGAACATTTATCACAATTACACATTGGTCAACTAAGTTAATCCATTACACTTAAATAATATAGGTGATGCAAAATCACCAACACTATATATTCACAATTTTTTTGTGTCAATATAAATAAGGACTTTTACTACATTTTTTTAAGTGTGACACTTTTTAATGGCACTTTTTTTATACTTTTGGTGACACTTTTTACTTTTAGTGACATATAAAATTGATTGATTACCCTTATAGTTAAACCTTATGTACGTACGTAGGTTTATATTTTGGATGTGTTAGGCGAGCTAGCGATCTTCACTCTCGAGTCTAATTTATGAACGGTCAAAATTGTTTTCCACCTGGTATCGCATTGTAAAAGAAAACATTATAAAGATGTCGATATGATATATGGATGTCGAAAAATTGAAGACAGATTCAAAGGATATAACATATATGATGATGATGGTTCTTTTGACCATGAGCCGACCACAACCCCATCGGGCAAATGTGAAGGTTACAACTCACACACTGCAATCACTTTCCGTCGTCATCGACCGCCAAAGAAAAAAGTTGGCTAATGTCTTTTCCTTGCAATTTTATATATATATATATATATCTATATAGGGAAGAGATCAGTAAGAAGAATAATTAAAATAAGAATTGTAAGAATTTAACAACACATTTCAAATTGGAGAAAATTTGAAGGAAGATGATCCACTTTCAGAAAGCAGATCTAAAATGTGGTTGTGATTCTTATCCTTCTCATTTTAATTATTCTTCCTATTCGATCCTAACTCTATATATATATATATATATATATATATATATATATATATATATATATATATATATATATATATATATATATTCATAATTTTCAAAAGTCAATTTTGAATTTTTCTTCATTGCTTTTGGCTATATATTTCATATCTCTTTTGTTTTTGTCTTCATATCTTGATGATACATTGACTAGCTTTTTTCGAAACTAAGTTGAGTATCTTAAATTCGAACAATATGATGTTAACATTCTTTTCTAATTAATGGATTATCGGTATGTATTAATGTATAGACAACAAAATGATTTAGGTCATTTTAGAGACATTTTAATAAGTAGCTTCATATATAGCACATTTACTTAAACAACTAGCTTCATATATAGCATCAACTTTTACTAATCTCCAACTTGTGATATATAATGGTGGAAACGAGTAGAGTCGTTCGTGAAAAGTACAAGATCGGATCGGTAAAAAGCTCGAATGTCGAGCTTAAACGAAATTTCGGCGTAAGTTTGAAACCGTTTAATAATCGAGTCTCGACTGAGCTTTATATATAAAGATTGATTAGGCTCATGAAACGAGCCCTAAAAATATACGCACATATATTTTCTATACATATAACCATGTATAAACGAGTTTACTAAAATATAATGTGATTAACGCGTTTGAGCTTTTTTTCTTTCAACAAGCTATATAGTCGAGCCCGAGCTTATGAACATTTTCACAAGCTGAGCTCGAACTCAATATATGAGGCTTGAATCAAGCTCGAGCCTGAAATCGAACGTTGTATATATAAACAAGCCGAACTCGAGTTCGTCAAGTCATGAATTCCAAGAAAAAGTTGCCGATAATTTTCTAGGACCTAAATATGTCCACGTTTATAACATTTGTTTTGAATGCTTCTTGATTCCTTTACACTTTTAGCTTATCATTTTCTAAAGTTCTTTTTTATGCTTTTTCTTATTTTGACCATATATTGGCCACATTTTATTCCTTTTTTATACTTTAATCATGATTTTGTTTATTAATTAGTACATCTTTATGCTACTTTTTCTCAATGAAGATCAGTTTATAGAAAACCATATTTGATCATTATAGATGCATGTAGCCTTGACATTGGTGTGTAAACAAGCTAGTTGATACTTGATACCATTTAAAATCATTTGACTTTAAGAACGTCAGATCAAACGATCGACATCTATAGTGTATCAAATACGATACAAGACCATTTCAAGCTGTTAATTAAAAGTCCAATTCTTATACTTTTTTTAATTAGTTTTTTACAGATCCATAACAAGTGTACAAATAAACATCTCAAGTGTTTATTTGCGGATTAGCGATCATCAATCTTCTTTTTTACCACCCTGTGTAATTGCTACGTAGAGATTATCCGATCTTGTGTTTTGCTGCATTGTTCTAGTGAAATTATGCTAGTAAGAAAAATATCGCTTATCACTTTTAAGTTTTAATCATTTTGAGCTTTAATTTATAGTACCCTAAACAATGTAGCACGCATGTTTTTTACGTTTATGTTTGTTTGGTACTTTGGTAAACACAACAATAACATACTCAATTCGCTGTATGGGTGCTGCGGTATGGGAAGGTAGAATATAAACAAATTTTACCACGGCCACCCCAAGATACACCCAAAAAAAAAAAAAAAAAAAAAGGTTTTAGAAAGGCCTTCACAAATGTAAGTTTCGGGTGAGATTGTTCGATATATGTGCATGTGTGAAATCTTTAGTAATTTATTTTATGGAGAAATACATGTATATCATTTTGAAGTTTAATCTTACATAAATTTCTTTCTTACTTTTGTAATCACATCAATATCATTCTCAAACTTTGTAATTACATCAATATTTTCTTAAACCCATGGGCCCACTCTAGTTGACGCTCCACCTGGATCGTGAGAGCCACTGCCTATTACTGCATAATAATAAAAAGGTCAAGATGTTCGTTAATTCACATCTTTTATGGAATTACAAAAAATTTGGAAGGATGCTGATGTAAATACAAAAAGTGATAAAAAGATTAATGTAATATTGACCTTTAGTAAAGATAAAAATATAAATGGCTCTTTAAACAATCACTAAATAACTCTAATTCAAGCTTAGATTGTATCTAAAAACATAAAATGACATGCATGTGATGTAACATGACGTTATACATATGTTGTTGTTTTTGGGACTGTTGGAAAAAAGTAGGCAAAAAGTGTATAATAATTTTTTATCTTTTTGATTTGAAATTCTTACTAGGAGGAGACGTAACAAGAATTAGTCAAAACGAATACAGCATAATACTTTATCAGTTTCTAATGGTCATACCTTGTTTCTTTGTGTTTAGAATAACAAGTATCTCTAGAAGTAATTTGTCAGTAGATTGAATGACATCAAGGTCGTTGTAGTATAGTGGTAAGTATTCCCGCCTGTCACGCGGGTGACCCGGGTTCGATCCCCGGCAGCGGCGTAATTTTTTTATTTTGAGGTTTTTATTTTTTTTTAGTTTTCAAGTTCGAGGGTTGCAAAAGATCGATGCGATTTAATCTTGTTTCATCATTGTGAATGACTTGTAAGAATGGCGAAGTTTAAGTTTAACAACGAAGCTATGCAACATGCCAAAATGACAGCAATATATAACACAGTGTTTACGTTTACATCAGCCATCAGGCGTAAACTGTGTAGGTTTAGTCAACTTTTTGTTTGCCGTAACCGGGATAAGAAAAGAATTTATTTTCAATAGTAAGGATTTAACATACATACAGTATTATTCTCAATAGAACTTATGGTTGGAGCAGTAATATATTCTATTAACATCTCTCTAAATTAAGCTTAATAACATCATGCGATATAAGATTTTGGCAGGTGGATCACATAATGTCTATATTCTTTTTCAGATTAATTACCCAAAAGATGAATAACAGCTTAAGATGAGTTATATGAACTTTTGATACTTGGTAAAATTGCTTTAGTCTATGTAATCTACAAAATATTGGTGTCCATTTTTGAAGATTTTATGATATCATTGTGCATATGATGTTAAGAGTTATTATTATTTGAATGAAGGACATCAATAACCTATTACCAAAGCTGTGACCGGCTGAGAAAGAAACAGAAGGTTGCAACACGTAGAAGACGAATAACAATGACACGTATCCTGGCAGGAGCCAGCAATATTATCAAAGGCGGTAACGGGGGAAAACGGGCCTGGACAGGGTAGGAAAACGCAAGAAAGTTGGACCAAAGTAGCCCGTCAGCCTTACTTAGCCCTAAACGACGTCCTTGGCCACCGTTTTGTGTCCCCAAATTATATATATAGTAATTCTCTCTAGCAGCTTTCAATTTAGCAACTTTTATAAATCGAGGGTATGAGACTATGAATAAGCTATGAAGTGTGGGCTTTTGACACCCATTAGAGATTTATAGGCCCATGTACAGTAACAGGCTTATGATTTTGGGCCAGTAACAATAAAATGAGACGTTAAATCATTGTATCACATACGGGTAAATGTCCAAACAAAGAAATTTCGATTTTATAAAAGTTACTCCATCCGTCTAAAATAGTTGTCTACATTTCCATTTTAATTTGTACCAAAACAAAATTCATATTAGTTAAGAAATAGGTGTAAATGATATTTAATTACTGAAAAAATAAACTATATGATCTTTAAAATGGACATTTATTATGAGAAGAAGGAATGAGACGAAAGGACTAAAAAAGAAAATGAACCATTTATTTTAGGGCGGGCATGATTTGGTATTTCGTTTGAGTTGGTTTTGGCTAAAATCAAACCGAACCGAAATATTTGGTTTTATAAACCCAATATCGAAATTGTTTGGTTTTTATGGTTCGGTTATTTTGGTTTATTATTGGTTCGGTTCGGTTTTCGATTGTTTCGTCTTTTAGCCGCTTTATATTTGGTTGTAGTCAATTTTACCAACAAACTTGTTTTACGTACAAAAAATGGTTAATATTCTTTACCTTTTTGTTAATCTAAGCCTTCTAATGTTTATCCAATATTTTTAAATTTTATTTACACTTAAATCTCTAAAAAAAAAAAAAAAAAAAAAAAAAAAAACTATGCTTATTCTCGCTTTCTTTTCTCTTATCAATTTTTTTAAAAGTTTTACAAACTAATTCAATTTAACTTTTATCGGCCAGCAAAGAGCTCAATTTTACAATTCAGCTATCTTATTGGTTATTTAAAAAAAATTATTTATCCAATTTATACCTTCTCTTATATACCATATATAAAACAAAAATGGTTAAAATGAAAAGTGAAAAATTTTTAAAAATGAAATGTGAAAAAAAATAAATGTTGAAATAATTAATTATAAGCAATTTCAACTATTAAATACACATATGTTTCAAACGAAAACTATTAATACAAATCGAAAACCGGGTTGACCCGGGACGTTTCAAACCCAGTGGATTAACATGGTTTAATTTGACCCGTTTTTTCGACCCAACCCGTCGGGTTGACCCATTTTTTTACCGGAACGGTTCAACTGAGTCTTACCAGGTTTTAAACTTTTATAATTTTTCGTTTATAACCCAAAAAAAATTTATCACTAAAACTATTTGTCTTTATAAAATCTCGTTCATGCATGCAGAATCGCCCCAGATTATACAGAGATTTTGCAAGATTAGTAAACTATGCAAAAAAAAATATATCGTAGTTAATTTTATTAAAATAAATACGTAGTAAGAAACTTGCTTTAAAAGAAAATATGTCGACACAAAAATTAAAAAGAAAGGGTTTTGTTTCTTGATAAAAAGTTTAAGAAATCACCATTTTAATACAATAAAACATAAAAACATGATCAACAACAGATATCCTTAATTTGTTAAAAATGCACAGGTTCTATTCTTTTCATTTTGTCTATTATACTTTTTTTTATATAAATTTATTTGGATGACATGACATTATGACATTTGTAGCATTTATTGTACAGTGTTTTTGTTTAGGGTTTAAGTCAGGGTTTTAGTTTTTTTTTTTTCAAGATTTTTTTGTGGGTATTTGGTGTTTTGCTTATTTAAGTGCTTATAAGCTTTTTTGGCTTTTGAGTGTTGGCCCATTTGCTTATTTTAGATGTATAGATAAGCACCCGCATTGCGGGTTTCGCCTTTTTGGCCAACTGAATAAAGTTGTTCTCTGAGGGTGTGTTTGGCATTGCTAATTTGAATTGTATGAAGCTGCTTATTTTTAAATGTTTGTTTACCCTGTGATAAGTAGATAAATAGTTTTGTCCAAAGAGTTAAAAAATGCTTAGGAATTTTAGACTAAGGGATGTTTGGATTAGCTTGTTTTATGAGCTTATTTGAAATCGCAAAAGCCAATAAGCTCACTTTTTATGGCTTTTGAGCTTATCCTCTAGAGCTTATGAACTTAAACGAGCCATAAGTGCGAGTTGATAAGTTCATAAGCCCTATAAAATGAGCTTAGTGGCTTTTGCCAGTTTCAAGTAAGCCCAAATCATAAGATAATCCAAACACCCCCTAAGCAGATAAATGCTTAAATAAGCAAACCTAAACACCCTTTTAGAACATAATAAGCTGTTAAGCGTAATCTATCCCAAACACCTATAAAGATTGTTTAGCTGCTCATTGCATTTTGATACAACAGATAAGCAGTTTTGATTACCTGCTCTTTCATTTTTATCAGAGCTATTTAATAGTCATTTAGTAAAACAGTGTGATTTAAGTCAGGGTTTTAGTTTTTGTTTTCAAGATTTTTCTGAGTGTTTGGTGTTTTGCTTATTTAACTTCTTATAAGCTTTTTTGGCTTTTGAGTGTTGGCCTATTTGCTTATTTTAGATGTATAGAAAAGCACCCGCATTGCGGGTTTTGTTAGTTCTGAAATTAAACCATGGTTTCCGCCTTTTTGGCCGACTGAATAAAGTTGTTATCGGTGTGTTTGGCATTGCTAATTTGAATTGTATAAGTCTGCTTATTTTTAAGTGTTTGTTTACCCTGTGATAAGTAGATAAATAGTTTTGTCCATACAGTTAAAAAATGCTTAGGGATTTTAGACCAAGGGGATGTTTGGATTAGCTTGTTTTATGAACTTATGAGCTTATTTGAAATCGTAAAAGCCAATAAGCTCACTTTTAAGGCTTATGAGCTTATGAACTTAAACAGGTCATAAGCGCGAGTTGATAAGCTCATAGGCCCTATAAAATGAGCTTATTGGCTTTTTCCAATTTCAAGTAAGCCCAAATAATAAGATAACACCCTTTTAGAACATAATAAGCTGTTAAGCAGTTTTAGTAAGCTATCCCAAACACCTATAAAATTATTTAGCTGCTCATTGCATTTTGATACAACATTTTGACTACATGCTCTCTCGTTTTTATAAAAAAAACGCTATTCAATAATCATCATTTAGTAAAACAGTGTGGTTTATTCATTGTTATACTCTACCTTATGAATTAGACTATTAGAGTGAGCAATTTTTAGCGAGATTTAAAAGTATAAGTCATTCATATTGATATGCTTATTAATTATTATAATCACAGGATCCTGAATGTCAAGAAAATTAAAAATATCGCGGAATTGATTCAAAAAAGAACGGCACAATCCAACCACAAGTTCAGAATCATGCTTCACTCAATAGAACCGCCGGTAGTCGATATTCCCTCAATATCATGCTCCCGCAGAAACTATTCCATTGTCCCAAGATACCCAACCAGTAACAGAACACCACATGATGCTCAATCTGCATGGAAAGCAGTAGCCCGCTCTTATGCTTATCGCGACAAGACATCTTATGCTCCTCTAAGTAGAATCTCCCAAGCATTTAGGTTAGCAGCAGCACGGTCATATGTAGTAATCCCGGGTATATGTGCATTGGTATGCGGTAATAAAGCACTAGCGCAAACGGGCCAAAATGGCCAAAATAGTCTTTACATGCCGCGGGGAGATAGACAAGCGTTTGTTATATCAGCAGTCCGTAAGGTATACGAAGGTTTTAAGTTATTCATCAGAGCAGTATATTTAGCAATATTGTTTTCACCCACTATAGCAACAGCTCCGTTTGCGGTGTATTTTGGTGACGCCTCAAGAATAAAATGGTTACATTTAGTACGTCGTACATTAGAAATAGCGGGTCCTGCTTTTATAAAGTGGGGTCAATGGGCAGCAACAAGACCTGATCTTTTTCCTCGAGACTTATGTATTGAACTTTCTAAACTTCACTGACAGCCCCTGTACACAGTTTTCTCTACGAAAAGACCATTGAAAAGGCTTTGGCGAAATTTCCGAAATTTTCGAGGATTTCGAGAAGTCCCGGTAGCATCGGGAAGTATAGCTCAGATTCATCGAGCTGTTTTGAAACAGAACCCTGATAAACAAATTAAGCCTTTAACAGTTGCGGTTAAAGTTAGACATCCAGGTGTCGGTGAATCGATTAAACGGGATTTTGAGATAATCAACATGGCTGCAAAGATGTCAAGGTTTATTCCGACTTTAAAATGGCTGAGATTAGATGAAAGTGTACAGCAGTTTGGTGTTTTTATGCTGTCACAAGTGGATCTTGCTCGTGAAGCTTCTAATTTAAGTCGGTTTATTTACAACTTCAGAAGTTGGAAAGATGTTTCGTTTCCGAAACCCATATATCCGCTTGTTCATCCTGCGGTTTTGGTGGAATCATTTGAGCAAGGTGAAAGTGTTGTACGTTATCTTGATGAGCTTCAAGGACATGAACGACTTAAAAGTTCTCTTGCTCATATTGGGACTCATGCACTTCTAAAGATGCTTTTGGTAACATTTTCATTAGCTTTAATGTTTTTATTAGTCGAAATGAAGTTTTTGCTACTTCAATTCTTTATTACTAGGTGAATGTGAAGCTTTACTTGCTAATTTTGTTATGTTGCAGGTCGATAATTTCATTCATGCAGATATGCATCCGGGAAATATTCTTGTGCGCACCAAGCCCGCTCGTAAACGATTTTTCAAATCGAAGCCTCATCTGGTGTTTCTTGATGTCGGTATGACTGCTGAACTTTCCCAGAATGATAGAGTTAATTTGCAAAGCTTTTTTAAGGCTGTTGCTCGTCGAGATGGTGATACTGCAGCAAGGGCCACACTGAGGCTGTCAAAACAACAAAACTGTCCTAATCCTCAAGCTTTTATAAAGGTAATCGATTTACATTGGGTTGTATGTTGTTGCATACTAACGATGTTAATGCTAACGGGAAATTTTTGTGTTAATAGGAAGTGAAAGAGGCATTTGATTATTGGGGTACACCAGAAGGGCGCGGGGTACACCCTGCTGAATGCATGCATCAATTGCTAGAGCAAGTGAGGCGTCATCAAGTCAATGTGGATGGAAATGTTTGTACGGTCATGGTTACAACTTTGGTTCTAGAGGTAATTAGTCATTTTTGCAGTTGCAACTTTTGATAAAACTGTAGAAAAGTCTGATGGATCATTTATGTAAAGACGGGGTATAACTTTAGTGGTGTTATGCTCTTGTTGCAGGGTTGGCAAAGGAAGCTCGATCCAGATTATGATATCATGCGTACGTTGCAAAAGCTGGTACTTAAAGAAGACTGGGCAAAATCACTAACCTACACAATTGAAAGACTGATGGGTCCGTAGACACGCGATAATTAGTTTATTTGGATAGAAATATTTTGTTAGACCAGGATTATCAATACTTCATTTAATCTTTTCTACGAGAAACGTACTGATCAACTAATTTTTGAGGTGAAATTTTTTGTTATGAGCCTGCAAAGTTCTTGACATACTATCTACTGCATAAACAATCCCACCACTATCAGTTTGTTGAGCAAATTAAGTCGAAATTGCTCATTTATGTTGCGAGTCAAATTGGTACAATCATGCTATAACCGGCAACCAATTTGTCCATTACAATGAATAAAAGTTTTCAAACCATAACAGCACCTGTTTAAACCAATCCATAAACATATTATTGACATTTCAGCTAAAACTCAATTGTATCTATCATCGACCCACACATATCAATACATACATAGTGTTTAATAGAAACCATTGACACCATAATTCACAACTATATGTGTTATACTTTAGTTAGAGAGGGTAGATGAACAAGAACCGTAATGTAAACGGCAAGAACCAGTTGAATCATGGAACCGGCCATGTAAACGGTTCGATGAAAAGATAAATCATGTGTTTTGCTTCATGAAATGCGCAACATCGTTTTATGTGGTTTATGTTGAGTTTTTATTCCGGAGTTTATCTTCTAGTATTGAAAAAATTTCTTTATCAAATAAAATTGGATTAAGAAAATTCCGCCTAGCTTCACAAGAGGCATTTTTTCCAGACTCACCCAGAGCATCAGAAATCTCATAACCGGCCCTGTCTAGCCAGATATAGCCGGATTTTGTTTGTATTGTGAATGCCCAAAGATTGGTCAAATCTCTTGAAAGATCAAAAAGTTAGACAACGAGAACATCAATCTTAGTGCAGACTTGTTTGATGGTCACAAATAGCAGAAACATGAACATAAACAAATGAAATCACATACTACGATAAACTTTACAGGACCGCTGCAGCCAAATACAACACTAGCACGAACTAAATCGTTAAAATGATTGAAGAATTTTAAGTCTAAAGATTCTGAATCGGAACTCTACAGCTACAATCTAAGTAAAAAAATAAATTAGTCAATTGTCAGCCAGTTGGATTGGTCTCTCTAAAGTCGAGTTGCAAATGGGATGGCTCAATAACGTTGAATTACAGAACATTTGTTGTGATCAAAGTTGCAGACGAGCATGCCAAATAAGCAAAGAAAATACTTCATTATCTGCAATAACAAAAAAAATAGATGGTTAGATTGAACGAAATGTGGCTAACAAGGTAACTCGAACTTCAAATTTCGGCAAGATTTAGGAAAAGGGCGAAGTCAAAAACAAAATGGGGACAAGAACAATGCGATGAAAAAGCAAACAAATATGTACTATAATACTGTATAACTTTAACAAACACAAATTTGACATTCGGAGTCAAAGAACTGAAGGAGTACCTTTCCGTTATCATTGTTACAGTTATGCTCCATTTGCTGATCACTGGCTTCAAATCCATCCGTATTAAAAGTCGTCAAGAACCATCTTTGAACTCAAACTTCCTTTTAAAGAACAATTTCCATCCAAAAGCGCACTTTTGTAACTACATTTTTACGTTGTTCCATTATGTGATATCAAGAACAGCTAGTTATATCTACAACAAACCGAAACATGATTTGGTTAATGATATGTCCATAAGGAATATCATCTTTCTTGGAATTGAGGAAAATAATGATTATTATTATTATTAACATGAACCAACAAACAAGACACATTTCTGGTCCTTATAGACACAAACTACAGATATAACACACATATCCGACTCATACGCTTTCTTTAAGTAGTTATATTGCAAAATATTGTCGCTCTTTAAGTGATCCTCAAAAGGTATTAAAAACATAATGTTACCAAATGTTGATCTTCAATCTTGAACGGGAATAACAGTGATCACAGTATCAGATTAATGTTCAACAAGCAATAACCGCCGACCGATGATCCTAGCAACCTAATTCCAGTGTTCTCTAAACTCCTTATAATCAGATGAACAGTTGCTTCTTATAGAGATACTGGGATAGGAAGGTAATTTTACATCCATCTGAATAATCACCTTTATTACGGCTACTACTTACCTTGTGACATAACTACATGACCATAATCAGTTTACCCAAACACTAAAAACTATTATTATTACTCATATTGCTATAATCAGTGTTAAAGCACCTCAAACACCCACTTTATACAAATCATTTTGATCACAACTAAGTGATGCATCATATTAGCGTACTTGTTACTTAGCTTTCACTGTGAAGTGAAACTTCTGATTCTTTATCGTTTAGATAAATTTATATAAATGATTAAGCGATACAAAAGTGTATGGCTATTGAACCGGAATCTAAAAGAAGCGAGTTATTAGGACGAGTATATGACTATTACTATAGAATCTATAACTTTTTACCAATGACAAAATTAAGAAATTTTCTGGACCACATTCATTTCCAATAGGAATTCGTATGAAATAAAGTATCATTTTAAACATTTGCTAGAAAAGAAAACAATAAAGAGTGACTTATGAAACAACCCAAATGAAAAATGATCGCAATTTTCTTGAGCAGGAAGTATGTGGACGTTCACTATACAACGGAGCAAGTAATGATTTTAAGGGTTCAATTATAAGACACGAAGAAAATAGTTTATAAGCACGGGTCTCATCGTGTCCATACTCCATAACCTACATTATCATTCTATTGATTCTAGATATTTCCGAAAAACAAACAGAATTTTGTCAGACATAACATAAAGCGTTAAATGCCACATTTTTGTTCTTGAGATACCATGTCCGTATCATCAGAAGCAGATTAAGGTTACATTTAACACTGGATCAGGGAACATTGAATATCACCCTCCCGTACCGACATCTGTAGATTTTCAAATGATGATTTTAAAATGTGTTTTTGTATAAATAGGATTTCCCTAAAGAACTCACGAGAAACATGTTCGCTACTTACATCATGTGGTGAGATTTTATCAAAGCCAAGTTCACTTGTAACTCTCAGTCTTACTCAACTTTGTCGCTAATTCTGAAAATTAGTAGAAAAAAAATCAAAGATTAAACACACACACACACACACCAAAATTCCTTGTAAGCTATGGGAATGCCTTTATACATTACTCTAGAAAGAAAAGTACAAACGAAATAATATAGAAATACAGATTCCTACTCTGCTTCAGTTTGTGGAACTTTGTTAATTTCTTCAACCGCAGCATTCACGCTATGAATAGTCATTTTCTTGACCTGAAAAACCCATTCAGAAATTAGTAAATGCACTCCAGACGGATAATGAGAAAGAAATTAAAACCAGAGTGTTATTAGAATATATTTACGTCTATCATTTTTCCTTTGGCTTTGTGATTTACAGGAAGTTGGCGGATTTCATCACTCAGCTTGATGCCCATAGATGCACTTTCAGGCGATATGGATTCCAGGACCACATTAACACATGACTGCATGAGTTAAGTTATGATCAATAATCATACACAAATAATAACTAAGATTATTAAAAGAAAAAAGTATTTATGTGATTCAACTAATTCCTATCCACAATTCTTGCCATGAATTTTTAGTGACCATCACCAAAAAATAATACGGAGTATTACCTTTATTTTCTTTACTTGATAGGGACATCCAGCTGGAATGATAACGGCTTCACCAACATGTTGATTGAATGTCCAGGGTTCCACATCTGGTTTATAGTATACAAAAAGAATCATGATGAATCCCTATTTCATATATCTGTTAGAAATTAAATTATTAGGGCTGAGGATAATACTTACCGAATTCTTCCTTAAGATACTTTTTATGAAAAGCATCCAGATAAAAGCTGTCGTCAAGAATCGGATGAACAACCTACAGTACAATGCAAAGTAAGTAAATCACTTTGATGGGAACATTTTCAATTGTTTATTAAAGCTTATAAGCTGGTTAAGAACACACCTTTTTGGGATAATAGGATGAAATAAGCTCGTTGGAATACTTTCTAAGAAACTCAAGAAGTTTTGGGACATCTTCTCTACGGAAAACATCCCATTGGGCCCCACATGTGTCGACGACTTTCACTCTAGAACTTGACTCATCTTCACACATATCTTCATCATCCGAGTCAACAATGCTCGTAGAATCATCAGATAAAACACTTGGTTCAACTTCATCATTAGGTATTTGAGTGAGTTCTTCATTATTAGTGTTATCCTCCAACTCTGATTGTTGAGTTACTTCACTACTAAATGATGATTTACCACACGCTTCGATTTTGCTCTTCCTTACAGACTCGCTATCATCTTGTGAACTGTATTTTCCAGCAAGATCTTTACTTTATTGAGCTTTTCTCAGAAAGAGGATGTTCTGTAGTGTGCACAAGAATATTAACCTGAAATTAAAGGGAAAAAATGTTAAAAAAGAAACTTAACAAAATGAATTATATAAAAAAAAAGTTGGCAGAATTTGTTTTAAAGACTTTAGATATGTACCATATCATACGCATGAAAACATAACCTTGTTAGAAAATCACCCTCAGTAAGATCTTCGGGCCTGCCATATGAGATATGGACAAAAGGACCCAAGTCAACATTTTGACTTTCTAGGGGCAAATTAGCTGCCAAATTGAGAATGCCCGTTAATGGATTGGTATACTGTTCAAGTGGCAGAGCATGCATCACGGCATCATAATAACTTGGAAAATGTTCTCGAAAGATTCCAGAAGACAACCAAACTTTGAATTTCAACTTTTCATGGCACACATTTGCATGTGTTTTCCCACCCGTAAAAATCTGCTGCCTACCCATTTCAACCTCAAACCAATCCGAACAAGTTTTTACTTTCCCTGCTTTTTCTTTACGGGATTTTGCACTTCTTTCAAGATACATTCCGATAATGAAAATCGGGTCCCAATTCAACTCTGATTCACTCTTGATCGCGTCTCGGATAATCAAAGGTTGACCTTTGACCCAATGTTTTGTGTAATGTTCAAGATTTTTGTCCCCAAGATCTTGCTTAATTGAGAAATACAAATCCTCATTTTCACCTTCTTTTTGGTCATTTCCATCACATATCGCACAATATGAAGAATCAAATTCGCTAAATTTTGTAAAACTGGAGCTGCTAACTATTTCTTTTGCATTTTCTTCAAGATCTTTAGTCCAATTCAAAGGTAGCTGAGAAAATAAACCAAGAATGCCGTCCCCACAACCACCTAAATTCTTTGGTGGGCATTCTATACTTCCATCTTCATTAGTTTTCCAGTTCCACAATACCGTGCATAAGGATTTTCGCTCTACTGGTCGTAGTGTTTTAAGATCTCAAGACCACCATGTAAATGTCCTTCATGAAGTCCCGACAACAAGGTAAACACAGAACATAAGAGCAATTTCCACAGCTTCGTGAACATCCACAATGCAAGCTTTGCAAAACCCACTGCCACAGATACAAACAATATATTACAACCCACCTTTAAAAATATCGTAGGGGTGCATTTTCAACCCATATTTTTCTTTAATTGGCTGTTGAACGGTTTGAAGTACCCTACTAACCCAAAGTATATATTAGAGTTTGCAACCTCCCAAATGGCCTTTTCTAGATATTTTATCACTACTCTAGATAATACTATAACCGTAACAAAAAAGAAGTGTTGGTGCCCATATTGCCCTGCGTTATGACCCGCTTGAAAATTAACCCATTTTGACAAGAACCCTTAAACCCGTTACTTGACCCACTCGCCTGCAGTTGCCACCTATAAGAAAAAGGGCATACAGAAGACCTTTATCGATCAAAACAGACGTTCAATAATTTGAGCACATACCAACATCGCTGCTTCGTGGAGTCTGTAGCATCCTGTATTTGCAGCTCATTTTGGTCTTTTTCTAAAGTTTTCAAAACATAATCAGTGTGATTATTTTTTTAATTCATTACTTATAAAATCAACAAGAAAAGAATCCCTCACCTTGAATATTAGATTCGATATCCATCTCAGAGTCCTTTTCTTGATTTATCTGTTCAAGTATCGGAAGGAGCAAGTGGATCATGTACAGAAGTTGTTCAGTTTTCTCAAACTTCCCTTCACCCCTATAAACAACGAGATCCTGTAATAGAACGAAAGTCAGAGTGATTATTAGCATGTAAATATAACAGCGCTGATTTGGCAAGGTGGGTCCCATCCAAACCTTAGTTCTATCTTCTTTAGATTTCCCCTTTATGCAGACTTTGCAGCTGCAAGTTCCACAACAAACGGGCATTCTTTCTGGACATCTTCTTTATCTTGATTCCTAGATCCATTCAAATAACCAATTTTAATTTCTCTCTTCGATTATTTTATAAACATACTGTAATAAAGTTAAGCAACATTACGGGCTTAAAAGTTTGTGATATCGATTTAACCCAAAATTAAGATATATTATTTGACAAAAGGCATTACAATGTATATTTGAATAATGAATGGAAAACGATAAGATGATTAAAACAAACCTCTCACGGATACAATCTTCACAGAAGAAGCGTTTTTTGCAAGTCAAACACTTGATAAGAACTCGGTAGCTACACATCCCACACCAATGACACTTCTTTGTTGAGGCTTTTACGTTAGCTTTAATACTTGGTAAAATCTAGATAAAACAACAAGAAACGCCCGTAAAATCTCCATACCATAACAATTCAATACAAACTTATAACAAAGAGACTGACCGGATGAACACTAAACATCCTAAAAAGGATGAAACAGATCGAATACTACAGCTATATCACTGAAATTAACCAATTAACCTGCATTCTAGCAATATGAAACATACATAAACACATTATATCAACTTATATAGAATTGAGCTAATTAAGCTAATAAAAAACATTCTAACATGCATAAACATATTATATCAATTAATATGAAATTGTACCAAACACCCTAAACAAACGTCGACTACATTATACTATATTTGTAGCAAAACTTTAACTTACATAAACAAATTATATCAATCCATATGAAATTGTACTAAACGTCCTAAACAAACGTGACTGCATTGTACTACATTTATAACAAAATTCAAAATTCATAAACAAATTATACCGACCCATATGAAATTGTACTAAACATCCTAAACAAACCTCAAAAAAAACTATACTACACATATATATCAGTGAAACAAACCTGTATTGTAGCAAAATCACACATACGATAAAAGTAATACTAACTAACTTACAGTAATAAAAATTGTACTAATTAAGTTACGAGAAACAACCTGCATTGTCGCAACAGGAACCCGATCAATATTCTTCGACCTAAAAAACCTAGTAGGCGCAGAACTAGGAGCAGGAGCACCAACTTTAACATTAGTAACAGGAATGGGCGGCGTAGAAGGCGAAGTCTGCGAAATCTCCAATCTCCCATACTTCAATTCCTTAACGATATCTTCCTTCTGAGGCTGCTTCCCTTTCTTCTTCTCAACTTGCCTATTCAAATACCCTCTAATCAAATCCAACTGCAAATCCCCTTTTTTCAAATTCATCTTCTTCAAAGCATCATCAAGATCCTCAGACATGTCAGCAGACGACTTGGAACTCGATTTCGACTTTTTCGCCTTTTTTGACTTTTTAGACTTTTTTCGAGGACCCTTTTGGCTGATTTCAACTGGGTCATCTTCAGAATCATCCAAAACCTTCCTTTTCCCTTTCTTTGAACCACTTGACCTAATTTCATCGTTTTCTTGATGGGTTTTTCGATATCGTTGTCTTTCGAACTTTAAGTCATCAGGAACAGGCTCTTTATGCTGCCTGAGTTTACCTTGAAGATAATGTTTCTCGCAAAGGGTCCTGCCTTCAAACGCCGGCCGGCCACACCGCCACTTCCGGCCATCGTTCCGGTTGCATTTTTGGGGTGAATCTGACATTTTTTTAGGTTTTTGAGATGGGTTTTTGCTTAATTGAAAAGGGTTTTAAGGAATTGGAGTAAAGATTAGTGGATAATTTTGGGGGTTTTGAGAGGAGTGTGAATAAGGGTTTTGGGGGAAAAAACGATTGATTTTGATTTCGATGTGTGCATGAGATGAGGGATAGAGAGAGAGTGAAAGACTGACAAAAAGTCAACAATTGTATCTTTGATGGATTGTTAAATTGTGTCACGATTTATGGGCATGTTTTATACTCCTCCGTCTCATTTAATCGTCATATTTCCATTTTTCACGCCTCAAAAGATTGTCCACTTTCCTTTTTTAAGAAAACTGAGAATCTAAAGATGAATATTCTATTCATGCTATTGAAAATTAAAGTAATTTCACTTTTATTAAACTTTCATGATTTCTCTCCGACAATTAAATTGAGATCAAGGAGTAAATAAACTTTTATGCACTTTAGTACCTTTTTTATTTTTTTATTTTTATTTTTAGTTTTTTGAATCAACTACTTTAGTACATCATCCCACATTTTAGACCCACTTTCTATTGTGCCAATGATATTATAAAGTTACCTTTGTTATGATCACCTCTTATATTCGAGTATTCAACCAAAATAATGCAAAACTCAGTTGATTGCACGAGCGAGTTGTGTGAAGTGTTTTGTGAGCCCAATTTAAGTTTAATAAGTTGTTATTTTGTTTATGTAAGTACTTTTTATTGTGCACCATGATAGAAGTCACATTTATTATGGTCATCTCATAATCGAGTCCTCAACCAAAATAATATAAGACTTGGTCGATCACGAAATGAGTCGATGGAATGTTTTATGAGCTCAATTTAAGTTGTGGTGAGTTGTTATTTTGTTTATGTGACGATATTTATGCATAAGTAGCGATATTTGAGTTTCAGTTGGTTGTGAAGTTAGTTTAAAGAGAAAAGTCGAGTTGACTGACGAAGAAACGATGGTGAGACTTCTTAATATACTTGGTCTTATATTTATCAAGAAAACATATTTTCAATGTCATATTAAAACTTTGAAACTAAATATGAATTTTCTAAGAGCATTGGTAGCGTTTCATGTTATGTGTATGTGTTATGTCAAAAGAACAAGCTCACTAATAGATGGTGTTTTAATTTAGGTACGCCAAAACTCACAAAATAACAAATACAAACACATGCAAGCAAAATCTCAAATTGGCGCAAAAAAAGAAGTTAATCGCTTTTCATGTCAAAAAATAGTTTGATATCTTGATTAACTTTTGTAAAAAAACTTAATTGCCTTATCATGTCAAAAAGTTAAGTGCGAAATTAACCCTAACTTGAGTAGCTTTTAGTGTCATTTGTCATATTTTTATTAAATAAATTGGTTTCAATGCTCGTGAATCAGGCTATAAATACGATTGGTTTATATTTGGTACAAATTTAAGCGGCGTTTGTTTTTATAGGTTTTGGGTTGTTAAATCGGAAATTGAAATCAAACTTTTGGGGGTGTTTGGTTGGTGGATTTGTAATCGTAATTTTGTTTGGTTCGTCATAATCCGCATAATTTGATATAATTGTGATTTTATTATATTACGATGTTGTTTGATTTGCATAATGTAGTAAATTGTAATTCAAATTGTAATTCAAATTACACTATGTATTTTATTTGGTTTTATGTGTAACTATTATATGGTCACTCGAACGGGCGGCTAGCTTTATCAATATCGTTGAAAAATTAAGTTAAGATAAACCGCTATAAACATACTAACATATTTGTTGAATGCATTACGAATGAAAAGAAATATAAACTAAATGTGCTTATATATGACATATATACACTTATGACTCTCAAACACCTTCTTGGTATGTATAATGAGATATATGTACGCTATGACTCAAGAATAAAATTACGCCACGAATAATAAACCCTTCTTGATATTCTTCGCTTGCATTTAGGAATCCTCTAACCTTGTGTAATTCACCACACCGCTGAAAATGGTGAAACCGAAAGCCATCATGACCACGTAAATCATCATTACCATCAACGGACCTTACAAATCTTTCTTTAATTCCAACTGGTTGTTGATGCTTCCAAAAGCGTGCATTTTTATATAAGTTGTCTAAGCAGAGTCTACATATACTTAGTGATAGCGTATCAATATTAGTGGCCCAAGCCCAGTAAATATACGCACGAATGAAGCCCATTACCAAGGTCCATCAACAAACACTGATAACAAACACTTGATAAGGGCCCGACTAGGATCCCATGAAACTTATTAGATATGTTGAACGACAGGACCACCGCTCCTCAACTATCACTAACTAAGATATACAACCGGACATGACAAGAGGGACACATGACAAGCACCATTATATATGGATCGAACCCGACACCTTTGGTTTGCTACAATACTTTGTAATATGTAGGAAATATGCGGGTAATGTAACTAGGGTGTCATAAAATCCGAACCGACCGGAACCCGGATATGGTTTTTCGTCGTTAGTCGGGTTAAAATTATATTCGAGTCAATCAGTCAACCCGCATCGACCCGAGTTCTAAACAAGGCCCGGTTCTGTATAATATATGTCTCTTACTTGGGTTCGGGTCAACCCGAGTGACTCAAGTTTCATTTTTTTCTTTCTAATTTTTATGTAAACACCAAAAGTGTATAATTTTTAAATGACCTAGACCCGAACCCGATTGACCCTATAACAACCCGTAAATTTCTGGATTATTATAATAATAATTATTACGTCAGAAAATTTAAATCGGTTATTTTCTAACAGCTTTCAATATCTAAAATTTAAAACCGAGAGGTCACCTGCTTTTAAAAATACGACACCGCACACTTACCGACACCGAATTAGTAACGGCAAACAGTTATAATCAAATTTCTGCGTAATAATGATGCCATAATATTACGCTTATGAAAATGTTTCTAAAGATATAATTTTTATACTTTGCGGGTACCAGGAAAGTATAATTTCACGGAGATTCGTTAAAACACGGAGTATAGATAATACACTGTATAAAAATATAAACAAAATAAAAATCATATTAAACCTACCTTCTTTTGTCGCCTAAATTCACATGCTTTTGTTAAATTCCATATGAATACTTTTGATGCATTGAAAGTGACCCATACCACATTTAATATTACAAGCTAAAAGCTACCTCAAAAGCAAACTCAATACATTCTTTTCTTGTTCCTTATTCTGCCGAGAAACCACAAAGGCAAACACACATGTACATTTCTTTTCAAACAATATTGTTCCTTGAACCAAAATGAACACACAACACTTTCCCACTTTAGGATTTCAAGGGTCAAAGTTTCCTCCACTTTTCTTTTAAGGGTCCGTTTGGTTTATAGATGGGGTTAGGAGATTAAGATTTGATTTGGATTAGAATTTGGACAGGGCTAGATTGATTGATGTGAGAAAGAAAATATATTATAAAATAAATATATTATTATTTTAAAAGATTAAAACGAATATTAAAAAAAGTACACACATGTGGGAGAAATTGCGAGCTGGGGTGTCAGTCGAAATCCAGACTTCTAGCTGGATTTCTACATCCTTCATATTAGATTGAGTCCCACTTTTAATGCCGTGAATATTAACCAAACAAACTTTTCCACTTTAGGACTCAACCCGTAGGTTAAAAACCTCAAACAACGCACCCTAAGTCTGCTCGAACACGTAACATAACACACATTTTTTTTCATTCCTTCAAATTCCAAACAAACATAAAGCTCTTGGTGTATTAGAAACAAGCTATAAGTTTTTTTTGGGTTGCTTGGTACTAGTTTTATAATCTTGGGATATTCTTTGGGTCCTTGTTCTCCCTAGTCGAACACCACATTTCACCACCGTAAGAATTCTTTGATTTTGAACCTCATATTTTCTTGATTTAGTTACTTTAGTGTTTATGTGAACAGGAGAAAGATTGAAAATTTACATTGTGTTTTGATATATATATTTTTTTTCAAATCGAACCCTACAAACAATTTTTGGTAAAGAGAATTATGTTAAAGCTTGTGTGGTAACATTAAGTTGATAGTGTAGGGATTTAATACTCATAACAATTATATAAAATCAAATAACATCATCAAAGCATGCAGCGGAAGTTAATAGGAATAATACATGTAGATTAATTAACCGAATAAGAAAACGCTGCATCTTTTAAAGAATTCAAGAATCAAACTAATTATTAACAAGAACTAAAACCCAAACCCCTAACTTTAGGGTTTATTCAATTCGACCCAACCAAGAAGTCGACCACCAAGATTCACAAGCTCAGCGTTGCTTGTTCTTCGCTTCATACACGCATTTATTAGCGATTTGACGCGAAAAGCTAGTTTCTTGAATCACAAATAAACCAAACACTTAATCTTGAAGTTAAACAAATCGAAAACCCTTCGGGTTTGGGTGTTCGAACGCCACACAAGAAAGAGAATAGGAGAGGAGAAATTGGCCTATCGGTGATCCAAGTTGTGAGAATAACGAATACAAGGGTCAGATTTATAGTTCAAAACTCAGCGACCAAGAATCCCACCTCCTCGGGTTTGATAGCCCACGACCGCCATGCTTCCCAAGGGGATTCTAGATCCTTCTTGTCCACTAATTTCATTCTTAGTCCTCGTAGTTTACATTTAACGACATTAGTCAAAACCCCGTTAAATATTAACTATTGTTATGTTTTATTTCGTGACTAATAATTAATAATAACATTTTATATATTAATTATTAACATCAACTCTCATACGAATGCAAGCAATCCCAAGTCTCGAGTTCGAATCCCACATACGATATTTAAATATCCATAAAACCTTTCGATAGGACACTAATAAGTAAAATGAAAATAAGCTTTAGCTTTTCAAATATATATATATATATGTTTATGAGCTTATTTAGACATTTTTGGTTAAATATAATTACAAAGAAACTTGGATCTAATAACCACATAAGATTGGCTCAAATCATGGAAAGTGCTTATAGTATTTTTGCTTATTTATTAACTTAAGTTGCTTATTCACTTACACATTTGATATATATTGAACTAAAAATGAGTTTGGGGTTGTGTTGGGCAAAGGTTATCGAGCCACTGGTTGGTGTCAAACCCAACAGTTGGTTACTTTTGGAATTGTTATAGATGACCACACACATTATCTCTTAGGATACTTATAATATCTGCTAAACCAACTTAACCAAATATATACAAGTAATGTACATTAAACAGTTTAAAAACTGTTACTCATTACATCAAACCATTGATATATAATAAGTTTATGAAATCAAGTATAGGCATAGAGACTTATAATACATGTTTAAATTAATAATTACTACACAAGACATGCAAATTCAGTCTTTTAATCTCTACGTTCGATTATGAGTATCCTATATTGAAGTGAGGTGATTAGACAACTTAAAGAATGATTTAAGACACTCCAAATTATTATGACAGACATTTATACCCTCACATAGGTGAAAGTATAAGGATAACGTGAGGGATAAACGTCCAAACATAATAAATCAAGTTGTAAATCATTTCTTTGAGCAGACAAATCATCTCCTATCAGAAAGCATATATTTCTTTTTTAACATTTCAAAGACAATAATCATGAAAGGTGTGCTTTGGTTTTGCTTATTTGCCCCACTGAAGTACTTATACTAACACCTTAATAGCTTACTAGCTTTGTTAAAATTTTCGGCTTAAGGTTATATAAAACATTTAAAAAGTCTAATCCGCGGTCACTTCGGCTTATTTTAACATAAAACATTTAAAAGCATAATCCGCGCCACTTCGGTTTATTTTAATATAAAACAGCTTAAAAAGTCTATTCCATGGCCACTTCGGCTAATTTAATATAAAAATTTAAAAAGCCTAATCAAGGCTCTTTTACTATTTTGAATAAATATGTAAAAGTCTAATCTACAGACTTTTTGTCTTAAGTGTGACTTATTGAATCCAACCCGATACAAATATAAAAGTTCATTTATTTTAAAGACACTATTGCTTATTATAGCTTAATTGAGCTTATTTGACATATTTTAACTTATTGAAACTTATATAAATTTACTAAGTGGTTTGAAATTGTTATATAGTGTTACGTGGGAAATTTGCAACATATGAGATTTTTGGGAAAACTAATACCTACAAATGGGTCATGACCAATTTACGTTAGAAATCTATACTTAGTGAATTTTTCACAAAACCCGACTAAAAGATGAAAACGAACTACTTTCTAATATAAAATAAATCCCACTATTTTTCTTTTCACTAATTAATTAATTAATTAATTAATTAATTATATACTCACTTATATATATACTATTAACTAAAAACATTTTTATATTGTTCGACGACGACTATTATTCACGATATTTTATTTGCGGTTGTTTTCCGTACATTGTTACTCGGATACTTTTGAAACGAGGTTTTATTCGTCATAGGTACTTATACCTTTATAGTTATATATATTTATACATTTTTCCATGAGCCAATACTTGCAAATACTCGAAAACTATTAAAACCTAAATGCCGCCACACAAGCAACAACAACAACAAAACACTTGGAAATTTTTCTTAAAACTTTATCGAGTCTTAAACATGAATTAAATACTAAATTGCAGACTAAATTAGGTTGCTTGTCTGAGCCGCCACTACCATTACTTGATTTATTTCACTTCATACCGCTAATTGCTAAGGTGAGTTTTCATAGCCCTATTTTACTTGTTTTCAAATACTTTGGGAGAATACATGCTTATTTTACGATTGAACGCAAGTACAAAATTATCGTTGCATACCGTCTAAGTCCCGATAACCCAATTACTATTATTACGCCCATTATCATGAACCGTTAGTTACTCTTTTGTGAGTAAGCGCAAATGCTATGAATAGATCTATTGGGGTTGACACCCCGTCCATAGTAGGATAAGCTCCACCGACCATTAGTACGAGTCGGACGGACGATATTATTTAAGTAAGTCACAAGTGCGGGTTATACACTTGTATTCGGGCATTCATTACTACGTTAACGTTTCGGTGTCATGAGCTTAGACCGTATAATACTTTATTTCGTGCCATTGGGTTACATTGGTCACACCTTACAAAATCTTGTGGTTCAATAATTCCATTTAAAACCTATGATCTCACCAACATTATGTTGACCCGTTTTAGCATGTATTTCTCAGGTACTTGATTTTGGCATGGTTCAACATTCATGAAGTCTCATTTAGAGGTCATTCTCTATAACTTGATCTCTATATTATGAAGTAGCACCCAGTGATGATGCCTTCCATCATGTATTTTTGGGGTGTTACAGACCAATTCGAAAGTTACCCAAGTTCTAAACAAGGTCGGGTTCGGCATGTTTTTTAGCCTTGACCAATCGACCGGCCAAAATTGACCCGAACCCGACCGGGTCAACCCGAATTACACCCCTAAATGTAACAATGGACTTGCCACAAACATTTTACCGCTTAATACGTGGAAGTTTGTTGGAAAATTTTGTCGACAAAATCACCAAAATAGTAGCTAATCCTACCACGTAAATTTGGTTAAGAAAACAAAGTGTAAATTATCGCAAAACATTAAGAAATTTTCGCCCTCAACAGTGTTAAAATAAAACTATGGGAGCTTAGATGGGTTTGGAGATACAAAAATCGTGTGTTGCACACATATTAAATCCTCAATGGAGGATTTTGTTTTATTTATCATTTATAGGTTTGTATGATCCTACGACTCAATTGGTAATCCTTCTCATTTAGGTTTTTGATAGTTAGGGGGTGTTTGTTTAAGCTTAAATGTGGCTTATGAGTTTATTTGTGTTTCGGCTTAGATATCATAATCCTCGATTTTCTGGTTTATTTTGAGATTTGTAGGCTTACATAAGTTTATTATTATATGAAAAACTTATATAAGCCCAAAAGTCTTAAAATAAGCCAAAAAATGAGGCTTATGAAATATAAGCCAAAATCAAATAAGCTCGTAAGCCCACATATAAGCTTAAACAAACACCCCCTTAGTTTAATTGTAAAGGGAAAAATAAAATATTGTAAAAAGGTATTTCTAGCATTGTAAGTAGTAGTCATTCAAGGTTTCAAAGTAAGGCGAGATGGGTACCCAAGTTAGACTTGAAACAAAGCATCGATGCGTAATTAAGTTTTGTTCTGTAAATTTTAGTTACAAGAAATTGAATTTGAATTTTGGATTATTAAATTTTGGATATATACCTAAGCTAAAAGTTAAATATTACAATCTCGAATTAATGAAAAATGATATAGATGGAATAATGTAAACCAAATATAGTAGTCGTCGAGTAAGAAGAGGTAAAAAGGAGACAGCAAAAAACATTAAAGAGTCAGTTAGATGAACCATAAAATTAGAGCTATAGTAATAAAAGCTATAAAAATGAAGCGCTTTATTTGCCACCCGAATCATGATAGTTTTCTTCGTTTGGAAGAAACGAGAAGAAAACCCGCGACGCAATGGATCGCTTAAAGGACTTACTTTGCAACGACATTTAAACTTCGTGGGTTGTTTTGCCAAGTTGCGAAAGATTATTAATGTTAAAGGACTTACTTTGAACGACACTTGAACCTCAAATCGTTTTCGCTAAGTCAAGAAAGTTTGCATTTAATGCAACAGTTTTGCAAAAAGGCTCCCGCCTTTTAGATAATACGAAGAAGTTGAAACCCGCGATGCAATGGATTGCTAAAGGACTTACTTTGCAAACGACATTTAAACTTCAGGGTTGTTTTTGCCAAGTTGCGAAAGATTATTAATGTTAAAGGACTTACTTTGCAACGACACTTGAACCTCAGGGGCTGTTTTCGCCAAGTTGGCAAAGTTTGCATTTAATGCCATGTTTTGCAAAAGTTTGGTCCTACCTTTTAGTATATATAATAATTGTTCTCGACTTATTATAATACGAGGGATTAGATGAGGCTATTGTTGTTGTTGTTGTTGGGGATGATGATAATGTTGGAAAAATAGTTTTGCAAAATGAGTTTTTGCAAAATTTTGGACATTATTTAATATATGTATATGTTATATATATTTATATTTCTTGATAGCTTTATGCTCTCCTCGACGAGCTTCGAACGAGCTAAAGTATGTCCAAAATGGAGTTAATATGAATGAGATATCGGTCTCAAAGTGGGACACGTGAAACACAATTTGAAAACAAACACATCCCACATCGCCTAGAAAAGGAAGTGGAGCGTGTTTATATAGAAATCTTGATATGAACCTTCAAATGATTTGTTGGTTTTACTCCAACACCTACGCGCAGCAGGGGTGCGATTTCAGATTTCGGGCCAAATGAGTTCAAGCTTCGAACTCATGCGAGCCCGCGACCGCTGGACACGAATGCAGCCCGAATCGCATACCGCGATCTTTTGTCACGATTTCGTTGTAATTATTTCCAGATTTGTGTCCATTTATTTTGAACCGATTTAAACTTTGTAAACAAGTTTAATAGAATCGCTTTAAATAAATGGAAGATAACAAACCCGTGTTTAATGGTTTAACAGATTCGCAACTGCGGTATTATTTGGCGATATCTTTCTTGGTGACCAAGCTAGGTTTAGCCTATATATTAAACACATCTCATTCGCTTTTACACACGTGCACGTGACTCCTCCGCACCGCTTTCCAACTATTCGCTCGATCGAAACGCAAGTTGCTTCCGTGATCTTTCGTGCAAGTTTGTCACGTCCTATCAGACATCGCCTTTGGCGCTTGTACCATGGGAAACAGACGGCTAACTGCTTTTAAGGGAATCGTGTTAAACACGAGCCTCTTGCCACGACCTTTACTGCTTTAATTTTATTAACGTTCTATAGTGTCTGTCTTCTCATTCTACCCCTTTCTGTCTGTGTTTATTTCCTGTTTTTACATTCTGTTATTTAATAATTATAATATGATTTATTATTATTAATAAAATTGTACACAATTTCCCACAGATAATAACAACTTGTTTGGAATGATGATCATAACAACGATTCTAATAAGCATGTGGTTGTTGGTGGGTGGTAGAAGGATAAGTTGGAAAGTGATGATCATAAGAAGAAACAATCCTTGACTTTTCAAACAAAAACATTCAAATTGGTGCCAATAATAACAATGCTTATGATAATCTTAAACAAGGTGTGGTAATGAAGTCAAACACAACAACAACATCAAGTAATAATAATACTAATTATGCCCACCTTGTTATTAATGGTGCCGATTATATTTCGAGATGGGTACTACTATTCGGGATGATCATAATAATGAAAACGAGTACTAGTAATGGGTGGTTGTTAGCCAACTAATGGTACTACTACTAATCGAGTCAAGAAGAACGACAACCGTGATTAGTGTTTTGTCTTCGACGCCTTTATCCATTCTTTCTAAGGTTACGAGGAACCATGTATGGATTGTTTTCACCGATAGTCCAACAAAGCAGTAAATTGCATGCTTTGGCACAACTCTACTCAAGAATTAAGTAACTTCCATCCGCATGTGTTTTAATTTTATGTCAACGCTTTATGGTTAATAATTAATACAAAGGTAAAACTAGTTTTCAAGTTTTCATTCTTTTTAAGGAATTTGTTATGCTAACTAACTAACTAATGTTGTTGTTGCTTTTGTTTTTCAACGATTATGTGTTTATTTTCTTGTCTTACATGTTATGCATTCATTTTTATTATTTTTGTACCCATTATTTTTTAAGTCAACTAGCTAACATTTGCTTTACCTCTAAAACCACTTTTTATTTTATAATTTAAGTCTATCTATGTATTATATAATTAGTTGTTTGGATGTCGTGTTTGAGCTTGTTCGAAAATGTTAGTTGTTATCATAGAGTGGCTCGTTACCTTTATATCATGTACGTAACCTCATATTCATTTTAATATATTCACCAAGTATAAACTTTTTACCAAAACAAAATATTTATACGTATTTTATGCTAAGGATAGGATTAGCACACACAAAATGGCATTAGTTATTACTAAACATAAACCACTATTGTTATTGTATATCATATTATGAAGACTAAAGCATAAAAGATTGGAGGATTTGAGAATGTACATTTTGGTTGAGGGCATGAGTAAAAACGGCGGCTTAGATTGTTTCTGGTCCATAAGGTCCGGATAATATCATGTCTTCCACACCAGCATCAACCATGGTTTAGGTTTTCTTTTAGGTAATGTATGTTTTACGAAAAGTAGGTCGAGTTCTATATAAGGAAACGAAATAAACACTGACAAGGTTAGGAGAGCAATTAAGACAAACTCCAAATAACCAATTTGCCCTCATGTGAAAGGCACGTGAGGCGTCTAACTTGCCTTGACTAACGATTGTTAGTCAAAAGGACCACTAGGAAAACAAAGGAGACATTGGAGAAGAATGGTGTATTTATTTCGAAATTGAAAGTGAACGTGTTGTTTTGTACAACCTTAGGAACGAAAGGCATAGTTTACTCTTATAAATATATAAGGATTTTAAAGTGTACGTTGGCGTTCTTCTTCTTATTGTTATTCAACTTCTCTATTTTCTTTTCCCCCTCCCTCCCAGTCCCGATCCCTCCTATATTGTAAACATCACTAATGGGAAGGTGGAGTGGCATCTTAGTAGGACTCTTAGGCTCATAAATCATGTCAATTGCCTGAATCATAGTTGGTCCTGTGTACCATTCAAAGTTGGTAAATTTATGTATCAGGTTATCTCCTTCAAACCAATAAATGGGAATGAAGGAGATTCATTTTGGGTAGTATCCAACTTTTGTTAAGAAGGGAGTAACTGTATATTTATATTATCATTGTTTTCTTGGCTTGTTATACGTAGTATTCGATCAACAATGGCAGCTTCCTCTTACCTCACACCTAGTTTTAAATCTTTCTCCATCGTTTCTTAAAGGCTTATTAGAAGCTACGAAACCATCTCAGTTCCAATGTGAGGTTTTGTGGTTAGTTCTTGGGAGACACTTGAAGAACCTAGTTCTTGTGTCCCCTCTCCTAGCAATCTTAAAAAGGGTTACATCGCGATTTCGGCTACTCAGGCCGTTTTTCTATGTCCATCTTGTTGAACTTTCAAAGAAGGATACTTTCTTGGAATTTTCTTTTAAAGTCCAAACTGATTTCTTGATGACAAAATTTTTTAGTCAATTCATGATTTATTTATAATTTATTTTTTATTTGATTTTTTATGTAGTAATCATCTTATAACTTCATTTAAACTTGTTAACAACATACATACACTAACTTTGTTTAGACTAAAATACACCGTTTGTCCCTAAACTTGGCCAAAAACGTCACCAGGGGACAAAACATGGCATTTTCATCGCCAGTAGTCCAAACTATGGGTTTTTGAGGCTAAATCAGTCCCTTGACCCATTTTCCGTTGGTCAACGTCCCGTTATATGTTGTCAAATCCCGTTATTCTTGTTAAATGACTATTTTGCCCATATATAAACTCATCCTATACTATTTTCATCATTTCATCCATCCTCCAATATGTGTGGCCAAAAAAGTTACTCAAGATTCATCACAACGTAAACCCTAACACTAACCCCAAATCCAATTTAGGTCTTCTATTTCCATTATTGCGATGTACAATACTACAATATGTTAATTTGCGTGAGTTTGGGTTTAACTTGTTCGAATGAATTTTCACTTATTTTGCTTATTCTAGTTAACATAACAAATTGTCGTGGTTTGACCGCAAATATCTAGAAACTTGGTTGAAAGTCCGACTCGATTCATCCGACCGAAGTGATTAGTTTTGGCGCTAAATAAATTCTGGAACAATATTTAGTGTTTAATCCACATCCAAAAACATGTGCTCTTTTTTATGCATATGTGGCCCTATTGTCAATCGTCTATATCATATAAACTCGATCTGATCCAACTAGAATCTGATCAAATTAGTTCTGAAACCGTCTATCAACGGAGGAAACATATCTAACTACTATTATATATACTAGTCATGATAGTGGAAATAACCTAATAGGTGACTTAACTTGCGTTTATTCTAATGTGTTATGGTTGTTGAATTGAGTGAGATTGTTTATAAATGGTTGCCACTTTGTGTTGATATACTACTTTTCGTTTGGTCCTCAACATAATACATTAATAATGGGTGACAGTTAACAACAATTATGCACATTGATTTGATCACTGATATTCAATACAGTACAACATATGAATGCTGAAAATCAGATAATTTGTTTACCTATAATGTAGAAATCGATAACTAGACTATGCTAGTATTGTTTGAGAGTCACTCGTGTGATGCTTGGTAAGTGAAAGATGATTGGCATGTAACATTTTTTAGGCTGACGCAATTAGTGTCTGATTTAAGACTTTTTAAGCCTGCTCACCATTTTGTTTCTGCTAGTGGACTTGACCAAATAGGATTTTCTGACATCTTTTGTGAAATTATTGTATCATCACGATCTCAACAAGAGCAAGCATTTAGTAAACCAAATTATTGTTATCTCGATTGTTTGAGTGGATCTTGTATATGATATGTTATCTTATTTTGCGTGTATTGCAGAGAAGCGTAACGAGCTAATCCTAATACGTAGATCAAACACGATCCTTCACAAAGAGAACAAAGATGTATGTGGTCATCCGACATAGAATTGCTATAAGAAGTCTTTCATCATGTTATCCATTTGCATTTAATCATCTTCATTTTGTTTCTTTTGAGTCATAGATTCCTAGGATTTTGGGCGAACAAAACAGCATGCTGCTGAACATTTCTGAAGTATCGGGAGCTTCAATTGCAATTGCAGTCGATATGAAAAACTTGTTGAACCACAATGCAGAAATTGATGTGTGGGGCCTTAGAGAACATGTTGAGTCAGTTGAACAAATGATCCTCAACTTGATCAGAGAGGTGAATTTATATTCCTATTCTAATTATCACATCCCCAAAAACAATATATGATAGAACTTATTTTATAGGCTTTTTTTTGCTAATAGTGGTTTCGTTATATGCAGGCTTATAATGAGCCACCTTCTTTCCTATCTATATCCCGCCACTATGTTGGGCATGAAGTGATGGTTCTTCCTTTAGATACGGTAGTAAATCTCTTTATTCAAAAAAAGCAATGATTATATGTTATTTTCTTTGTCAAAGCAAGGTTCCACTTTTTATACTGCCGTTATTCTTCTGTCTTTAGCTAACACCTCTTTTATCACCCCAATATAATTTTTGACTTTCTTTTCTGAGTCATTTTAAGCCTGTTAGTGGTAATGCAATGTCTTGAGTTGGTACAATGGTACGACTTATTCCTGCTAAAGTTATGATATGGATATGGATGTTAGTTATGATATCATCTTTGGCTTATTCCTGCTAACGGTTTGATATGTATAAGGATATGGATGTTAGTTATGATTCTCGTTTTTAGCTGAGTACTATCTGTTTATATTATGGGATGAGGTCAAATGGTGTTGGTTTTTTTAGTTAGTCGATGGTTGACTTATAGGTACTATTACTTTTTCACTGCATGGTTAGGTTTGTGCTTGTTCCAGTATGTTATATTCAACATATAAGTTGACACGTGAATTGTATGAACCATCGATATAAGTGTCTGTCATTTATTTGGAAGTTGATGTGAGTATTAATTCTGTTTTCGTAACTGTTTGCATGAATACTTTTATATATGAAAAACATTAATAAAGTCTTATTGTATTGGTCGAAGGTTGAACCCATTGGGACTTTGAAAAAAAAAAATGGGACTTTGAAGAAGGCTGTAAGGCTTCTTTTGAAAGGGAACATAGGGATGTGCAGATTATTATAGCAGGGGACAAAAGCTTCGGAAAGTTTGTATGGAACAAGATGAAGTCTGCATACAGGAAGATGAACGAGGATGATGACTAATGAGTGACCTAAACCGCTTAGATGTAATCAAAGCAAAACATGGCGTAGATGCGTGTAATCAATAGCATATTCGTGAACTAGTAGCGAACATACTTACTTTATTATAACCGCAATTATGGCTTCCTCAATCTATTCGGTGGTAGTGATGGTATAACAAAACAATGAAAGGACTATTTTGCCTCATGTAAGGCACATGGAAACCAATGTAAGTTGACTAACGGAAATGGGTCAAGGGACTGGTTTAACCTCAAAAACCTATAGTTTGGACTACTGGCGATGAAAATGCCTTGTTTTGTCCTCCGGTGATGTTTTTGGCCAAGAGGGACCAACGATGTATTTTAGTTTTTTGTTTATTATTCAATTAGTACAAGAAATATCATAAAAAAATGATTGCCTTTTGGGTTGGGTGAATTTGTGTTATCTTATAATTTAATAATCCACAATAAGTGTAATGATATCGTTATTCTATTAAAAATATCGTTTTTTTTTCATTTCTTTCGGGAGTGGAATTTTTATATATAATATTGTGAGTTCAAATGGGATTTTTTCCCTTGTATTTAAGTGATTTAGGTGGTCTATGGGATTGTGATTGTGTTCATATGTGTTCGTAAAAACACGATAATTCCAAACACCCGCTCTGAGAGATTTTGGTTTTAGTTTGGTTGGTGTGAATAAAGGGTTTTGGGTTGCGGATTTTCTTTTGTTGCTAAAATTGAAGTTATACAAAGCAAAGTATAATTTTTTTATTTTTTTATTTTTTTTATTTTTTTTATTTTGATAATCATGGTTTCCGACTAATCTACGAGGTATGAACCTACCATAATAACCACTTAAAAGTTAAAACCGGCAAAGCTTTTCATTTTTAGAAGGTTGACGTAGTAGCCACTTTATAGTTTCCATATAGAGGAATGCGCTTTTAATTATTATTAATTCTTTTCCTTTAAATATACTTGGAGTAAGTTTTCTTTAATTCTAATGGATACGACTTCATTTATTTTGTTTTTGTTTGTTATAAGAGAAACTAGCATGTAACCCGCCGCGTTGCGGCGGGGGCACTTTTCATCTTTTTGGGTGGTTCTGTTTAGAACGTTGTTTGATATAGTTTCTTTTGACTATATAGAAAACAAACACACAATACACAACGGTTTATCACATTAGTGAACCAAACAACCCTTTTGTACAAAAAATAATAAAGAATAAAACTCACCTTTTGTGCGGAAAAATCAAGAACAAAAGCACCCTTTTCGTAAAATCGCAAACAAACGCACTGTTAGAAGCGTAAAATCAAGAAACCAAAAGCACCTTTTTCTCGCAAAATCAAGAAACAAAACGCACCATTTTGTGCGTAAAATAGCACCAAACGCCTGTTTGGGCTGAAAATAAGCAGGATCATACACCGTTAATGAAAATACGCAGATCCAAACGCCTGATGGAGTGAATATAAGCGAAATAAACGCCTCTAATGGGTCAGATAGAGACAAACAAACATCCTATCACCGCTTATGTATGAAAATAATGTCATATACATATAGTTTAGTAGTACGATGGCTTTCTTAAATGTTCCTAATACACCTCCTGTAACTATAAATAAAATTAGAACATGTTTGCAAGATTTTACCTTGAGTCTACCCAAGACCAAAGTAAGAATGCAAGACGCGACATGAACGATGTGTAACACAAAGATAAATATGGAGTTGATGTATCCCATAATTTGACACCATTTGTACCTTTCCCGAACAAAATGAAGGAAGCTTTTCTTAATTAGATCATTATATAAGAACGCTACATTAAATATAGCTTGAACAAAAATATCCATGCCATACAACACATGCACATCTTAAGTACTCAGACACAAATTCAAGGTGAAACGCAATGATGTATAATTTTGAACAATATAATCTTCTTTTAGACATCTTAACACCAACATGATATAAAAAGAAAAAAATGGATGCCCTATACTATATTATCATGCGCAGATATTAGTTTATGTTTCTATTAGTTTATCTAGCTAGTTTTGAGAAGCAAGTAGATGCCGATCTTCAATACAAAATGCATCTATGCTTATAAAACGAAAAAAATTATAACTATGTCGGGTTTATCCGACATAAAGATGTGAATAAATGTACATCTACCACCCTTTCTTATATATGTATATAAAAGTTGACATAAAATATACAAGACTGCTTAAAACAGGGATCATAAAACGATTCGTCAGCTTATCCTCATTGCAAGGGTGCCATGTACTTGCAACTTTACTTGAATACATATATCGAAATTGTTTTACCTAATCAACTCGGTATTTGAAAGAAAACAAAAACATTAGCATATTGAACTATGAAATTCAACAACATAAAGAGATGCAAATGCCATCCCAAAACAAAATTATGCCATCCCAAAAACCAAAAGAAAAAAAATAAACCAAAGATTATTGACAAAAGACAAAACAACCCATACCTACGATTTTGGATGACGATAGTAATCGTTTGTTAGCAACGACGTGTTGTTGTTGTCCGTGTTCCCATCATTTATCTGCTTTTAGAATAAGAGGGAGGCGGTGGAAGATAGATGGATAATAAGTTGGAATAAAACAAAAGAAAGAAACAAAGAAACCTCGATTTGCATCCGACGCCTATTAAGATCATCTTCTTCTTCGATAGACAGTGTCACTGAGCTTGTAGTTGAAGCGACCGACCTACAAACAAACAATTAATTAATTAATGAGTCTAGTTAGTTATCGAAAAAATAAAAACAAACCTTAACTCAAGAGATAAGAAGGAGATCAAAGAAGGAGAAAAGCAATCGATGGAGGATGTAGAGGGTGGAAGGTTGTGTGAGAAACCACTGAGATAACTGGATTCACCGAATATAAAATAACCAACAGCATGTATTGGGCAAGCATGTATTGGGCCGATGAAACGGGTCATGATATCGCTCATCGAATCAGCAGACATATGCCCTTTAATATATATAGTAATAATATGCCATGTGGCCACCCCAAAGGTGAAACATATTAAGTCGACACACACTGCTATAGTACTGATTTACAACTTAATGAACATATTTGATCATCTATTTATAGAGAAGCCACAACTCGATAACTGAATATTATAGATCATTCTTTGATATTTAAAATCTTTAATCGTACACATTACTCTAAAGTACATTTATGAATGTTACTTTATGCCACTCTTTTTCCTCGCTAGAGGCACACCCACCAAGAATGGCTAATGACTTTATGCATAACTATGCCGGAGGATCACAGAGCAATCCTCCTTTTGCTATGGCCCGGATGAACACGCTTCGCCACTTTTTTTCGCTACTACTTCAAGACACCCATCAACCAATGCCTCATCGCACTGCATGCATAAACTATGCATGCAAGATTTCTAGGGCACTTTTTTTTTGCTAGAGGCCTTAATGAACAATAGAATGTACAAGATTAATCTGGTCATTAGTTAACATCCGTTATCTACTAACGGTCGTTAGGTTTTTTTTTTTTTTTTTTTTAGTACTTTTTAAAAAACCGAAAATGCGACAAGAGTCCGTGAGGTTTAACTTGCGTTGCAAAATAGGTCCTGTAGGGACTAACGATGTTAAAAAAATTTACATAATTGGTCCTTCATGTTAGATGTTCGTTACCCAAATAGTCCTACTAACGGCTGTTACTTAACGGTTGTTAAATAACGACATTCTATCATATTTAATTAAGAAGATCTATATAAAAAGCAACGCAATCGAAGACTGATAAAGACGCCAGAATTCAGAATCGCTTAATTATATTGTTCACGCTTAAAATAATACTTTTAAGTTGTTCTATAGTCTTCTAATTAAGGTTCTAGACATTTTTTCTATTTTTTAGACCATATCAATTTTGTCAATCATACATTCTTGGTTACGTTTCTTTTAGCGAGGTGTGAATTACCCTTATTTTGAAGTGTAAGGGTCAATTGAATTTTACTAGGGCCCAGGCCCAAGACTCATTTAAAATGTCCATTGACCTATAGAATGACAATCCAGGATTGCATAAGAATCCTATCTATCTTCCGACCTATAAATGAATATGGTATGCGATGTTTGTTCGTGTATTAGACAATCATCAACTAGTGAAAGTTACTACCAAACAAGATCTTATCAACCACATGTTTAGATTTGTAGATGACCCGAGGTTTAGATTTTGGCATACAACAGGTTGTCTTGGAGCCTTGACAGATTTTAAAACATACGATATAATTTTCTTAGGGCATTGTTCATGATAATGCCCAAAATTTTTACACAAAGCATATCTTGGAGGTTTCCACTCATATTCAACACATATAGTGACAAGTTTTGAACCCTTACCATCCAATCTCTTGACGAGGTTTTACATGGCATCATTAGATGGCATGCTAAATGGTTGTTATTGCGAAGAAAGCTTAGGGTGCGTTTGATATCGTCATGAATGATAATGAAGATGAGTTGATAAGAGCATGGCTTCCCTCATCTACGAAAGATCCACGCCAAATTTTATTGATGATATATGGAGATATTTATATCTATCATTCATTACCATAGAGTGGGTTCCTCATCTTAAACAAACACCTTTAATCACTTTCATAGTTATAGTTTCATTCCCATAGTGGGATACCAAAAGCACCCTTAAAGAATACTTACCATAAAATGAAATTAATCACTACAAAATTGAATTTTACTATGGCCCATTGATTAGGCCCAAGACTCATTGTCCATTGAGCTATAGAATGACAAATCTACCGACCTATAAACGAATATGGTATGTTGTGTTTGTATAAACGCGTATTGGATGACTATATAATAAGTTTGCTTTACCAAATTCTTTTAAACCCAAAAAAAAAAAAAATAGTCGATCGGAGATGGGTTGGTTTGTTCGCGTATGTCGCTTCCTTTCCGATCTCTTGACACCATCTTCTCCTCCTGTTCCAGTTTATGATGAAGATGATCTTTGGCGTTTGAGCAATGATCAACTAGTCAAGGTTTTATTTTCTGAAAAAGAAGATCTTTTTGGTAAATTTTAATTTTATTCATGCATACTTTTTAAATATGTATTTGCTATTGAATTTAACATAACAAACACACGTACATGCATGCATGCAGGATCGTTGGTGTCCATAGTAGAACATTTGCTATTCAACAGGTTCCCTCATACACTATACAGGTTGACCAACGGTGAAAAACTCGAAGACGTATCCCTCAGTATCCCTGGAAAAGAGACGAGGATCGAGACTGATCAAACTTTAACCGTCTTATTGGATATTGGAGCCACTAATTGTAAAGGACGTAGCCATGGTGTGAGATTGGATCCCAATAAAAATGCCGTCTTTGTCTCGGCGGACGTTGAGCCTAAACACTCCCCCTACTACCCGTACCCTCGTATCTTTAGAACATTCACTGGCAGGATTAATTTAGGTAACCGTATTATGTACAAGAGTATCTTTCACACTATGGTCAATGATGATGGAATCCTCGTCATGACTTTTCACAAGGATCACCACAAAAGCTTCCCCTGCTTCAAGTTTTTATTTATTATCGTTATTATTATGCTATTAGTTTGTAATTTTATTTATTAAACACCATCTGTAAGGTAGTAAACTTATTGCTGATTTTTGCTCCCAACGCCAAACTTAGTATTTGTATCTATGGCAGCACGCCTTGTCATCTGGTTTGAAATAGTACTAGTAGCATCAACTTATATATACAATATACTAATGACTACGCATTAGTGTTATTCTAGATTTTATTATTGTATGTTGTGTTGGTTCTACCAATGTTAAAAGGTTGATACTTTGGTTTATAAATTGGGACATTAATTAGTTCCCGACCGAATGGTAATGTGAATGATGACATGTAACACCTAGTAACATGGTAGGATTCAATCGATTGGAACGAGCCCAATATTGCTAGCTAGGTTCACATGCTTTCATTAGCTCATCTGTAAACAAGACAAGTTAATTCATAATCACAGTCATCTCTAAACATATGGGTAGCTAGGTGGACGACTTTCCGAAGATATCTAAACAGGGTTGGGCAAACAGCAGAGTTTTTGGTACTCATGCTCTAGCTAGAGGCAGCAACAGCACGTTTCTCGGTCCATCTTCTTATTTTTGTCATGTACCAAAACACGGGATACAAATTTGCGGGTACACTCATGGGTAATCTCGTGTGAAATTCATGGGTTAATAGCAAGGAAATATCATTTGTGGGTAAATGTCCTAGGAAATTGACGCGATTCTTGTACTAGGATATACTTTAGTTAATAGTTTAAGTTTTTAGGTGAAAGGTGCAAATATATTAGACTTTGGAATACTATAAACAACATAGATGCATGCCAAAAACATCTCCAAAGAAGCATTTGCAAATTAGGGTTAATTCAATATATGTTCGATCTAAATCTTATGATGTCATATTCACCCAACTAAATACCATAAAGACATATATGCCTGATATAGAAATTATATTTTTGTTATATATACCCATTTCTTTATATAATCAACTATAAATAAGTTCATATTGTTAAATTTCTATTATACCCTCAAATTCTCAATAATATATTAAAGTCATTCTCATGTATACCTCCATTTTGAATACTAACGAAGCAAATGAAAATAATCATTCATACCAAAGAAAAATATAGATAATAAATGTTGAACATGATATTTATAGACACACATAAACACTAAATATTTGCCCAATAGACTATATTCGTTCATCTTTAACCTAATTACATTACGTATTGTTGCACTTTCATGAGCTTTTGTCTTGTTTCTTCGTCTTAAAATATTATTCTAGTATTAACGTACATCCATAATATCTAGATCGAAATGTAAAACAATGAGAAGTTTTATAATTTTCGAATGATTTTATTATTTGTTAAGGCTATAATAGGACTTTAATAATGAGAAATAATTTTAAATTACTTTTATAATAAAATGGGTAAATATGACAAATTTTATATTTAATTGAGTGAATACGACATTTTAAAGTTTAATTTGAAAATTCACCCTGCTACAAATTAAAAAATTGGATACATGAGAAATATTCACCCGCGAAATAGTAAATAATCATATTTCACCCGGAAAATTATAAAATTAACAATGTTAACGTACTTAGGCTCACTAGATCTTAGTTCATCTTATAATCACATACTCATGTACCCATTTCAACAGTCTAATACCTAAATTAGAATGCTTATGTATGATTACAAGTACTCTTGTTTAAAATATTTGCTTCAATACCTCAAGTATCTGTTTCTAGTTAACTCTAGTTGTGTATTATTATTGTAAGAGTAGGAGGTATCATAACACAGGCTAAACTTTAATTTAGTGTCACGTTAGCGTTACATCAGCTTTAATTTTTTCATCTTAACAAAAAAAATACATTTTATCATAACTCAACCTTAACTCACTTTAACTCAAATATTTATTCAACCCATAAACTAAAACTAATACTTCATTTAATAAAAAACATAACATTTAAAACACGAATTACATTAAACATTAGAGTGAAACACGAAATACATAGTACGATTAATACAAACTGCCACAAAAGTAACAAATTCAGTTTCGTCATCTACATCTAACCAGTGCTGAGGTAATTCGTCACTTTGATTCGGATCCTTTGCGATTGAACAAGGTTTTTTTGTTAGAGAGGAAGTATATAAACTTGATATTGACTAGTGGAAGTGTGAAAAAATTGTGTGTTTATTGGATATTTATAGTGGTGGGAAAATGTTTTTTTTTTTTTGTTTTTTTGTTTTTTTTTAAGGCAAACTAGCCGTTTGAATACGTTGAGGGGGTGTAAGTGATTTTTTTTAAATGTAACGGTAACATTGGCTCCTTGTAGGGGTTGAAACGAATTATTTTTAAATTGGTTTAGCAGCTTAACGCTGCGTCAACTTCCTAACGCACCCACCTTAACGATGCGTTAACTCAATAGGACGGTGTGGTTAACGCACCTTAACGCATGCAAGTTAAGCTTAACGCGAGATGATGCGTTACCATACCTCTTGCTCTAAGATGGATAGAGAGATTATTTGGGGAATTTTCCCACTACCACCGGAGCATTAGTCAAATGGTTGGAAGACTTCAAGGCCGAGTCAATCGACCCGTGTTCAAGTCCCATTCTCGACATTTGCTTACATAGTGCACTCCACATCCGCAAAACCCATGCACACTGTAGAGACTTTGTAGAATAAGAGCTCAGGTCCGAGTCTTGGCCACTCCACTCAGGTTAGTGCCCCACCAGTCGTGAGAGCTACTGGAACTATTCCTCAGAGTGACATGGCTAGTGCCAAAAGCACACCAGGTCGTGATATTCCCGCCAATATACACTTTTTAGAATATACGAGATAAAAATCAACATCGTTGACTTTTATTACTCAAGTGATTAAGTAACTTAAAGCAACTACAAGCTAGCTAAAATATCGGGTAACTAACTATATTTACATTGCATTACAAGGTCTTAACCTTGGCAATATATTTATACAACATTACTAGAATCTTGGAAGGTAATGACTATTAAAGTATTAATATGGACCAATCAATCGCGTTCTTATATTCTTCTAAAGACTTAATAAACCTGATGGATACGTATATAATTCCTTTGTTAACATCATTTCAGCAAGTGTCGTCCGGTTACTCTTCTTGAACTGGATTATAAACTCTAAGTGGCGTTGGAAAGTCAAAATGTTCCCAATGAAGCATCTACAAACTAGGATTAATTCAATATATGTCCAAATTATATTTTACTAAACGAGTACTTGTGCATAGCAACGAGATTTTATAGCTACAGATCGTTTAAAAACAAAGTTTATGGGTTATAAACGAAAAATAATAAAAGTTTGAAGATTTGGGGATTTAACATAATGTTTTGAAACCCGGTTCGACCGGGTGGTTCAACCATTGAACTGTTTTTTCAAAACGGTCGATGAACCTATTCAACCCGACGGTTGGGTCAAATTAAACCGGTCGACCCACCGGTTTGAAACGTCCCGGTCAACCCGTTTTCGATATGTATTAATAGTTTCATTTTGAAATATATGTTTCAACATTTTCTTTTAGCCTAACTTTTCACTTTTACTTTTGATTTTTCTTTATATATAAGATTAATTATAAACCCGTGGAATCACGGGGTTGTTAAGAAGTTATGTAATATGTTATTCATTAAGATGATAAGTGCTTGAATGGTACTCATGCTCTAGAAACTTCAAAAGTTTACCCAGGTAAAAACATTTAACTTATTACTGACCATTGCAAACTATAATTGCTTGAATGGTGCCAAACAACTTAAGGTTATTATCGCTTATTTAAGCACCCAACCCAAATGGCTTGTATTTTTATAAAAAGCCTTAAGGTGTTTAAAGTTTATCAACACAGCTTATTAGCTATGCAGAATAAAACATGAGATAGTGACTTATCAGCTAAATAAGCTAAGATAAGAGATTTTTATATATAAATAAGTTGTTCCAAAACAGCTTATTGAATTAAGCTGTTTTAGGGGGTGTCTGACAAACCTTATAAGATGTGCAGCAGATCAAACAACTCAACAGCTAATAAGCATTATAACCACGTACTTCACCTTAGCTTTGTCATAAATAATATCAGTAAACTTGATCCCAGTCTCATAACACGGGCCGACACTTGCCCATGTAAACCACTGCATTTCGACAAACTTAAACTCGAGGAAACCGAATGAAGCTGTACAGAAGAAGGAATGAGGCTGTGACTCTTCATGTGACGGTGATCATATCTTTTTTGCGATTTTCGGTCGCCATGGTGGTAGTCATGGTGGTTTAGGAACAAATTGGAGGAAAAGTTCTCACGGATCTCTGCATTGGTTTGGCTAATAGAGCTGCAGCTGCATTTCTACCTTCCGTTTATTTCCATCCGTAGCTAAGAATTTACCACTAAAACCTATTTTGTTTACAAACAAATAACAGCATTTTAGCGAAGAAGATACTCCCTTTTTGTGTGTGAAAAGTTCCAACCATTAGACTATGAAGAACCATATCCTGCCCATATGCTATCATTGATTCATAAATTTGATAAAATATATTTGCGCCTGCATTTGCATTAAACTGCAACAATCAACAAGACCTTGAAATGCAACAACAATATCAACTAGACTTTACAGCACTATAAAAATCCTCCAATTCAATAACCATCTTCACTAGAAACCGAATAAGTAACCGGGCACTCTACCAGTTCCAAAATCAATAACTATTGATCCATTATATAAGTTATTACCTTCCAAGAGTCTAAGGTTGTATAAATATTACCAAGGTTATATCAAGTCATACCAAAAAGTAAGGCTCGGCGCGGTAAAAACTAACCCTTTTTAAATTACACATACATAAATTAAGCCTAGAATCAAACCTAAAATCAACACAAGTATTTAGTTAACACACATATACATAATAACACGTACAAACTGATATGTTCAATAAGAAAAGCTTCACATGATGTTACTACCAAATTAGGAAGACAAATCAATTCCCCTGAATCAATGTAATTATTTTAAAGTAATCCAGAACAGAAATTGGAGTGTGAGGTTATCTTATAAACAAATAACACTAATACATAGTACTCAGTATCTATAACTTGATGCCACAATTTAGCCCGGACATGGTGTGAAAAAAGTTGGTTGCTTTATGAGCACAGTATGCAATATTCAGTAATAAGTTATATGTTTTTACATGGGTAAACTTTTGAAGTGTCTGAAAGCAGGATGGTGTGTCAGTACATGACAAAAATCAGGAGACGGGCCGAGAAACGTGCTGTTGCTGCCTCTAGAGCAAGAGTACCAAACACGCTGCTGTTTTACCCAACCCTGTTAGATCTTTTTGGCATGATGTATATCAAAGTCATCCAAAATTTTAATTATACCCACCCATATGTTTACAGATGACCTAAAGAAAGCATATGAACCTAGCAACATTGGGCTCAAAAAACCTTCCAATTGATTGAATCCTAGCATGTTACTAGGAATTATGTGTTAAAGTATCCACTTTGAGTTACAATTATCATTCAGTCATACCTGATTCGGGAGCTAATGTCCTAGCAATTAATTAACCAAAGTACCTTTGGTAAAACCAACACAACATACAATAATAATAAGATATAGAATAACACTAATGCATATTAATTAGTATATATATAACTTGATGTTACAATTCAGACCAGATGTAAAAGCGTGCATAGTTACATACAAGTACAAAACACCATACATTGGCGTTGGGGAGCAAAAAACATCAGTAATAAGTTAACTAATGGTGAATTTGTAATCATTAAGATTAGTAAATAAAATTACAAACTAATAGCATAATAATAACGATAATAAATAAAAACTTGAAGCGGGGCACGTTTTTGTGGTGACTCTTGTGAAAAGTCATGACAAGTATTCCATCATCATTGACCGTAGTGTCAAAGTTGCTCTTGTACATAATATGGTTACCTAAATTAATCCTCCCAGTGAATGTTCTAAATATACGAGGGTATGGGTAGTAGGGGGAGTGTTTGGGTTCAACGTCCGCCAAGACAAAGACGGCATTCTTATTGAAATCAAAACTCACATGATGGCTACATGCTTTACAATTAGTGGCTCCAATATCCAATAAGACAGTTGAAGTTTGATCGGTCTCAATCCTCGTGTCTTTTCCAGGGATACTGAGGGATACGTCTTCGAGTTTTTCACCGTTGGTCAACCTGTATAGTGTATGAGGCATCCTTTGTAATAGCACATTATCTACTATCGACATCAACGATCCTGCATGCATGTGTTTGTTATGATAAATTCAATATGCATGAATAAATTAAAGGGTACTTACCAAAAAGATCTTGTTTGTGAGAAAATAAAACTTTGACTAGTTGATCATTGTCTAAACACAAAAGATTATCTTCATCATAAACTGGATCAGGAGGAGAAGATGGTGTCAACAGATCGGAAAGGAAGCGGCATATGCGTACAAACCAACCCATCTCAAATCGATTAATTCGATTTTTTTTTTTTTTTTTTGGGGTTATGGTAAAACATCATATTTTGGCATTCTATAGGCTTGAGTATTGGGCCTAATCAAACGGGCCCTAGCAAAATTCAAAATGGCCTTTTCACTTCAAACTTTCAAAGTCATTTTGCCTTAATTTCTGGCAAGTATTCCTCAAGTCTTCTTTACAACGAGTAGACAGAAGTGTTCATGGATCGGGTAATATTCACAGTAGAGTGGCAATATGTCCAAAAGCAAAAAGATGTGTTATATGAGCAAATTAAGAAAAAATAAAAAAAATAAAATAAAATAAAAATAATAATTATAATAATAGAATGACAATGATAAAGATAATATGAATTCTACTAATCAGAACAATCTCTCTCATATCGCTATGAACGTTGAATTCCATATATATAGGATTTTGAAGGAATTTCATTCCATTTCGCTTCCAATCAAACACAAATAAAATTAATTCGATTTCAAATTCTTAAAATTTTTCAACCAAACACGTTATGAAATAGAATTGGATTTCAATTCCACCAGAATCTTCCGCCGAACCAAAGGGGCCCTTGTTCTCTTTTTACTTTTTTTTTATGCTTCTCATTGAAATAATGATGATATTTTCAGAGTTTTTATAGTATCAGAAGACATCACGGTTTAGTACTCGCGGGGGCCCATTCAACATAAAATCAACCAATGTGATAAAAGAAACAATCAAAAAGTACCTTATGCTTTATAGATGCTTTTTTTTTTACGCAGAACTTTCCAACTTAGCTTTACCACCCTCAAATCAGTACTTAACCACCACATCGACTGGACTATATGTATTTAACCGGCCCACGCCTAAGATAATCTGATGGGTACCATGCCATGAGGAACCGTACCGCCTCCACACAAGTTTCCTGGAGAAACTAGTTGGGCCTAAACAGAACCTCCCCCCCTCCCTTCGCCACAACTGAGCCATTCCCTGCCCAAAAAGAAGAAAAAAAAAATCACACACACACACACAAACACCTTATACCCTGATTGTATGTATCATCATGTCACAATTAGCAAGAATGAAATCCCTCAATCTTCTTGTATACAAAAAGGTACGTTTTTCATTTTTTATAAATTCTTTTTATACCACTAGCACTGCATCAGCAGCCACAAACAATTTCCAAAACCCTACCCCAAATGCTCACTTTCACCAAAACCCTAATTTTAGGGTTTATAGAAATGAATCTCATGATCCCAGATACTATAACAATACTTATCAAAATACGTTATATGAACAACAACCCATAAATGTTTCAACTGATCATCAAACCTACCCTCAACCCCCTAACGAAAACTCGGGTTTACGCGCTGCCACGATCGAGGATCTCGACGCGCTTTGCAAAGAGCGCAAACTAAACGAAGCGGTCGAGCTTTTGGGCTTGCTCGTGCGAAATGGGGTTTCTGTTGATGTATCTAGATACTTGTTTTTGATGAACGAGTGCGGAGAGGCACACGCGCTTGAACAAGCTAGGCAACTTGCTAAGTCGGTTATGAAATCGTATGTTTCTGATGTCAGTGTTTGTAACAAGGTGTTGGAGATGTTTTCCAAATGCGGGTCTATGGAAGATGCGTGGAACCTGTTTGAGAAAATGCCGCAAAGGAATTTGACTAGTTGGGATGGTATGATTACTGGGTTTGCGAGAAATGGTCATGGGGAAGATGCGATTGATATGTTTAACGAGTTTAAGAAGATTGGGTTGAAGCCGGATGGTGGGATGTTTTATGGGGTGTTTGCGGCGTGTGGTGTTGTGGGAGATGTGAAAGAGGGGTTGTTGCATTTTGAGTCGATGAGTAAGGTTTATGGCATTGTTCCGTGTATGGAGCATTATAGGAGTGTGGTGGAGATGATGGGGAGTGTAGGGTATTTGAATGAAGCGTTGGAGTTTATTGAGAAAATGCCTGTGGAGCCGAGTGTAGAAGTTTGGGAAACGTTAATGAAACAATGTAGGGTTTATGGTGAAACAGAACTTGGGGATCGTTGTTGTGAACTTGTTCAGCTTCTAGAACCATCTCGTTTGGATGAACAGTCTAAGGCAGGTCTCATACCTGTAACGGCTTCAGACATTACAAAAGAAAAAGAGAAAAAGAAGTTGTCGGGCTATAATCCTCTCGATGGTAAAACTAAAGTCTATGAGTATAGAGCAGGGGATACGTCTCACCCTGAACACGAGAAGTTATATAGTCAGCTTAGATGTTTAAAGCAGCCAATGAAAGAGGTGGGGTATGTTCCCGAGACGAAATTTGTACTTCATGACATTGACCCAGAAAGCAAGGAAGAAGCGCTTCTTGCACATAGTGAAAGACTTGCTTTATCTCAGGCCCTTTTGACCAGCTCGCCACGTGCACCAATACGGATCATAAAAAATCTTCGTGTTTGTTGCGATTGCCACAATGCACTGAAGATTATCTCTAAGATCGTTGGAAGACTGATTGTTGCACGTGATGCCAAAAGGTTCCACCATTTTGAAAATGGAGTATGTTCTTGTAATGATTATTGGTGACAATTTACTTTTTATTATGAATTTGCTGTTGCTAATCTTATTAAGTTTTATGGATGTCGGCATAGTATTTTTGTTTACCATATACGATTAAGTTATTAACAATGCTCTTCTTGATGTACTAGCCATTATTTGTTTAGTTGTGTTGGTTTTACCAAAGGTTGATACTTTGGTTAATTAATTAGGACATTAGTTCCCGAATGGTAATGTGAATGATGATCGTAACTCAAAGTGGATTCTGCTGTAGATTTAGCGCGGATGATTGTAACACATATTTCGTAGTAACATGGTAGGATTCAATCAATCGAAACGGTTTTTTGAGCCCAATGTTACTAGGTTCATATGCTTTCATTAGTTCATCTGTAAACAAGACAAATAATATTCAGAGTCATCTCTAAACATATGGGTGGGCAAAATTTAAAATTTGGACGACTTTGATATACATCATGCCAAAAAGATCTATCAGGGTTGGGTAAAACATCAGCGTTTTGGTACTCATGCTTTGGAGGCAGCAACAGCACGTTTCTCGGTCCGTCTCCTGATTTTTGTCATGTACCGACACACCATCCTGTTTCAAAAGTTTACCCAGGTAAAAACATATACCTTATTACTGGATATTGCAAACTATGCTCATAAAGCAACCAACTTTGTATGTATTGATTTCGCACCATGTCTGGGCTAAATTGTGTTGTTACCGAGTATTATGGATTAGTTTTATTTGGATGCGACATAGGGGAATTGATTTGTCTTCTTAATTCAGTAGTAACTTCATGTGATGCTTTTCTTATTAAACATACAGGTTTAATGTTTGTATGTGTTATTATGTATATGTGTGTTAACTAAAGGCATGTGTTAATTTTAGGTTTGAATGTTTGATTCTAGTCTTAAATTATGTATGTGTAATTTAAAAACGGTTAGTTTTTATCTTGCCAAGCCTTAATTTTTGGTAATATTTTTACAACGTTAGACTCTTGGAAGGTAATAAGTTTTAATATGGACCTATAGCTGTTGATTTCGGAACTGGTAGAAACAACAATAGCAGTAGTGACACTCGTGAGACTCGGAACAATCGCTGCAATGAGAAGGTGGTGGAAAAAACCGCCGCTGCAAGTTGGAATTTCCTCGTTATGGTGGGTCAACAGACCCATTACCGTGGATGAGTCGTTGTGATTACTATTTTAGACACCAGCGGGTTGTTGAGGAAGAAAAGATGAGTATCGTGGCTCCACATCTAGAAGATGATGCTCAGTATTGGTTTTTAAAACTAGACAGGAATTACCCATTGTCGTCTATGATTTGGTTCTTCTGGTTGTCGTAGTAAGTTAGAAGAGTTGGTCAAACTTCGACAGACTGGATCTGTGGAGGAATACCGACGGCAATTTGAAAAGCTGGCTGCACATACTTCTCATCTACCTCTTTTATCAGTGGGTTGCAAGATTATATTGCAGTGGAAGTAGAATTGCAACGACCTACTGATCTCACTTCTGCCATGTAGTATGCAAGCTTATACGAACAACGGCTACGACGAAGATTTGAAACTCAGTTAACATAACAACGGGCTGATCTAATTAAAACTAGTTCATCCACCTAACGACACAACCCATACAACAAGCGTTTCACAAAGGCTGAAATGGCAGAACGAAGGGCTAAGAATCTATGTTTTAATTGTGATGAGACGTATTCAGCAGGCCATCATTGTAAACAGTTGTTCTACATAGGCTTTATGGAAGAACAGCACCAGGAATCATCTTCTGATAACAAGAACCACAAATTTCGTTACATGCGATCCAAGGAACTCAACACCCTCAAACGATGCAGGTTGAAGGATTTGTGAAGGATTACGGAAAGATTGCTGCTCCATTAACATCAATGCTGAAGTCTGCAACAGAACAGCAAACCGATTGCCTTCTTCAGTCGTCCACTTGCTGAACGTCATCATTCGCTACCAGCATATGAGAAGGAATTGATAGCCTTGGCAAAATCCGTATCTCACTGGCGTCCGTATCTATGGGGCAGGACGCGGCAAAAATAACAGAAGGTGAAGCCATGAGCCCTTGGCAAATTGGTTATGGTCTGGTTCATTTCAAAAATCAAGTTTTCTTGTTACCTCAGTCTCCATTATGTGAATCTATTATATATTCGCTTCACATAGTCATGAAGGTTACCAGAAAACCCTTCGCCGTGTAGCTGCAATTACTTATCAGAGAAGGTTAAAGTCATCAGTTCGGTCTTTTGTTCGCACGTGTCAAGTGTGTCAACGTAATAAAGTGGAACTCTTGCACCCTGCTGGCATTTTGCAACCTTTGCCTGTACCTACTCAGGTTTGGTCGGATATTTCTATGGATTTCGTGGAAGGTTTACCGACATCTCGTGGGAAATCGGTGCTACTTGGTGATTAAGATTCGAATTCTGGGAAACATTGGAGTGGCACGCGTACTCTAGTAAAAAAGATCATGTTTTGGAACTCAAAATGTTGCTAGACGCTACATTCCATGAGGTTGTGGTTGCTCGAATGCTCGGTAATTGGGAAATCTAGTTTTTCATCTCATAACATATTAGCTTTGAAACGTTTGAAACGCGACTCTTAGAGGTGGCAAAACAAATGGGTTGGATAATAGGTCTAGACGAGTAAACTTTTGGAATGGGTTGAAATGCAACCCTCAAATCTCAGTTAATATTATGTTTTGCTATGTTAAATCTCATTTAATGGTGGTTTGAAGCAAGGTTGTCAGGATCGGGATCCTACCTAGGATCGTTTTCGGTTTTGCAAGATCGTAATCGTAGGATCGGATCGGGATCGTAAGATCCTATGAAAATGTATATATTTTTGTATAGGGGTTATAGTTTTATATTTCTATATAATATTTCATATGATAAACAATCTAAATGGATGATAAAAGAAAAATTATATGTTCAAGATCGTAGACTTAGAATATTAGATATATTCAGAACGCATATTTGCACAAAGTTATTACATATGCGCGGTCGCCGCACCTACTTGTTTTAATATTTTTATTATAGGTTTTCGTGATAACATTATGAAAAGATAATGTTAATTTATTAGACGTGATTACGTAACGTTTTTGTTACAATATAGATTAATGCAAACGATAAAATGATTGTGTCCGAAAATGAAACGAAATAATTTATAATAGAGGCAACACAATTTTTTCTTGATGACCAAATAAATTAAATTATAATATTATAATAATATTACTAATTTTTTTTTCTTGATGACCAAATAAATTAAATTAGAATATTAATGCTTTTATATGTAACATAAAATAAAATATGAACAAAATTGGGTCAGTATGTAGATAATTTACTTGAAAGACAAGCTTTTAACATTTCAAAGACGAAATCGTTTTCATAATAAACTTTAAAAGACACATCTAAACTATTTCTAAATAGTCAATAAAAATATAATGATTTTATACTCATTAATCTTGCAGAGACTAATCAAGACCAAAATAATAATTTTTGAAAATTCTTAGTCATTGGAACTTTAAGACGTGAAATTATACTTCATTAGTTAATATAAAAAAAAAAAAAAAAAAAAAAAAAACTAATAATAGCGATCTCAGACGATCCGATCCGATCCTACGATCTTACGAGCGATCCTACGATCCTGTCATGATCCTACTGTGATTACGATCTCATAAGATCCTCGATCGTTTTGTGTGTAGGATCGTGGGATCGCACGATCCTACGAAAGCAGACACCTTGTTTCCCACACACTTCACTTGATAACTAAATACTCTAAACAAAATTAAGATTTATGATTTATGTGGTCTTGCATGTGTGAAGTCGAGAGCTCTCATTCCTTGACGACTTGATTCGGCCCAACCCCAACCTCAACCCAAACTATGGCCTCCTCCTCCTTGATCAAGTCCCCATTTATGTTATCTTATCTACCAAAACTCCCTATTTCTCAAACACTTACCTCTTCTATTCTTTTATTGCTTGCTTTAGGTCCATTCTTTCATCTGGATCACTTTCGGTACAAGCTGCTCCAATGTGTAAGCTTCTCCATTTCTCCTGTTGACCCTCCCGACGTTATCTCTGGATCAATTAGCTCTTTTCTCTCTTCTCCATAAGAGCTGACTTAACCCATTGGACTACATCCGTACCACCCTTTTGGTTATTCATATATTGGGACGGGTATTTCCCAGTAATGATTTCAAGTATGATGATACCCATACAATACACATCGCTCTTTTGGGTAACTTGTTGGTTAAGTGTAGCTTCAGGAGATTTAAAAGCAAACATGCATTGTAACGTTGGGGTGCTATTAAGCAAAGGATGGAAAGCGTAATCACTGAGAAGTGGCTCATAGTCTGATCCAATAAGTACATTGCTAGACTTGAGATTCCCATGAGGCAACGGATATGAAGAAAATTCTGAATGAAGGAAGCCCATTCCTCGCGCTACTCCTTTTATTATCTTTAACCGATTAGGCCATGTTAATTCAGCATGGGAATTCCCACGATCACCTGTAAGTAATTACAAATCACATCTTCATCTTAGCGTATATGTTTGTATATCAATTAAATTAAAAATGTTTATGTAGGCACCACTATAAACGTCGAACACAATCACCTGTCTAAACACAATCTTTTGTTCATGCGGAATTTGAACCTCACAACCAAAAGGGAGATGATTTGAACCTTTTTTTAGAGCGAACTACATAAATGGTCATTATAGTTTGCCGGTTTTTGCAGATTTAGTCACTGAACTTTTTTTTTTGCTATGTTCGGTTATTGAGGTTTCTAATGGTTACGGATCCAGTCCAATTTCAATACATTAATGGTCATTATCTTTTTTCAAAATTACATAAATAGTCACTAAGGTACATTAATGGTCATTATCTTTTTTCAAAATTACATAAATAGTCACTAAAGCTTGCTCAAGATGGACTGAATCCGTAACCATTAGAAACCTCAATGACTAAACCTGGTGGAAAAAAGGTTCAGTAACTAAATCTGCAAAAACTGACAAACCATAATAGTCATTTATGTAGTTCACTCTTTTTTTTATTTGTACAAATTAGTGTATAAAATTGTGGGTTGAAATTTGAGTTAACAACATCATAAAATAAATGATATATGACACACACGTAATAAAAGTTTCTCTTCAGAAAAGGAATAACATTACACTCTTAGACTCTATAATCCCACAACTACATTTCAAACGTATATAAATATTGTACAAACATTATCTTCGAAAATGAATAGGTAGCAATGTAGCATAGCTTGAAAGGTAAGAAAAATATTTGAGCTTGATATTAGATCAGTCCTTAGCTAAGCAGAAAACGCTAACTAGTAAAACAAACGATTACAACGCGAATTTGCAGACAAACTAATGTAACTAGTTAGCTTCTGTCGCACACTTCAGATTAACAGGTGAACAAAGAAGATAACTGGTATGTAGTAACTACCACCAAGGCACCAACACACATGTTTGGTTCGAGTTTCGAAATGGTTTAGGAGGTTATACAAAAGTAAATACTGTTGAGAAAAAGGACAACGGATTGAGGCAAAACCACAAGTAAAGTATGAAATGCAATAAAAAATGACATTAGGATTATATGTGAAAAATCCTAATAAGACAAAAACCATAAGAAAGGAACGATATGTTTCACTATGTAAAAACTTAAAAATTACACATTTTATAATTACACTGATAAACACCAATATTTATGTCTCTTGTATTATGAGATATTGCAAACTATTTAGATTTCTTTAAGGTAAAAGGTTTCTTATCTCGATAAACAAATTAAATGAAATACTCCCTCCGTCCCATTTTAAATGTCCAATTTGAATTTTCTAAGTCTTTGTTTTTTAACTTTGACCATAAATATTTTTGGTTGTGTTATATAATATTTGATGCAAAATTTATGAATAACTTGAGTTTTAAATGTATAATTAGTAAGAATGCTTATGCATCCAAATTATATGCATTCGCAGTGTTAAGAGGCTTCTAACTTACTTACCTTGTTACCTAAAATAGTATGTAACTTTAATATCAAAATATCATTGTGTCTGAAAAACAAGTTGAAGGACTGCATATGCAGTTTTTGACTATTCTAATAATTTCATGGTTAAAAGTGTGAAAAACAGAACTGTAAAAACATACTGTAGATATTAGCAATTTAGTACGGCTGATCTTGTTGACCCGGTTTTGACCCGGATAATATCCGAGTCTATAAACAGACGATATGAACTTATCAAGCCCAATTTTCTAGCAAAATCGAGATGATAGGTAACCACATTTTAAGCTACATGTTCAATATCATTAATAACTCTCAGATATGTTCATTATTCATTAATACAGGTCAACTATAATCGATGAAATGTCAATACTTTGATTCAAAAGTCAAATGCGTTTGATTTTGATAAGATCAACCCACTATTTTCAATACCTTTATTTATGACTTTAAAAAACATGATCATCTCAAACATTAAATCAAATTCTCACCATCTTCACCAGAACAGACTTTGACTTTCTTAGAAGAGTAGTCCAACTTTTGAAGAAGCTTTTCTTCAATATAGCTTGGCTGTAACAAACATCGATACACCCCACCAGATTACCGCTAAAATGAATGCAAGTTTCATGTGGTACTACACCGAAAGAAGTAATGTCCTTTTCTTTAACAACAAAGAAATAGATTTATTGAAACTTGTTAGGAGATACCAAATAAAAACGGAAACAAAAAACAAAAAAACCTGACAAATCAACAGAAAAGTGCTGAGAAAACAAGGAGATGGCTAACCAAACGGAACCTAAGAGGCTAAAGATATGGTGCATAAACAAAAATGAGTGCGTGCACGTTTACATATATGGAATATCACAATATGCCTTTGAGACCAAACTGATTTAAACATTCCACAGTAATGTTGTTTTATTTGATAAGTTCACGTTCATCTCGTGTTCCCAACTTCAAACTCTGTCCAAACATGGATTTTCTCGAATCATTCTCTGATGATAACATCTTATTCCTGGAACATTTTAAGTAGCTTCTATTAATACCATTAAACACTATTATATTAATTCTGTTACTGACTTGGATTAAAAAATAAATAAATAAATAAAAATAAAAATTCGGTGAATTTGATCACAGTTAATAATAGTTTGACTCAAAAGTCAAATATTTTGATGGTTCACCATTTTGTCCCAATGTAGAAGATATTTATGCAAATCAAAACTTGTATACGACATTAAATCACTTAAAAAACTTTACTGAATATGATTATAACATGATTATCTCCAACATCATGTAAACTCAATCATGAACACAGTTGACTTTCTGAAGAAGTCAACTATGTCATCCGAGCTCCATGAGTTAACATATCTAACTTCAAAATTTTAAACTGCTTATACAAATAAGTTACTTTACTCAGTACACTTTTTAAGTTAATAGCTATACCTTGATTTAATCAGATCACAGCTTGTATAGGAGACTTGAATCGATAGTCCCGCCTCCTAGTACTTTTATTTACAGACCTATGTGATGCCAAACATTGATTAAGCCGAGACAAAACCTATTAAGTTGGAGGTTAAGAATCGAGATCAGTATGGCATATGAATAGAGCATGATAAAGCATATAGCAAGACCAAAAAAGAATGTTACAATGATAAAATCATTTTATAAGAAAAAAAATGGCAATTTAAATATTGCTTTATTTATGGTCATCATTTCAGATTCCTGAAGTCTTGATGAACGGAATTTAAATATATGTTGGAAAACATGAAGCCTAATTTGATTCAACTAACAAATGTTATATTTGCTATTTTGCCCAAACATACAACTTTACCCAATCCATATTTATAAAATAGCTATAACTACTATATAAAGAAGAAAGAACTGGAGTACGGTCAACAACAACATACAACTGCATTTTGCTAAAAATGATACTCCTGCAAAAATTGTTATATGAGAGGTCATATTTGTCTTCAATATTAGGCGTGGTATAACATGAGATTATGATTTATTCAGATATGTATCACGACAACAAGCATGTGACGTGAGTGCGGTTACATGGGTTTATATGAAAGAGTAATTTCACTACGCCTAAGCGTGGCTAACACGAAGGTAACACTACCAAGTAATATGAAGCACTAGTAAAATATCTAATGATTTAATTTTGAACCTTTAGGTGGATTCTTATACCCTTTTAACTCTTTGTCACATGGAAAAAATAGCGGTGTCATCTTATTTAACTTTCTGTCCCAATTTGAATTTTCCAACATTATTATGTAATGGAACTCTTGATCAACATATAAAATAGCTTCATGAAACATGATAAAACACTCGGCAACCAATTCAAGTTGGAAATTCTGAGATGACTTTACACGTGGTGAGTTCCGCTCATTCACATACACTAATTAGCCTGTGGCGTATATCGTAAATCACCTTGTGTTTGAATCATTGATTGGTAATTGCTTCACGTTCATAAGAACTCCTAGTTGCAAGCAGATAAATTGTTAGGATTGATTATAAAACACATGTCAAATCTGAAGCATCGGTCATTGTAAGATCAATTAAAAATACACATTACAAGAAGACAGGTTAACAAAAAGCAGAGAAATTACATTAAAATACTTGTAGTTATTTCGTGTTCTCTGCGCTTTGTGCTGTGTTATTCATGGCTATATGTAGCGAATATTTCGTTAATGCCTCACCGAGGTTTTTCGTAATTTGGGTGTCAAACCACATAAATCGAAAAGCCTTCTGACCCAATAATACGCAGACCTTTCAAATGATAAATACTCGGTGGAAGGCGGGTTATGCACAGCACCTTCTATGTTTAACTCTTTCAAACATTGTAAAGACCAATTTTCTAGGCAATTTCTCAACTAGAATACTGACCAGGAGATGAAAATACTTTATACATTTCATCCTCTGAGATCTTGTTTGGAGTATCTTGTAAAGCTTACAATCTGTTAAGATCGGCGTCTCTAAAGATTCTAATCGCAATATCCTCGGTAACTTCTCAAGTAGCCAACAAGATTTGATTTTGAAAGATTTGAGATGTTTCAACTTACAAATGCTATCCGGAAGATATTTAATCTCTGAGCGAGAATGTTAGCTCTTACAAATATTCTAATTGGTAAGGTCTTTGGGCACTTTTGAATCTGCGCCTTGTGTGAGCTTTCTTATACATTGTAAACTACGGATGCTTCTTGAAAACTCTCAAGGTTTGTACAAGCACATGACCCATAGAAATAAGCCTTTCAAGATTTCCAGACGATGAAAGTGGATCTTCTTTATAATAACATTTAAAGCGAAATTTGGGAGAATCGTTGTGCGTATGCGATGGGCATACATCTATGGTCTCGCAATCGGATGTAACTCGGATAAAGAATCATGATGCTTATCAGTTGCTTGTCGAACCAAAAGATTTAAACCTCCCACAACAACTTAAGTCTAAGAAGGCAAGCTTTTTCGGATATCCAACCGGAGCATTAATTTCTACCAAATCATAACAATATTCAAGATTTAACCTTTTGAGATTTGGAGTCAACCCAAGGTCGAGGTCCTCGACTTTGAATAACCGGGTAGAGCTCTTGAGCTTTAGACATTGATTGCATTTCAAGTTCTACCGGATCATTACTGACCATTGAGTATTAGCGTCTCAAGATTCGGAGTACTCCGGGTGAAGGATTTTCAACTTTGAATGAGTGAGCTCGAGATATTCGAGCTTTAGACTATCATCAGGCATTTTAAGCTCTAACAAGTCCTACTGACCTTCGATATGTAGCTCCTCAGATTTGGAGCATTCCAGGGTGAAGGGTCTTCAACTTTGAATGAGTGAGCTCGAGATGTTTGAGCTTTATACTTTCGAGCATTTGAAATTCTACCAATCACAACATTCGTAAATAGTCAATTGCTCGATTTGGAGCCAACCTAAGGTCAAAGGTCCTCGACTTTGAAAGATAGATTAGAGGAACTGAGCTTATGAAGAACCTAACATAAGTATAGAAAACAATTAATATTGGTGCGGTGACAAACCAATAGATATATAGGATCATAATGAATCATGAAAAACAACAATTTAACAATTATTCTACCTTTTCTTCTCCATCTTCCCAAAGTTGAACAATCTTGCATCATCCATTTCAAGTCCAACAAGATGTTTTCCTTGAAATGTATTGATAAACTCGAAAAAAGGAAATCATTAACTCATATATTGTAAAGAACTTGGAAGGTATTCACTAACTTTATCAAATTGAACAACATTGCTCTTAGAATAATAATACTTTACGAGATCTATGTGAATAAATCTAAGATCCTTCATTTTTGCTAGACCTTTTATTGCAATTTCATCACTGAAACCCGGTGACTTGAAGTATAGACATTTTGTTGCTTGGGTACCCTGAAATCGAAAAATAAAACCGCTTAAATTTTTTCGGAACCCTAAATTTCAAAACGCCCAAAATCACTGAAAACATTATCAAATTGAGAGTGAATGATAATTCAATTTGAATTAAGATAGAAAGTAGAATTGTTATGTGTTTTTATAAGAAAATTGACGTCAAACATAGTCAAACTAATGAAGTTAGAAATTTTGGACCCGAATGTTTCATTATTGGACCAAAAATAAAATATCCAGCAAACCACAGGACAAAAAATGTAGTCAACTCTCAGTTTTATTAAATCATAACTTAGATCTTACGAGGTCATTAGTCAATATATACTCAATTTCCTCATTAACCCATGATCGGCTATGCTTTGAGGTTCATTGGGGTGTGACCAACGAACAATATTCCTACCCATTTCTTACAAATGATCGTGCATCCCAACCTTTTATCAATAGTTATAAGAGATTTACGCTCGAGAACTCTTAAACCAACTTCACATGAAATCCACGGCTTTCAAGCGCTTACAATTGCATAGTTTTGCTCGACCTTTTAGTAAGCATGCAACATCTAGGAATATTTCCTTGTAATCCTCCTACAGATCGATATAGCTTAATTCCATTTCTCGAGAGTTTCCTTTAACAGATTGTTTTTAGTCTTTCTATGGCATCTATCCAAAATGCTCACTTTGACCACATAGAAATGAACCCATAACTTTGATCGTTAAAGGAAGACCATCGACATATTGTAAAACTTTTCTTGATAACTCTTCGATACCATGAATCGGATTCTCTCTTCCAATCATACCTCATTGAAGAGCCAACCCGCTTAGTTTGAGATAACAAAGTCGCATTATGAATCACGCCACACGGTGGGCGACCATGCTTTGCTCATCTCTTGTTGTAATTATGATTCTACTTCCGGCTTAAACCAATTCTGATTACGGCTAATGCCTCGAGTTGTTCTTTATGATCGGCGTCATCAAGAACCACAAGTACCTTTCTACTAGCGCATCATTTTTTGCATCATACTTTTTCCGCCGAAACACCGCCATCTTTGTAATGCTTTGATCCTTTAAAACATCCGAAAGTACTTGTTTTGCAACTTATTTAGACCCTCCAAGAGGCTTTTGAAACTTCACGACGTTTTCAATAAAGCTTTCACCTGAACCGAATGGATGTCGATCAAAATAGCTCTTGCCAAAGTTGTCTTCCCGCCTCCCATCCCCATATCCCTATCATGCGAACATCATTCACACCGGGTTCTAAAGATGAAACTACTTTGTTTACGGGTCTCCATGCTATTAAATTTTCATCAATGCTCGAATTGATGAAACATAACTCTAGTGAAATCTCTTCAATGATTTTCTGTATGAACTTAGCTTCATGCGTGTATGTTAAAGAAAGATTCATTTAGCCTGTGATAATTTCGTAGTGACATAAATCATATATGTGTTGTCCCTAATCTAGTCGATACGAAGTTGCAAATAATACTAAATAATTATTTATATCGTCTAACATTCAAACTGATACATGCGTGCATTTATATAAGGTTCCTTTGTCTTCTGTTTTGGATGCTAATTCTAATTTCGAAAATACTTTGTTTGGGTACTTCATTGGAAAGAGGGTTGCATTCCCCGTAGTTGATAACTACGTGAAGAATGCATGGAAGAAGTTTGGTGTGGTACGTTCTATGATGAATTCAAAGGGTTTATTTTTCTTTAAATTTGCTTCTATTGATGAACTTAATGGCGTGTTAGCGAATGGACCTTGGTTTATTCGATCCGTTCCTATCATTTTTAAGAAGTGGACCCCTAGGACTAGTTTTGTTAAAGAGGATTTGGGTTCAATTCCTGTCTGGGTGAGATTACATGATATTCCTATTGCTGCTTTTACTGAAGATGGGTTGAGTGCCATGGCTACCAAACTCGGTACCCCTATTATGCTTGATGCATACACTAGCTCTATGTGTTTACAGTCTTGGGGGCGTTTTGATTATGCTAGAGCTTTGATTGACATCATGGTAGATCGGGAGCTTAAAGGGACAATGGTTATTCTTGTGCCCAGTGGGATGGGAAGGGGAGTGTTGCATCTTGTCAGTGGAATATGAATGGAAACCACTTTCGTTGTGGTGTTTGTTTGGTTTTGGCCATGATGAGACTCGATGTCCCAAACGTGTGCTGTGACCTTAAAAACAAGCACAAAAGAATGATGGGTTTCAAATGCCTCGAGGAAGGCGTTTCGTGGTATTGAGGTGGGAAAAGAGGCTAAATTTAGCCCTTCTAAACCTAAAAGCGTGTCGACACTGTCGTCGAAGGCCGGATGCTACCAAGAAGAAAATTACTGAAGTAGCTAGTACAAGTGGGACGAATATTGCTACATTGAATCCGTTTGATGCTCTTAATATGGTTGATACTGATGAGGCTGGTAATCCTAATGTTACTGTTGATTTGACTAATCATGGGGCTAATTTAGATTTTGGTAGTAATAAGGAAGCTAAGGTGGTGGAAGAGGAAAGTACTACTCCTATTGTTGAGAAAATTGATAAGCATGTTTTTCCATGTTGAGGTTACGGGGAATCACGGCGTTTTAACTCACATTCTTGAGGAAATATAACTCTAAGGGGGATGTTTGGTAGGATGAAAAGGAAAGCCAAGAAAGGAGATGAGAGCCTATTCCATTGTTTCTTGGATACCAAGAATGGAATTCTGGAAATAAATTAGCATTCTCTTTCCACCGCATCCATTCTTTAAAAAAAACGGGGAATACCGAGAATCAAGAAATCAAGCACAACTCATCCACGGCTCTATTCCAACTGAGAATCAAAGAGGGTATTAAAATAGTGGGGCTATAAAATAGGAAGACATGTGCGTGGCACATGCTGTCTCAACTGAGAGAAACTCAACAATCCTTAAAAAGTTTTTCTCTATGGATATTGAGACTTTATTCATCTTCTTCTTCCACTGACTTTCATCACCTGTAACACTGTTAGTGGCTCATCTATGTCGGTATGGCATCATCATCATTTATGGGTACTTATTTCCCTCTTTTAAGGTACAATTTATAGATCTCAATGTTTAGATGAACGTATATGCAAATCTATATTGAAATTCAATTTCTAACTGTATTCTCAATATTTTGTTCGTAAGTTTTGGCAATTATATTCTAATGGTCATGATGCTTTTAATTATAGTTTTATAAAAGAAGTTGATTAATTCTTATGTTCATAACTGAGGGCTTCTTGAACTGAAAAAATGAGAATACTTGCAATGTGAACATGGTTTGTAAATATTAAAATAATGTTTAAGCAGAAAGTGGCTAGTCAATGATTTTTGCATTTTTTATAATCTTTTAGATGCAGGACTTGTTTTTAAAAATCAAAATAGATATTGATGATGGGATTGGAAGTCTAGCTTGATAGTTTTTGCCATTATAATATTTGTTTTATGAACATAGTGTAATGATCTTTGTATTTGGGTTCGGGTTGCTTAACATTTTTTTCTTTATGGTGCCCGTGGTTATTTGAACTTTTCTGTATTACAGGTATTTGCAGATTCAACTATTTCAAGAATTTCCTAAAAACACCTGGCCATGGATGTATAAAGATGCAACGCCACTCGAGGAATTGTTATATTGAAATTTACTCACCCATTAGCAATGCTTTTCAACTCAAACCCAGCCAAATCAGATGCTTCTTTCAAAGCCTCCCTCCATTTCCCAGCAGCTCCTTCCTCTTTATGTCTTGCAAATGCATCTCCAACTGACCCAATTTGTTTGCGTACTTCAGTGGGCTCCACATCATAGAACACGGGATAAGCAGTATGCCCAAAACCTTTCTGGCATTCCATAATATTAACAAGCTCTTCCAAGCACCAAGATGAAGAAGCATAGTTCTTGGAGAAAATAATAATGTAAAATCTTGAGTCTTCAATGGCCTTAATAAGCTCATCACTTATCATTTTCCCTTGCTTAATATTCTCATCATCCTTGTATGTTTCAATACCTTTTTGTGTAAGAGCAAAATAAAGATGGTCAACAAAGTTCTTTCGAGTGTCTTCGCCTCTAAAACTCAAAAAAACATCATACTTGAAGCTCTTTTGAATGGATGAAACTGAAGTAGAAGCCATTGGAAGTTTGGTTGGAAGAGTTTACGTGAAAAAAGTGTTTTGTGTTTGTGGAATGATGATGAGAAACAAAAACCACTCATATCCTGTGGTCAATGAAAAAAGAAAAAGATATTGAATTATTTGGAAAATAAAAGCCCATGATTTAATTTTGTCAAGAACCAAGATGTTTCCTACATTTTTTGTATGAGTTTCGCAATAAAACTTTTATTTATTGTAACTGAAAAATTATTCTTATAATTAACACGCAAAAAAAAAAAAAAAAAAAAAAAAAAGCATTATCATCATCATTGTATTTCGTTACCTCATTGTGGACCAAATTGGGAATCAGATGGACCTTCAACCAAAATGATGAAAAAAAATATGTAAATTAAATCAAAATGTGATCTTAAGTAGCGAAAAGAAAACGATGCGATATCGACCGTTACGAAATGTGAACTTAAGTAGTTGAGTTTTTATTTAAGGTTATTGGCTATCAAGCAAATAATCTAGTTAGTTCGGTAATTACGTTTATTAGATTCGTGTTACATGTTATTGATTGATCCTTTTGCGGTTTTTAAGCTTTGGGAGGAACATAAGACAATACAAAATTACAACTTACAACAGAGGATATGGTGTTATAACATTCTTTTTTTGAACTAAATGGTGTTACTACATTCGTGTTACATGTTATTGTCTTTCAGGTTGCCAATAGTGTAACAACTTTCTGCTTCCAGAGTGATGGACCTTAAATTGTGGGCTGTTCGGATTTATCACAGGTTCAATAATGTTTTCAGGATTGAATTAAACACAAAATTAACAAGAATTGATTCGAATGATTATCACAACATAACAACGATTATGTTGTAATATGATACAACAAAATTATCTCCAATCGAACATAACATGTATTGATTGATCATGTTGCATGATTATTGTTTACAGATTCTAACCTATTTATACATAATGAATCGATACCTTTGAACATGAGGAATACCATTTCATATAAAGTAAACGACACAACAAACTAAACGTTATAACCCTAACACCTAAACGGTTATTTAGTTTGTTCTTGACCCAGCCCATACATAGTTTCGGTATGTACCGAAATTTACAGATATACATTTATGTACCTAATCTTTAATTCTATAACATTAAAGGTCCAACATTCATCCCCTAATGTTATAGACTTCCTTTTTTTTTTTTTTTTTAATCTTCAGCAGGTTTTTTCAACTTGTGTGATGATCACGAAGTCATCACTTTCTGATGTGCTCGCCCCTCGATCTTGATCAGCCCCTTGATAACCATCCGTATCATTAATGTTTGCCTTCTAAGGTTACACCAAAGCGAGTTTTACTTCCTTGAAAATTCTCACAACGTTTATATGTGTTTTCTCTTACAACTCCTAGCCCATTATTCGATCCATTCTCTAATTACAAGGATAAACATTAATAATTATAACTCTTGTATTAGGAGATATTGGAAACTTTCTAGATTTTCTATAGATAAAAGCGTTTCTTAATATATTAAATGAAGGATCATTTTCATACATCCCCATATCCCAACCAATATTTACATATTTTCCCAAACCTTGCTTTAAGATCATTGTACATCATGCATTAAAAACTTGTGTTTGAGGATATATGTAAATATTGGTTGGGATATGAGGATGTTTGAAAATATCTCATTAAATGAAATACATTTAAGTAATGAATTTTGTGGAACATTTAAGTAATGAATGTGTTTAAAATAGGGAAAATGACAAGAAAAATGCATTGAACTTTACACTTGTTGTCATTGTGTGTAGCCAACTATTCGAAAACGTATAAAAACGGACTAAAACATAAGAAAACGGGAAAAAGCAACGGACGAAAAAGTATAAAAACGGACAAAAACGTATAATAAGCGGTGAAAGCGAATAAAAGCGTAAGAGAGCGAAATTTTAAGTTATTTACTAACGACCGTTAATATAAAAGGACTAACGATGTAACGCTAAGCCTTGACCGAGTACATACAATAACACAAATTCACCTAGCGGCTACATCTACATGACAAAATTCAAAGGTTTGTGTTACTGATGAAAAAAAATAGTTATTACAACGATAACAAGTGTCGAGTTCGATCGATTTTTGTCATTTTCCTTTAAAATACCACATTATACACGAATCATCCTTGTGGTTTGGTCAAAATTACGGATCTTGTCCCTATACTTTTTTTTCAGTGCGTTTCGTCCCTGTGGTTTACAAATATTACGGATCTAGTACAAATCTTGACCCGAGGTTAAAAAAGGACGTCCAATGCACTACTTTCCTAACAATAGGGGCTAACTTTATAATATTTTCATTTCCCTCTCATTTTCTAGGTTATTGTGATTTCCCTCCCATTATTTCCACTTTATAAGTGAAGCACACAATCAGAAACACAAAACACAATCAGAAACACAAACACACACAATCACAAGCACACACTAACAAAGACAAACAAGAACACATAATGGTTCGTTGTGGTAGATGTCAAGCTCCCTCGATTGTCCGCACTTCATGGACTCCTACTAATCCATGAAGGAGGTTCTACTGTTGTTCAAGAGGTTGTGGCTTTATAGATTGGTTTGACCCAGAAATGTGTCCAAGAGCCGTTCAAATTATACCCGGATTATTGAGATCTATGAACGATCTTCGTGCAAGAATTGATGATCAAGCAAAACAAGCTAGAAGACTGAAGTTTGTTTTAGGTGTTAGTTGGTTATTTTTTGTGGTTTATTTCATGAAAAGAACTTGAAATGGTTAGGTATTCTAGGTTCCATACATCTATGGGATGGTATTTGCAAAATGGAATGGTATTTGTTAGATTTTCCTTTGTTTTTGTACAATATGGTTGTATTGCCATATGCAACTGTGGTTGTAATGGTATGGTTATGTTGTAATGGTATGGTCAATGTTTTACTCAGTTGGTGAATGGTATGTTTTGCTTTGTTTTTGTACAAATGGTTATGTTGAATGGTATGGTTATGTCAAGTTGGTGATAAATGGTGATAAAAGCTCATTACCAATACCATCTACCATTGTCATAAAAGGTCATAAAATCTCATAACACAAAAGACTTAAAAGCATACACATGGACCATCTACCACTGGTACAATCTACCAAGTGCATAATTAAAAGCATACACAAAAGACTTAAAAGTTTGGTCAAAATGCATCTATTAAGTGCAAAATTCAGAGTAAATAAAATGCATACACAACAAGACCATCAGTTTCACTATCACACAAGATAGTAACCAAAATGCACAAGATAGTTTGATGACAAACTGCTGGATATCACAATTTGATGAAAAACTGACACAAGCATTATTCTACACTAAGACTAATACTTAGACTAATATTACCAAAGTTTGGACACCAACTATCAAAGTTTGGTCAAAATAATTACACTAGATAATACCATCACTTGACAACCTTTTCCTTACCCTTGGTCTTTGCAGCCTTGTTTGCAGCAGCATCAGGTTTTCTTGATGATCTTGTGTTTACTGATGGTGAATCCTTTATAACAATCCGCGAGATGGTCTTCTTTGGTGGTGAATTTGGGGTAGGTTGAGAAGGTTTGTTGATATCTTGCTCTTCTTTTTCCTTGATTGCTTCTTTGTCTTTTCTTTGCCTCCCAACTTCGATCTCTTGCTCTTCTTGTTGCCAACACTAGTTTTCCTCCCAACTTGACCTTTGCATGACCTTGTTGTGTCCAAGTTCCTTGCATAACACGCATCTAATGATCTTTCCAACCCTACTTAACTTTCCACCTGCTTAACGTTTCTTGACTTCAATTACACTTTTCTTCCTCTTTTTTGTAGTGCGCCTACTTGTGGATGATGCACGGTGGAAGCACTATGATTGGTGCATTATATTTTGCCAATGCTCGGTCCATTGACACAAGCAATCTTGTAGCTATACATCTTTTGCCAAGTTATGAGCCAATAGCATGAGTGAACCCATGTTTACGGTATACCAACTACCATTCCATTGCTCCCATGTCATTATTAGTCTGCAACGACGCCTGCAAGGCATTCTGTTAACTCCCACCTCCTGCATGCGCACCTTATCCTCATATTGACCACACATGATCTCCCCGAGGTCCGGCGACTTGATATTGATCTTCCATTCCATTCAACCTAATGAACATGTTTTGCCCTATAAGTTTTCATTTTGGAAAACCCCATCTCATATTTTTTTTTTTTTTTGAGTTGGTCTCTAAGTGCGGATGTGGGATGTCGGGGTTAGGAATTCTGTATTTTCTACATCTTTTGCTAAGAAGGTGGCAGACTTTTCACCGACCTAGAATGAAGACAAGTATGGGTTTCATTTAAGGTCTCGACACTCCATGTCTCCTCTTGGGTTCCCTTGGACACAAGTAAAGTCCATGGACAAGTTTGTTGATTCTGGACTATTGGCTCATCAACAGGCCCAATTGCATTTGAGACCTCATTGACTCATCAGTGTCTTTAAAAACTGGTGTTTGACCTCTACATATAGCTCTGACCCTATTGTTGTCATTTTTGGTAACATACGACTGTCTTCTTTGCTCCACTGCTAATTTAGAAATCATTTCTAACACAGTCCATTTGTCACAAAATTTTCTGCCAACATAAAAACCTTCCTTTGACTGATTTTTTGCTAACTTTCTTAATGCTCTATTTCTACCAGCTTCTAAATCACCCTCATCGATGCACTATCAAAGTCATCAATGTCTAAATCTTCTTCTAAATCTACTTCTCTTCACAATCAACATTGATATCAAATTTCTTAAAAGCATCCATATCAACCTCAACATCCTCAAACATGTTGTCCTTGTCAACTAAAACCTCATCATCATCTCCTCTATTTAAACCACTGACCGAACCCCCTTCATTATTCACACTTTGTTAGGATAAAAGGGATCAAAGTCCTCCATATCTAAGTCGTTGGCAAAATCCTAGGCTCGGCTTCACTATATGTAACCCACAGATTGTCCCACTTCAGTGTTAGCAAGTTCTTTCTCGTGCACAACACAATCATCATAATTGACATGGTCGAAGGGATCACCCCAGTGCCATTCCTCAAAGTTAACATTTTTGTGCAAGTGCTTTCTTAGTCAGTTTCTTAACAAACTTCTTCTTAGGTTTTTTTATAGTTTTTTTCATAGGTTTTCTCTTAGAAGGCAAGGGGTTTGACATAGGTTCTGCTACTTCCACCTCAACCATATTAGTCTTAGAAGGCAAGGGGTTTGACATAGGTTGTGACATGGGAACATCTAAAACTGACACCCAAAATTCAATGAACACCTCAATCACTTTCAATGAACCAATATTCTTAACCATCTCTATAACATCACTATCTGTTACTAGGGGTTTAAGTCCTTCATCTAAACTAGCGTTAGGAATTCTAAAATGATAAAAGCTAACCTCATTTTTATAACCTACCAATTCTAGCATGTCACTAAGTTCATGGACAGACCATTCATCAGCATCAACCCAATCAAACCAGCTAACCTTACCATTCATGTAGCGTCTTCCAGAACCCATTGTAAAAAACCTGCCATGGTTTAACTTCAAAGTGAAAATGGTTGGGTTTTTTGATCTTGTTAAAATGTACAAAGATATAAGAGTAAATTATTACATTTCATTCATAAAATCAATCAATTATCCAACAGGATCAAATATGATAACCATAAAATATGATAACAATAGGCAATTGCTAAAATAATACATACCATATTCTTTAGCGGGATCAAAAGATTTTCCCGTGGTCAACGAGCATTTTTGGAATCGCCCATCATAGAATTTTTTGTGTTTTAAAATTAGAGGGATAGGGTTTTAGCGAGGATTAAGTGTGTGTGATCGAAGGTGGTGATCAAAATTGTAGGTGAGAATGGGTAAGTGTGGCGTTTAAAAGCTAGGATATCAAAAGTTAGTAAAATGACCCCTATCGTTAGGAAAGTAGTGCATTGACGCCCTTTTTAACCCCGGGTCAAGATTTGTACTAGATCCGTAATATTTGTAAACCATGGACAAAACGCACAGAAAAAAAAAGTATAAGGACAAGATCCGTAATTTTGACCAAACCACAAGGACGCTTTATGTAATTAACTCTAAAAATATGTTAAATTATTTTGATTAAACTCACCTAAGCATGGCACCTATTAAACAAACCAATTACAACATTACACAAATCTCTATCTTATTTCTCAAATCTCCTGCAAATCAAAAGCCAAAACAAAAACAAATATTTAAAGGTATTTATGATATTCTGAATCTTAACTTTTTTCTATTAAGAGTGGAGGGTGTGGTCATGGATATTATTTCGGCACATCAGCTCCACATTAGTTTTTTCTCTTTCCAAAACGTTTTTCTTCAACTTTTCACAATCATTGCAACACATTATCTCTTTTTCATATATATTTTTTTTTTCTTTTTTTTATTATTTAAAACTACCCAAACACAAATGCACACAGAATATAATAAAATACTACTCCCTCCGTCCCAAAATTATAGTCTCGAATTGACTTTTTCGGTCTTTCTTCTACAAGTTTGACCTTAAATATTTTTGTTTGTGTTATATAATATTTGATGAAAAATATATGAATGGATTGGGTTTTAAATGTATTCTCATTTGTATATCTTTCATCAATTGTTGTATAACACAAATAAAAATATTTAAGGTCAAAGTTGAAAAGGAAAGACTGAAAAAGTCAATAGAGGACTATAATTTTGGGACGGAGGTAGTAGTTTCTCAATCTTGTCTTCTCTTTTTGCTAAACATACCCTAAACATATAAACAAAATAAACAACGGTTGTCAAACAAGAATTGTATTCTAAACACTAATAAATGAGATAACTTACATATCGAAATAAATGAGTCGAAAACAGTTTATTAGACTAGTGATGCAAATGCCAGTGTCTATGGATTTAAAAGTAATTGGATTTGGGCTTGGGAGTTTATATAAAGAGGTGGGCTACATGAAGTTGGGCTAAGATATGGTCTTCCACTCTTATCTTATTTACTACAAAATTGTAATATGAGAAAATTAAAAGCTTAAGCTGAAATGTCTCAAAATAAACGAGTAAGGCGAAAATTAAATAAGTCATAAACCTGCCATGTAAACTTAAACAAACACCCCTAGGGATGAGAAAATAAAGGTAGATGGCTTTTGTAGGTTATTATATAAATCAATTTTTGGTGGTTTTTAAATTTGGATTTTTTGAGAAAAGAACATGTGAGGACTCCGCAGAGCTATACACAGAACTACTACTGAGTGACTTTATGTCGCGTCCGCGCACTCACGACATTCTCATTAGTTTTTCTAAACACCAAATCAAGAAAACAGAAAATAACTTTTTAAAATCATAATTTGATGACGTGACAATTTTAATTGGCTCCGCGGAGTCCTCACAAACTTCTACGAGGACAAAATTCCTAATTTGAAAATCCTCAAAAATTGGTATATAACATATGAAGTCCTCTTCTTTTTCCTTTCGCCGCAATTTTCTTAAATAATGTTTATTTATATATTTTTCTGTTTGCTTTATAATGTTTTATAGCACGAGATTTCTAATAGAATGGGAGAGGTGTGAGTTCTTTTTCTTCTCTTTTTTTTTTTTTCAATTTATAATAAAAAGTTATTAGTGTAGAGATAAAATAGCAAAAGAAAAGTTATGACAGATCGATGATAGATAGAAAATCTAATGTGACAATTATAAATACTAAAACACCTAATGCTTTAATGAGCAAATGAAAACTTGCCATACAACTACAATGGTTTAATGGCAGATATTTGTAATTTACTAAAATATGACAAACAGAAGTTATGATATGATTTTGACGATATTAGTTGACGAGTTGTTAGACAAATTTGTAGAAATTTAGAATATATAATTTATGTTTGGCGTATAAAATTATGAAAAGATTATCTTATTTATTTATTAATTTTTTAAATAAATTTATTTAAAAATAATTTTATTTAGCAGATGAGCTTATGTATTTTAAAAACAATATTCTTTTTATAATTTTTTCAAAGACCATCATCGAATCAAAGACCAACACCAAAGACAATTTATTTTTGCCAAATATACCCATAACCATTAACCACATTGTTGGTTTTAACTTTAATCATTTGAAGTGTTTTAATCATGTTTGTTAAATGGTGGATTTCACTTCAATAACATGCTTCCAAGTTCCAAACATTCCTTGGATGGTGTTACTTTTAGGTAGTAAACCAAGTACGTTCCAAAACACAAATACAAGAGTCTACTTTTTTTTATGTATCTAACCAAACGATCATAACTCTTTCGACTAACATCTTAATTTTGGAACATCATTTGTGTCATAAAACTTGTTCTAAACATTGATAGCATTCGGGGGACGAAATCAGGGGTTTTGAAAAGTAGTGTTAATTTTTGGTAAAAACCTTAATTTTTCGTGAATGCAATCGATCAATAAGCAATGTGTTTCTTGTTTTATACGGAGTATATCTTTTTTATAAATATACCTGGTCAATATGTAGGAAGTGTGGGGGGGTCGGTGCCCCTCATGGCTAGCCGAAAAAATTGAGATTATAGTGTAATTTTTTTTTTTAATTTTGATATTTTTTTCGAAATTGACCCACACAAAAAACTCAAATTGCCCCTCACCCAGATAATAAAATCCAACATTCAACACTCTAAAGCCTTATAAATCATTCGTCTCTAAGTAAAAATACAAGATTTATCATTAAAATCCTAGTTTTTTCTTTCGTATTTTTTTGCTGTTGTAAAATAAAAAATGAAAAAAAATAAAATTGCCTCCGACATTTATTTTTCTAAGTCCGTCACTGATAATCCATCTATCTTACTTTTATCAATTAAACGTATGGTCAAGTTTTATGCCCTTGGTACCAACCACGTATCGAAACAGTGCCTTTGAGAACCGGGCAGGATAGCTTGAAATGACACAAATGACCCCACTTGTCAATTATTTACGACTAATAATTCCTTTTTGTTTTTATTCTCTTTTTATATAAACATTTTAAAATGTACATGTCGACTAACATGAGCTGTGTTTGCAAATCAATCATATTTTACTATGTTACTTCTATAAATGATTGAGTATATTGCAAAAGATTTTACTAACAACAGACTTTAGAGTTGTTAAAAACTAAAATTTAAAATTTATGTTAAGATAACACACAATATTCAGACATAATCATTCAAATCATCCAAAATCGCTAATCACCTCTTAAAAGATTTCATAGACAAATTCAATTCACTTTTCTCATTTATCAAATTATCAAGTATCTGAAGACGTTTTTACCATGTTTTAATATTAGCGATTTTATGTAAATTATGTTGTTTTCAACGACTTTAAGAGCTTATCACAAGATTTCTATCAGAAAAAAATTTTATGTAAATTGTCCAATTGTCACCGTAGTTTAAAACCCATTTTATGCGTGAAATTTTTTAGTTTTGATATCATTTCCACCTGATTGAAATGACACAAATAACCTTACCGGTCGACTTTCACGAATAAATAATATATTTTTGTTTTTATTATCTCTTTTGAAAACATACATATTACATGATTGTGTTTGTAAATGACTCATGATACATAAATATTTGTGGGAAAATTGTATAAAAGTTTATAAAGATATTATAAAAGTTGAAAAAAAAGACATACAAGGCTGATTAATCACCGCCTATGCATTATTGGGCCACCAACTTTTTTAATTTGTGCAAATCGATCAATCGTGGTCAATAACTATCAACGATCACAATTGTCAAACTCATCAAAACTCAGACATCTTCACGAAATCACCTAAATTAAGTCAGAACTAGTTTTAACTACTTATAGTCGTTGTATTACAAGAAATTTTTTAACAAAAATCTTGACATAAATACTAAAAACTCGCTGGAAATACTCAAAACTTACCAAAAATGATAATCCATTTTATCACCGATTAATCTTGCCTAGATTGATTCTGTTTATAAAAATTGACCGTCATGCAATTAACGATTCGCGATTTTTTAATACTGTCTGATACTAGCAATACACTTACTCATTTGTAGGCATATTTTGACGTTTATAATTTGCTTTACAGCACTACTAATATTATAACCTTAATTATTTCATCTTTACTCGTTAAAGTTTTAGACATGACTTTAAAAAAGATGACACTTTGTAGGATTTTTTTTTTCTTTATGGGTTCGACGGTGACAATAATTAAAGCCAATATAAGCTATAATTAAAAAGTGTTATCATATTTACTTTGATATGACGTAAACTTTTATTTTAGTACACATAACAAATTTTTTTAAACAGAATCCCACAAATAATTGATTAGTTTATTTTATTTTTATTTTTATCCATTTTCATCAACTACCTTGATAATGATGTTTAGCAAAATTTATGCCGCCCCTTGATTAAAAAAATGAATAAAGATGTAATAACATAATCATTTAGCTTTAGAAAGAAAAAACAAACAACTTTCACCATCAAGTGACGAATGTATGTATTTACAAATGCTGCTATTATTTAGCAAGTGTTGTAAACCACAAATGTGGATTTATCGACATTTGATTAAAAATTAAAAACATAAGTAATATTGTTTGAGAGTTAAGATCAAATTAGAAAAAGATTAAAATTAAGAATTGTGAGAAGAAACCACAATCACATATTTAAGATACACCTATAAAAGTATGTGCATCTTCCTTTAAAGTTTTCATCTTATTTAAATTGTGTGGCTGAAAATACTTTTTATATTTTCTTTTCACCGGATCTCTTCTCGTTTGTTAGAATAAATATATTTCTACTATGGAAGTCAATGCAATCTCTTAAATTTTTAAATGTTTAATTACAATTTAATCTACAAACTTTCTTTACTCTCACTTACTTCACATCCATATATACACACAAAAAGAATACAGATACACAAATTAACGCTACAGTACACAATCCTTGCTATGCGTGAATAATCGTCTAGTTAAAGTAAAGACTAAGAAAGCTAGGTATCGTAACACCTTAACACCAAAAAAGTGCCGCCATCTCAGCGTCACATCGCTTCAACACCAAAACATTTAACACCCAAAAACACCACTTATCATAACATCCCATATCACCACATTTTAATATCCACCTTTCTTAAAAAAATATAAATTATAAATTAACCCCTTAACTAATATTTCATTCCTTAAATAAACCATTAATTAATATTTCATTCATTAAATTAATATACAAATAATGATTTAAAATAATAATAAAAAAAAAAAAAAAAAAAAAAGTTAAAAGTTGTCAAAATTTGTTTGGTCGTTTCAACCCAACCGTGGAAAACTAGAAGGGGGTTGATTAGTTTTACCAATTAAAACTTCATTTTAATCTATTTAGATCGACTTATATCCAATCTATTCGGATGTGTGTGTTGGATGTTGATAAACAAACATATAAAGGTAAGTAATGAAAAGATAAGAGGCGAAGACAAAACCACAACGCAGTATTTATAGTGGTTCTATTTCTGGTCACCTTCCTCGCCTCTACTCCACTCCCGAGTCACCTACTCGAGAGTTCGTAATCACTACACCAATCTCCTTATGGCGGAGAAGCCTTCACAACGCCGCTTAACCTTTTCCCAGACAAAGCTAAATACCGAGCTCTTTCACACCAAGGCGAACCACACCTAACACAATGTCGCTTACCCTTTATAAGGTACTGGGCTAAGTACCTAGTTCTTTCACACCTTAGGTGAACTACACCTTCACAACGTCGCTTACCCTTTATTGGTACTAAATTTAAGCACCTAGTTCCATTGCAATGGAGGAACTACTACCACACTATACCAACGACTAATCCCAAAGGAGATCTACTCTTTACAACATCATCAAGGATATCAATATCCTTGGATCTAATACTAGTCTATCTTGTACATCAAACACACCATATCGAATGTACATCTAAGCACCTTCACTAATGCCTTTGACTAGATCTACAAGACACCTTTCACTAATGTCTCGTGTCTTCACTCTAAGCACCTTTCACTAATGCTTCTTTGTCTCGACTTCTAAGCACCTTTCACTAATGCTTCTTTGTCTCGACTTCCAAGCACCTACCACAAGTGCTTTATCCCATAGACGATAGATACCCTTCGCTAATATCTTCGTCTCTGACTCTTGAGACATCTTTCACTAATGTCTTCAACACTACACTTCTTTGAAGAAAAAAAAAGAGATCATCAACAAGAGGATTTCAATAGCCTTGATGATGAGGAAGCATGTCAACTCATGGAATTGAGCTTGCTCGACTTCAAAGGTGGTGATCTTGCCTTTAAGAGGAACCTAGAAGATCACACAAAAACAAAACTACAAACATAGATCTCTTGGATCTAAGGTTAGTGAGATTTAACTCATGGGAGAAAGTGTATTGGAAAGGGGTGAGATATAATGAAGAAATGGCTCACTATTTATAGAGGAAAATCCTATTGTTTCCGGATCTCACGGATCCCTTCCACTGGGATCCGGCTAGACAAAGCCGTGGATCCGTGGAACGCTCCTCTTTACCCATGGGTATTTTTGGTTATGGGTCATGGGTTATGGGTTGATCCATGGTTTTCTTTCTAGATACAATGTATCTTAAGGATACAATGAACTTGGTTAAGTGGTATAAATAAAACCATGGGTTATGGATCAAAACCATTAGCTAGTTTATTACCCATTTTAGTATTTACATGTTTTACCCATTATAGTATTTACATGTTTTCACCCATTTTAGTATACTTAGTTTAAGTATATGTTAACCCAATATGTAAACACTAGTTGTTGTACATATGTATCTAAATCATAAAATCACTTAGGCTTGTTTTTAGTGTTTTATGTGAAACGTAAGTGTGTTAGAAAACTATTAACTCAAACTATTTACGCACTTTATTTGTCTCGTTAAATGATTTTACGTTTGTTATCGACAAAACATTAGAAGATCGTAAAATATAAATAAACGCTTTTACGGCTTATTTGTATTAACAATCTCCCTTTTGTTGATGACAAAACATAAAATTATTTTAAGGAAAAGCTAAAATTAGTAAAAGTTTGAATTTGTAGTTTTACTTTCTTCTCCCCTTTTGTCGAAACAAAAGTGTTAAAAGAAACTAACACAATTTTACAAGAAAGTTATGAAAAAATGTAAAGAGAGTAAGTGACGGAATGGTACTCGTCTTAACTCCCTCGACGAGTCCATCCCTTTGAAAGGCGTCAAGGACATGACGTAAACTAAACGAAGAGTGTTTGCAATTATGTTTGCAAATGGTTCGTCTAAGTGACGAAAACGTGCTCCCCCTTGAATATTGCAAAGTTGCAATGGGGAATCATTAAATATAACTCTAAGGTTGCAAGTAATTTTGCAACGTATTGTTTTGACACCAAGCTCCACCTAGCTTTAAGGTGTCAAATTCTTCATGTGTTAATTGAATAACTGCAAAACAAGGGTTAGAAAACAATTATAATTCACAATTTCCTGCAAATGTGATTTAAGTTAGTAGAAAGAAAAACTTTCTGTCTTCACGGATCCCACGGTTCCCTCCTAGTAGGGATCCGTATAGGCAATTCTGAGGGATCCGTCTAGCTGATGACTAGAATAAGCAAAGGTGATATAACAAGTAATGTTATCACATAAATGAGATATGAATACATATGCTCAGCAAAATAACAAGTAGCATGTAATTTCCATTTAATAAAACTAGAGTTATGATATACATGACTCTAAAAACTAAGAAAATAAGAAAATACATGACTAGAAATTTCTAGACCAACTAACGCTTGATGCTAGGATACCACTAAAATCTTCTAGCTCAAGTTTTGTTTAGGTTTGATCTCGTCGAAACGTTCGAGGAGACGATAGAACATGAAACGTTGGTCTTCTCGTACTTCATGTATCAAACTCTCAACATATTGACAATGATAGCAATCTTTGTCATGGCTAGGTAGTGGTGGTGGATGAAATGAAATGGCTTGATTCGAATGATCAAGTGAAGCGGCTTGTGGAGCTTCAAACGATGGAGGATTGGTGGAGGTGCATTTGAGAATGACTCGACCAAGAATGATGGTGGTGGTAGAGAGTGTCAACATCCATATGGTCGGGTAGTTGACTTTGATGATTTCTCATAATCCAAATGGGATTTATGATGGAAGCGCGAAAGGAAGCCGGAGTAAGTGTTGACTCAACACCTTGATTTTGAACCATTATTCCTCCTAATGAGGAGAATGTTGTCGTGAGCGGATGAGACGACCTAGGTGCAAGTCCTCTAAGTTGTAGAGGTGTGGTGATGATAGAGGGGATGTAAATGAAATAGCTCTAGGAACCAATGGTGATGGTTTAGTGGAGATAATATTGTTTGGCCTAGGAGGTATGGTGGTGTTTGACATTGGTAGTTTTGTGGGTACTATCCTTTTGGGGATTGGTTTGATTGGATGATGAAGAATCCTATCATTTGTAGGAGATGATTCGGTTGAGGAGATTTCGTGCACGAGCCTTTTTCATGGGTGGTTCTTTGGTGGATAAGTTACTAGTTGGGGTTTTCCTCATGATGAGATGATTTCAAGAGGTTGCAAGAGCTGAAAGTTAAGATGAGAGTGATGACTATAGAGGTCCTAACAAGGTGGTTTATAAACTAAGAGATTTGACAAGTGCATTTAAGCTTTAAGCCACTAGATTCATTGGAATGTGATGATTGACATGCACAAGAGTCAACTTGAGGTTGCAGACCGATCTAGGAACTCATTAATGATGAGATGGAGTGTTTGAGTTAGGAAGATGAGTTGAAATGATTGTTTTAGCAAGATTTGACCTATCTGTCATCCGGATCCCACGGTTCCCTACTCGTAGGATCCGTCTAGGCTAATCCTAGGGATCCGGCTCTCGGCCTATGAAAGAGTGGAAATGATGTTTCTAAGATCTAAGACCTATATCATCTTGAGTGTTTCAGTCTTCCTAAGTGTCTTAAATGAAAGGGTGCTTAAGTACTTGAAGGTGGTGAGTGATGTAGCTAATGATTGTCTTTTAAGGAAGGATTTGGAACTTTCATGAGTACCAATGAATGAGCAAGGATGACACTAAAGATGGGAGTGTCAATTGAAGCTAAATGATCCTAGAGATCAGGTTGTGACTTAGGATTGTGTTTTGGAAAATATCCTAAAGGTTTTGAGATGGGAAAACTAGGATTTGATCAATTTTGTGGTGAGGATGATTTTTGATCAACTTAGCCATAATAGAAAGATTTCTAAGACTAGATGTGAGGATCAAGTAGAAAAATGGAGTGTGAGTTAGAGGCGGAAGAGTAATGGATTAAAACGAAGCGGTAGATCTACAAGCTTGGAGTGTGATCTAGGTGAGTTATGTGAGGATCAACCTATCTTGATAAGGACTTAATTTACCTTTGAGACACTATGTTTAGCTTAGTGTGAGGTGTTCTAAGGATATGGTTCAAATATAATGCTTGCAATTGCATTTTCATTTGCGGATCCCACGGTTCCCTAGGTGTAGGGATCCCTTTAGTACTACATTTGGGATCCGTCCATCTGTTAGACAGAACCTTTACTAAAGGTATGCAATGATCTTGACAATGCATTATATCCCAAGGTTAGTTTAAAAAAAAAGAGTTCTAATACCAAGATATCAAATGTAAGATGTTTTATTTCATGAAGGAAATATGATTACATTGATAAAGCACGAATAGAAAAGGATTGGTCCTATTTGAAATCTTGCTAAGTTCCTTGAGTGTTTTCGCTAGATGGATCATCAAATGGTTGATGAGTGTTGGCGGATTCGGGAATGAAGAACGTCTTCATGAGGAAATGTTCAATGTTCCATCATCTTGTTCACAAATCGCATAACGGACTTTGAAATTGAGGATGAAAGTGCATGACATTATGATAGAGGCGCCAAAAACATTCCATATGGAATGAGTTTGTTCTTGAGCTTTGAAGATTTACAATTCGCCTTGCAAAGAAATAGGCGAGATTGTATGGTTGTTGTGTTAGCAAACAAGACAACATGTGAGCACAACAAGCGGGAAGAATATCTCGATTTCTAAGACTCCAAACATTTTCACGAGAATGAGAGCAAGAGGCTTGTACTCTTCTCGGATATCCGTGCATGGATAATGTTTGGATTGGAGTAATATGGTCGAGGTTTGCATATTATGCGATTTAAATCTTCCGGAGGCGTATGTGTGAACAATATGGACTATTTTCTTCACGAAAGTTGAAGAGAGAATCAAGAGACCAATCTTGGTGAATGCACATTGTCCATGATTTGGAATTCGGAGGATGTGAGCAAAATGCCCAAGGTTAAAGTGAACTTTTGGTTTTGATATAAAACCAAAGAGATAAAGAACGATCCTCGTTACTGAACGAGTTCGACTGACGAAAGAATTCCAATACAAACCTTGGACATATTTTCTCGTTAGTTTCGAAGACATTCTAATCCTATGGTTCTGAAGGAGGTATTGATACCTTCTTCGAATTGTAGAGAGGTGTCTACAATCGTCCTTTATGGAAGTGACGGGTTTGAGATTATTGAACCCACGGACGTGATTGCAGTGTGTTGGGCTCAAGAGAGATGTTAGGAGTGTAGACGCTAGTAAGTGAAAATCAAACTCGTATTCATGCGCATAGTTGAACCTATAGAAGTGATGGGTTAATAAGAGGTGATGTTTATGGTCAACCTATAATAATCTAACGTTTTACTAGATTTTATTAACAATGGTTTTAACATTCAACTAACTCATGGTTTTGAAATTCTAGTGGATTATTACTTTCGAAAGATAGTGGTTTTAATCTTGCATGAAAACTGCTTTTCGATGGGGCGGATCCCACGGTTCCTTTACAAAAGGGATCCGGCTAGTATATCTTCCGGGATCCGTGGATTTGTAATAACTGTAAAGCATTTGATAAAAACAAAGGTTTTACAGTTTTTATACCACGATATATGTTTTAACCTACATTTTCTTTTAGCACGCATACATGACTTCTAATGTATCACAAAAGAATATAAAACATATAGATCAAAATAAGTGAAAAAGTACATTATGACAAAAACAACCTAGATAAACTAGATTATTAATAGTATTGCATTTCAATGCTAAGGATGATACAAAGGATTCGGTATATGATCCCAATATAGATTAACAACACAAAGTAAATGTCTCCGTATGTGAACTTCATCATAGGGAACACAAGTGAGATGAGTGTTAGGGCGATGAGCACGAGCGCGATGTAAACCATGTTGAAGACGGATCTTCTTGGTTTCGGTTGAGATGGAGTGAGGAAAAAGATGAAGTTTTTGAATGAGAGGAGATTTTTGAAATTGGAAAATTTGAAAAAAGTGATGGTTTGATAGAAGGGTCGACGGTGGGAGTATAAATAGGGAAAGGGGAATTTTTGAAATTCGTGTTTTGTTTTATTATTGGATTAAGAAGAAATAAAACATAAGTTATATATACTATGACTATAGACGAGAAATATAACACTTATGTGAGAAAAAGGCTTCCTAACGAAGCTTCATGTAAATCATGTGTAAACACAAAAATCTACTCAATTAAATGCTTAACAAATAACACTTGTTTATTAAACTAATATCATTTAGATATAAGTGGAAAGTCATACCTCGAATGCACTTAGGAATGTCTTTACAAATGACACAACAAATGTCACTTAGACGATTCCCGCTCCTTTGCGTTTAAGATACCTTCTTAAGGAAGGTATTCTTGTTACCAAGCAACTCCTAAAGCTTGGTGGGTATGAGCTTTGACTAATAAACATGACAAGGAAGATTAGTGCAATTAAAATGGAAAAGAAAATAAGAAAAATGTTGTTATCAAATCAACATCCAAATATATCGTTTAAAAAAAAAAAAAAAAACATGGTGTTTGTTTTTATGAAAAGCCTTATTTGTAGTTTTCAATTAACTATGGATCGTATCAAGTTTTTAAAGTACAATATACTTCAAGAAACTTGGTAACGAAGCTCTGATGCCAATTGTGGAAAACTAGAAGGGGGGGTTGAATAGTTTTACCAATTAAAACTTCATTTTAATCTATTTAGATCGACTTATGTCAATCTATTCGGATGTGTGTGTTGGATGTTGATAAACAAACATATAAAGGTAAGTAATGAAAAGATAAGAGCAAGAAGCACAAAACCACAACGCAAGTATTTATAGTGGTTCGACTACAAGGTTACCTTCCTTGCCCTACTCCACTCCCCGAGTCACCTACTCGAGAGTTCGTAATCACTACACCAATCTCCTTATGGCGGAGAAGCCTTCACAACGTCGCTTAACCTTTTTCCGGTACAAAGCTAAATACCGAGTTCTTTCACATCAAGGCGAACCACACCTAACACAACGTCGCCTACCCTTTATAAGGTACTAGGCTAAGTACCTAGTTCTTTCACACCTTAGGTGAACTACACCTTCACAACGTCGCCTACCCTTTATTAGGTACTAGGCTAAGCACCTAGTTCCATTACAATGGAGGAACTACTACCACACTACACCAACGACTAATCCCAAAGGAGATCTACTCCTTTACAACATCATCAAGGATATCAATATCCTTGGATCTAATACTAGTCTATCTTGTACATCGAAACACACCATATCGAATGTACATCTAAGGCACCTTTCACTAATGCCTTTGACTAGATCTACAAGACACCTTTCACTAATGTCTTGTGTCATCACTCTAAGCACCTTTCACTAATGCTTCTTTGTCTTGACTTCTAAGCACCTTTCACTGATGCTTCTTTGTCTTGACTTCCAAGCACCTACCACAAGTGCTTTATCCTATAGACGATAGATACCCTTCACTAATATCTTCGTCTTGACTCTTGAGACATCTTTCACTAATGTCTTCAACACTACAGTTCTTTGAAGAAAGAAAGAGATCATCAACAAGAGGACTTCAATAGCCTTGATGATGAGGAAGCATGGCAACTCATGGACTTGAGCTTGCTCGACTTCAATGGTGGTGATCTTGCCTTTAAGAGGAACCTAGAAGATCACACAAAATAAAACTACAAACATAGATCTCTTGGATCTAAGGTTAGTGAGATTTAACTCGGGGAGAAAGTGTATTGGAAAGAGGTGAGATATAATGAAGAAATGGCTCACTATTTATAGAGGAAAGATCCCATCGTTTCCCGGATCCCACGGATCCTTCCATCGGGATCCGCTAGCACAAAGCCGTGGATCCGTGGAACGCCTCCTCTTTACCCATGGGTATTTTTGGTTATGGGTCATGGGTTATGGGTTGATCCATGGTTTTCTTTTAGATACAATGTGTCTTAAGGATACAATGAACTTGGTTAAGTGGTATAAATAAAACCATGGGTTATGGATCAAAACCATTAGCTAGTTTATTACCCATTTTAGTATTTACATGTTTTTACCCATTATAGTATTTACATGTTTTCACCCATTTTAGTATACTTAGTTTAAGTATATGTTAACCCAATATGTAAACACTAGTTATTGTACATATGTATCTAAATCATAAAATCACTTAGGCTTGTTTTTAGTGTATTATGTGAAAACATAAGTGTGTTAAAAAACTATTAACTCAAACTATTATTCTATTTGTTTCGTTAAAATGATTTTACGTTTGTTATCGACAAAACATTAGAAGATCGTAAAATATAAATAAGCGTTTTACGACTTATTTGTATTAACACAATCCATACCTAGTGGTGGCAAAGCGGGCGGGCGGTACGAAAGCTAAAGCAGACGCAGGCTAGAATAGGAGCAGAAACGGCAGACGCAGGCTAAGCAGGCGCGGCAAACTGACAGGCACGTGTTATACAAATCGCTTAATAAAAGACCAAAACGAAGGAATAAATTCCTTAAACGTAATATCTTATTTATATTAAAAACTTAAATATATTATGTATAAAAAATTTCTTTAAACGATCATAATATTTTACAATTGAGAAAAAATATGTCCGTTAGTCTTGATTTAAGTTTTTAATGGCTTTATACGTGCCATTTCAAAAAATAGTGAAATTTAAATAATAAATCTTTTAAAAATGTGTCGATTTAAACATCTTTTTTCTTTTAAGCGCGTTTCACACCTCTACCCATACCAATTGCCTACAATTAACTGTTAAAAAGGCTCGTCTTCTTCATTATATAACTACACACACAAAGACAAACGCAAACCCACACAATAGCATCCTAGCACTCACTTAAACACACATACAAAAGCAAACTCACACAATAAATCATCTATAGGGGCTGGAAATGCAAGTTTTTTGATTGTTTGCGGCGTTTCGAGTTGAGTTAATGCAATATGGAGCTCAACGCCGGTCCTTGGTCGTAACGTCGGACCAACGTCGGCCACATCACCCCAACGTCCCAACTCCACGTTACGATACCTAGCCCTCTAAAAGCAACAACATGAAACAAGAAAACGATATCATCTCATCAAATATTTAATTTTAAATAAAAAGTAAGAATTTTGCGATTCAAGACAACATAACGGTTATTTTAAAAATCGAAATATAACAATACTAGTACTAGATAAGAAACTAGAAAAACTTTCACCACAACTTTCTTTTTGTTACTTCATGCTTCATATATGATGTATGTTCGCGTTTATTTTTTCTTTTTTGCAAATCTTGTTCACATGTCCATACATTTCTTTAGAATATTAGTCTTAGCATCAAATTGAAGCATGTAAAATCTCATTTCATTTACCTATATATGGTATATACTACGTATATGTTTAGGTGTCGTTTGCTTTGTTGCTAGTGATGCCAATGATAATGAGTTTGATTGATTGGTGAAATGTTAATAGGGTATAATTTTGATATAATTATAAAAGAGTGAAGATCCACACCCTCCTCATGTAGAGTGTATCCAACGATCGCACGCATCGTGTTTCAGACGCAGTGTGCGTCGCGGTTTATACATTTTGACTAAAACCTATATCACACATCATGTAGGAGGATTTATAACATATCCCTTATAAAAATATTAATTATGTGAATAAATAATTATGGGAACAAATATTATAAAATTTTAGTTAGTATTATATATATTAATAAATATATATTAACCCTAATGTAGAGAGAAAAACAATAAACCATTTAATTTGAGATATATGTTTGTGAAATTAATTGTGAATCAGACATCAGAATCAGAAATTGTAGAATCAGAAATCATAATACGAGCCTACAAGTTATATATTTTTTAATAAAAGTGTTTGGTAAATTAATTTAAATGTAATTATAAGATGTAAAATGACATAAAAGGACAAATCTATAATTGTAAACAAACGTTTGGAGAAAGATATTAGTAATTTAAAGTTTTAACAATTTCATGGCATTTAAAAATTCATGAATCAACTTTTCATTTTGGGTATTTGTTTAAAATAAAACTTTCAGAGAATGATCCAAACGTGTTTACTTACTTTATAAGAGATTATTTTAGAACAAAAATTACAATTTCCTCCAAAAAGCTCGCTAAAACAAATCTCATAAAATGAGAAGAAAATTAAAATAATAATAAAAATCAATTAAATGTCTAAAAGATGTCCTTTACGTCTTTCATTCTATAGGTATGGTTTCATTTCTTCATTTCTGATAATGAACCTCGTTGTTAACAAAATAACTGAATCATAGAATGATTGCATTAATTCTCTTAATTTATTCCATAATCATGAAAAAAAAACAAGCCCTTATTTGTAATGCTTGTGTTTCTTAAAATGGAAATGGCAGAGAGTATTGGTATGTGAATGGTTTTTATAGGGTGATATTATGGGTAATACTTTTATCATTTTTACCCTCTTTACCTCTCTTATTACTTATTGTATTAACAGTACAAGACATTTTTATGGTTTTCTGTTTAATATAGTTTGCTTTTAATACTTTGAACTTGTTAAACATTTCATTTTATGTTTGATTTTTTTTCAATGAGCTTTACCCACTTTACTAATTGAACAAAGCAGTTTTTAATGATTTTCTGCTCCGTATTTTTTGCGTTTTATAGCTTTTGACTTATCAAACTTTATATTTTATGTTTCGTATTTCTTATTTTCCAATTTTATAATAAAAAATAAAATTATAAAAATAACCGATCTTTTTTTAAAAAGGGAGTCACATAAATTGATGCATACACCATAATTATGTACATATCAAGTTGTAACATATATATTAATGATGTGATATTATAATCTGATCAACTTTTGTGATGTAAGAGCACACGGTGTGGGCTCGTTGTTGCAGCTCGCCGTCCACCGTGGCTCTTCGCCGTGCCCCGCCGTGACACCGACCCCCTCGCCGTGGGGCGCCGTCGGCTAACTCTTTGTGGTGACGACGAGAGACTTTCCTGACACAAAGTATATCCAACGGATATATATCCGTTATTAAATGGATATATATTAAAACTTTAATATTTTATTATTAAAAAAAAAAAAAAAAAACCCACCACCTCTATTTATATCATCTTCATCTTCACCATTTACAAACATTTTCAAACCAAAAATCTTCCATTCTTACTTAACCCAAAGAAAAATATCTCACAATGTCTCAAAACCCAATAACAGAGCAGATGTACAAACCTACTTAACTCAAACCCACCACAACGGGGTTCAAACCCGCTACCCTCCTCGACCAATTCCAACCTGTCTCCACAAGAAATAATGCTTAACCAACAATATCGGTTTCAACAAGGATTCGCAAGTTACCCCGCCTGATTTCAATCACCACGCTTTTTAACTCGTCACAACCTCCACGCTTTTTAACGTCACACCTCCACAGTTGCCCCAAATGGAATCACAACCGTCCGGTTCACAATTCAAAGTTCCAAAAGCACGTGAACCGCAAAAGCGCGAGGCAAAAAGACGAAGGCAAAAAAACTTGTTGTGATTCGACGCAGACGACGATTTAAGATGTTGAAGTCATAGCCGCAAGCGAGGCAGGAGGAAGTGGACCAAGTCTCAAGAAATGTTACTTGCAAGAAGTTGGATAGAAATTTCCCAAGATAGAGATATGGGAAATGACCGTCCGAGGAGTTCTTTGGAACGACATTCTCGACATGTTCAATTCTAAGACCACCGATAACCGCCGTGGCAAGAATATGATAACTGCTAAATGGTCGAGGATTAACAGTGATTGCCAGAAGTTCAACGCTGTTTACAAACATCTTCAACGTCGAAGTGGTGAAAATGAGCATGATCGTGTCGAGAATGCCAAAGTTAACTTTCCGCACGTTTTGGTGGGAAGGAGTTTGCGTATGAAAAATGTTGGGTGTTTGAAAAATTATCCCAGTGGGATGCGAAGATCCTATCGACATTACATGTCTCGAGGATATATTCGGGCGGACGACGACCTCGGCCGAAGAGATGGATGCAAACGAGCCGCAGAAGAAGCAAGTCGACTTCAACGCCGAGCTACCGCAAGCTCCGGTGGAAGTCAATCGAGTAGTTTTCGGGACATATATCAAAGTATATGCTCAAAAGCCGATGCTCGAGGGCTTGTTACGGCGCGGCGGAGAAGGAAAAACTCTCAAGAGAAGATCGAGATGGATTTTCGATGATAGATCCAGTCTGAATCCCGACCGGTAAAGCATAAATCATCCGCAGAGCGCAGAACGCCTGGTCGAAATATCGTGAAGAGATGATTATGTTACGTATTATTAGTATGTGTTGTATTTTTTTTACCCGTGTCTTTTTTTCATATCGTTTTTATTAAGTGTTGTTTTTTCCTTATTATGTTATGTATTGTATTTTTAATTTGAATGAAATGAATTTAGTTTATTTGAAACGAAAATTGAATAAAAAATAAAGTGATAGTGGTACGCCGAATGAAGAGGTTGAGGTTTGTTATGAGTGAGGAGGGTTTGTTGTGAAAAAATGGAATCTTGATGTGGCGGCGAGATAAGCGCGATGAAGCTTAAACCTTGTCGTGACACCTAGTGCTCTAAGTATCAATTTCTTTTTTAAATGATCTATCATTTAAGTGAACAACAAAATCAAGCAATTGAATCATGACCACAATATTTTTGGCAGTGGGGTCCACATGAAGTGTTTGGACGGTGCCAACTTGTAAATATTATTGGTTGTCAAAGGCGTTGACGACATCCTCCAACGGCTCGCCTTCCACTACTTTCCAATCACATTTTCATTTTTTTAAAGTTTTTTACTTTATTTTAAACATGACAAATATTTTGATAACATGTTCTTAATTCTTATATATAAACATGCTATTAATAGAGTTGAAGAAAAGGATCACGGTTTAATTCTAGGTATGTTAAAGGGGAGAAAGACTAAACATGATCAAGGTTAATGGTAGGGATCAAGGTTAATAGTGATGGAACATGCCATTTTTTAAATTATTATAGATTACAAGTCTACATCTTAAATTTTACATGCAACAACTTTGAAGGCAATATTTGCAAATGTTATTGTGAAAGATGACGGAACTTGAACATTTTTTTTATACTGAATTTATTTTGGGACCGAATGGAGATTTATTCAGAACTCAATTAAATTACCCTTAAACCTATAATATTTACACCAGTGGTCAAGAATTTTGGGGCCGTACCCGGATCTCTATGAAGGTCCGTCCTTGATTGTGAGGTCGGGAAAATGACGACTAATGTGGAATAGGTTATGAATTTGTTCTCAACAACTATCTTCAATATCGCAAGAAACAACTAAATATTGCTAGCGGCGTGATTATAAAATTGGCTCTCGGAGGTTATATGTTGAACCAACTTTTTGTAACATAACAAAATGTTTTTATAGGCTTGAAAGTTAAGTTTCTTGCAAATTATATTAAGTGAGTATATTTATTCCAAAAACTTGCACAATCGTATGAGCTAAACACTGTTCTCGTCCGTCGTGGCTTTGGAGCGCTTTACTTCATGGGCGTGGTTTATTACTTCATGGTGTTAGATGGCGGTGAGAAATGGGCGAGCATTTCGTTTCTTTAAATGAAATTTTACATTCATTCACCTCTCGGTCTTTTCCAAATTGTGGTAAATTATTAGATTTCATCGAGAATGGTGCTTGGACTACTAGGATGCTTCGAAAGTGTGTTTCAGAAAGAGAGGCTGACATCATCTCGGAGATTCCTATTTCTCAAACTGGATCTTCGGACCATCTCGTGTGGCACTATGATGCAAAAGGTCAATACACGGTAAAATCTGGGTACAAGCAAGCTCTTTTGTTGAAACGATATGAAGATTCAAAAGCAGATTCAAGCTCTAAGCCTCCATAAAAGTTCTGGAAAAATCTATAAAATATCCATACACAACCAAAAATTAAGCTATTTGCATGGAAATCCATCACTAACTTTGTTGCGACCATGGATAATCTCTTTAAAGGAAGTTGCTCCCCTTGCCCAAAGTGTCCAATATGCAATACGTTTGTAGAAACAATTGAGCATTTACTTTTTGAGTGTGCATGGACTCGTCTGTTTGGTTTAGTTCTTCTTTATGTTTTCGAATCATCCTTCGTAAAAGTGTTTCTCTTCGCTTTTAGAGATTTGTTGATATTTGTAAGTCAAGTTATGAAGCTTCTCGTATTCTATCAACCGTGGCAACAATTTTTTGGCTCATTTGGAGATCCCCGTGCTTTTGTTTATGATAAAGTTGATCTTTCTCCTGAGAGCACTTTAGCCTCGATTAATGCTAAGTTGAATGAGTTCGATAAGATAATGGCGTCAAACCTTATCGCAGAAGCGGATTGTCCTCATTCTACATCTCAGACTTCACTGCAATGGATCCCCCCTCTTCCCAAGCTCTCAGGTGAAGATAAATTGTGATGCAACTTTCATCGACTCCAAGGGCGCTTTTGCTGCTGTAGCGCGTGATTCTACATGTTCTCTCCTTTATGTCAATGGTATGCCTTGTTCTTTTATGTCTCATCTTCACGCAAAAATTTTAGCAGTGCACTATGCGTGTCATTTGGCATTTTGTCGTGGTTGGTCTCATGCTATTGTAGAATCCGATTGTCATACAACTATTACTTTCTCATATACGGAAACACTACCTCCATGGAGTCTTGCGGCTCTTATAGCTCATATTCGCTCGTGGTCGAAGAATTTGCAATTATCTATCTCATGGACTAAGCACGAAAACAACAAAGTTGCTCATTGGGCCGCTCGCTTTGCATCTTCTTCCGTTTTACCTTTTAGATGGAATGTTTCGTTTCCTTGTAAACTTTCCTCTTTTTCGAGAAATGATATGTATGGTCTTAGTTTGATTAGTTTTAATGAAGTTTTAGTTCAAAAACAAAATTGCTCCATAAACTACTTTATATCACACGACTTCATGAATTAACAACTCTGAAAAGCTTATGTGTGCTTTGAATCAATTGATAAAGACAAAAAGATACGTATAACTTTATGAACTAAAACATTACTCCATTCCATATCTTGTCGACAAATAACATATTAAACTTAAACTTAGATTAAAGGTTTAACTCTAAACGGTATACGTGCGCATACATCCAAACCTTAAGAACAAAATATATAGTTTTTTTTTAATCAAAATAAGCTTTTAAAGGATTGGTTATCAGTACGCTCCCTAAAATGACCCTAAAATGATTCTAATACATTTTTTTAAATAACTTTGTTTATATTATAAAACCGCGAATCAGAAAATATGAATTTTGAAAAGTTAAAATAGTAAAAATTAAAAATAAGGAACAATAAAACATAAAAGCTGTGTTATCCTATCAACAAAACTAGAGGTGGAAGCAATGAAATGAAACACAAAAGCTTCATTTCGAAATCAGCTGCGTTCGAGATTTAATTTAAAGCTCGAGCTCGCCAGTGTATGTTATATAGGCTCGGGCTCACTGGAGCTCGGCTCGCTTATATGATTTGGCTCGAGCTCGAGCTCGACTTATAATATATCTTTATTGAGCTCTTTAATAAGTTCGAATGACTGTATATATGTTTAATACTTAAAATATATAATTTCGTTTAGTTTCATGAGCTCAAACGAGCTTTGATGTAAAGCTCTGGCTCGAACTCGATTAATAAATGAGCTCTATCTTGGGCTCGAGCTTGTTTAGGCTATTGTTTGAAACTTTTACCGATCCGATCTCAAATTTTTCGCGAGCGGCCGACTCATTTCTACCCCTAAATAAAATGATAAAAGAAAAGATAAAAGGCGTAAGAAAGGTACCAATAGTACTACCCTTTCTAAAAAAGAGATGATTGAGATACTTATATTTTTAATTGAGTCACTCAGCTGTACAAGCAATTAAAAACTTAAAGCATGCATAAAGTGAAGTGTTCAAATAAAAAATATGAGTATACAAATCATTTCACTCTCTAAAATCATATGCATAATTGAACATTTGAACTTATAACCTTTGGCAAAATTTGTTAGATAAGTTTAGTCTGAAGTAATTATGTATCTTTTTGTTACAAACCACAATAATCTTTAACCTATTAGAGTTTGATGCAATTTTGATCAAGTCATGCAAATACATCATTAAACAATATAATAAAAACTTATAGTATAAAAGTTAACGAAATCTTAAATGCGTTTGGTATCCCACTATGTAAATAAAACTATGACTATAAAAGTGATAAGGTGTTTGTTTAAGATGAGGGGGTCTATCATTATGGTATTGAATGATAGATATAATCCATATTTCATATACATCAGTGAAATTAAATAAATCTTTCATAAATAAAGAACTCACAACTACTATCAAATTCATACCCATCATTATTCACAAAGATACCAAACGCATCCTTAATTATAAATATGCTAGTACTATTATAAGTTAAACCTCTTTAATTAGCAAGTTGTGAGGTAGACCCTCACCACCCTTTATCTTATATAACCAATAGAATCTCATACAAAACTCTGCGTTTGCTCACAGCAATGACCACCACTCACTACACGCCCGAGCCACTCCCCGCCACCACCCTTGACTCGGGCGTTTCTTCGCCACGATCCGATATTCATCTTGACAACAATCCTAGGGTTTACGATGACAATATAGCACAAGCACGAGTTAGGTTCATGTGTAGTTTTGGAGGGAAGATATTACCACGTCCTCATGATAATCAACTTCGATACGTTGGTGGCGATACACGCATAGTCAGCGTGCTTCGCCACAACACTACTTTCGTATCACTTCTCAGCAAATTGTCCAAACTTTCGGGTAAGTTAAACCATACTACTTGTTTCATTGTTTATATATTATATATTTAGCTGTATTAAAAGGTCTTTGGTCTAATGGTATGTGAGTGGCTCGTTATAGTTACTAAAGTTATTTAGTAATGATTGTTCGTACTTTAATCATTAAAGTACGAACATGTCATTGATGCGTTTTCAATCGATCACTAAATTAAAGTTGAAAAGACTAGATAATGGGTAGTTGGATTTTGCTTTCAAAGTGAATATGAGAGTTGGAGTTAGGTGACTATATGCAACCAAGAGAATAAAGTTAGATATGGTTATGTTATTGTACATGTATCTTTAACAATCAAGTTTGTTCTAGCTTGTCAAAACACTGTAACAAGAACCACTAGCTAGACCAAAAACCAATTGCTAGTTTTGTTTTTCGATCAGAAAAGCGGAGCTAGAAAATTGTGGTCGGGGAGACAAATTTTGATAATTTTTAGAAAATGCACTACAAATCGGTTCGGTCAGATATTTTAAAATTTTACACTATAATTTTTTCTCTAGGGAGGCACGTGCCCACCCCACCCCCTCCTGTCTCCGCCCGTGCCGATGAGTATAACCATATTTAAGAATCGATGAACATCGACTTACTAATTTGTTATATCAGGTTCACTTATCGGCCCTAATTCGTATACGGTGTAGTGGTTTTTGATTCATGATAAGCTTATGTTGATTCGGTTGAGTTCAGTTTTTCGATCTCTAAATTTGTGATGAGGTTATTTCTAAGTAAAATCACCGGTTTTATTATATTTTGATTTTTTGTTATGATTCAAACGTGATGCACGACTTAAACTTTTTGTAAACAATATAAATTGTTATTATAACACATACCAACGTTGGAAAACCTTGATGAGCTTGTTTAAAAGTCTAAAGAATCAATCAACATGTTTACAATGATAATATATTAAACATCTTGTGGAATATTCGATAGGTACACCCGACATAAGTGTAAAGTACCAATTGCCAAACGAAGACTTAGACGCGTTAATCACAGTCACGAGTGACGAAGACGTGGAAAACATGCTGGACGAGTACGATCGCCTGGCTAACAATAACAAAAACGCTCGGCTCCGAATATTCCTTTTTCCAACTGACACGTCACTCTCGCGAGGTAGTAGTATTAGCTCACTTTTAGATGGGTCAATTAAGCGCGAGCATTGGTTCCTTGACGCGCTTAATGGTGGAGCTAGTTTAGAACGTGGTAGATCCGAAGTGTCATCTATTGTATCTGAAGTACCGGACTATTTATTTGGGCTGGACCAACCGGATGACCCGAAGCCCAAACCTAAACATTTGGTTAATGATAATGTCTCTAATTCGGATCCTGGGTCACCCGCTCCGAGAATTTCTTCTCCGTATTGTTCAACTTCGTCGTCGTTGGGCCCCGCTATGGCTCCCTCTGTCCCGAACCTTCGGCCCGTGCGAACTAAACTTGACAACCCGGCTCCGGTTGTTAGTGAAGCTAAAGAAACGGTTACCACCGAACATTTTGCAGAGACTAATAGCCCGGTAATTATGAAGCAGTCAGATTACCCGGGCCAACCCGTGTATTATGTGCGACGTACTAATTCACCGGTGCCTGCGCAAGAGATGCCAATTTATTACATGCACCCTCCCGGTTCGATGCCTCAAGAGAATATTCCGATGCAAAGTGCACCGATTCGGGGTCAATATGGGCAACAATATATGGGCCCTCCGGGTCAAATGCTTCACCCTCAGATTCCAAATATGGCCCAAGTGTACTCGGGTTTGCGTCTGCTTCAGGTGGGGAGTCATTCGACATGCCGGTAAGAACTGGTAGTGGGCCGGGCCAGCCCATGTATTATGGGCCGAGATATGTTAATGTTCCAGGCTATCCTCCAGGTATGGTTTTGCAAGGTGGTGAAGAAATGAAGCAGCCTGGGCCAGATGCTAAATTGGGCCGGGCTCCGCAATGATACTCAGTATATGTTTATTCATAAATGGGCTATAAAGGCCCAAGTTTGATATATTTGTGGTTAAATTTTTGTGTTTATTGTTCTGCTTTGTTCACTTTTACTAGATCAAAATTCATGAACAATATATATGTTTGATTGTGAATTGTAAAATAGCTATTTTTATAATGACTAAATGAAGTTTCCTAAAAGATATCCATTTTGATTACTAGTCACTATATATATCTGAAATGCATCAACTCGAAAAGTATCCATCTTGGTTTCGGTAATTGTCTACTAAAATGGTGAAACATGGATGAAGAGTCACTTCCGACAGCATTTAAGCAATCTGGGTGCCAAATAAATGAACTTGCATGATTTCATTCAAGCATTTTGGTAGGTGGAAGTCCATCAAGAAATGCTTTATTGTCGACACGATTGTGTAATGTTAGATCAGAAATAGTCGTTACTAAGTGGTACTATCTTGTTTCATATCCATTTTCGGATGTTGAATACCGAATGCATAATTGTTCTTCACTATATATGTACTATATTTTTGTTTCAAAACAAGTATATGAACTTAACCGTACGTAGTCGTACGTGGTTTTCATGAATTATAATATCTTTTTGTACGATTTGACCTAAGATTAAATGTGACTCGGACTTTCATTTCTAGCATACATGTAAATTAGATTTATTTGATTCGATTATCTATTTGGCGGTGAACCAAAACAAATTAACCTGGCCAATATAACTATTCATAACGTAATGCAAACGAAGCCTTCTTCTAGTTCATATTCGTTATCAAACATTTTCATAAATCCAGCTTTTGAAATATAGATATATGAAACGCAACCAAATTGCTTTGAACGGTAAAGAACATAATTTCACTGTTAGCCTTGCATAAAGTTGACAGATTTGGTTTGTCGACGCTTCCAATTTTGTTCGGTTGGAAAATCGGTCAAATTGTTGGTGTAAATGACAATTGATAGTCATCGAATGTACTAACGAGTTTCTAGAGCAAGGTTTATGTAATGGTTATGTACTAATAAGTTTCTAGAGCAAGGTTATGTAATGGTTATGTACTAACGAGTTTCTAGAGCAAGGTTAATGTAATTGTTAAATGTAATGGCCAAAATGACTATTTGTTCAAAAGTCATTAGTAGGGTTAATTGTGTTAATTAATCCGATCGCTTTTCTTTGCCTCCTTTCCTATAAATTGAGATATTTTCCATCTTGTTGAATACACGGAAATACACAATTCAATCCTCTCCGTTGTTGTTTACTTCCATCTTGATTCTTTTCTATCGGTTCGTAATAAAAGGAAGACACATATTGGTTCGCCTATATAATCCGTTTTCTAACTGAGTTATCCGTTGTTGTTGTATCATAAGAATAAACATTCACGATTCTCAAGAACCACTGAGAAGACGAATCGCTTTTAAGAAACTGTGAACTTTACACGCTTTAACATTTTTCTTGGTTGTGTCATTGATTCTCCACATTCAAAAGATCTACGGTATGGTTTTCTACACTTCATAATTTCTTGTTATTAGCAATATATTATTTGTTTGTCTCTTGTAGTAACATACATATTACCTAACAATCTTAAGACATAATTTTTGCTATTAGAGGCGATAATTGAATGGAAAATGAATGAAACACAATTGCTTGAAAAGTCCTGATATTGTTTCGGAAAATAAAAGATAAATTGGTTTTGTATCTTGGTCAAATTATCTATTAAAATTTAACAATAACAAGTATTAGCAACTTACATGTGAGTAATTAAATGGGGAACAAATAAACATTCACTTTTTTTTCTAAAGACATGATGAGAACAATAATTTTTTTTTTTTTTTTTTTTTGAACGGCAACGATTTTATTAAAAAACTAGCAAGACGCTAGAAGTACATTACAAGGAAATAAGGTTAGGATTTTTAAACCAAGAATCCCATGAAAACGCCCTATTACATTTACTAGAGCACCAATTAAAAGAGAAAGAAACAATATCATCGAAAAGAACCGATCTTCTAGGAGATGTCTCATCGAAAATGGTACGGTTCCTGAATCCCCAAATAAACCACCACGCAATGAAGCAAACACCCTCCAACAATAACTTAACTTTGATTGGAAGCCGAATCGAAGAAAACCAAGAATCCCAATCGGAAAAATTCACCAAAACCTGCCAATCAAGATCCCACCAACGGCATATCCGACGGAAGATGCTATGAGCCAAATCACACCCGAAAAGAATATGATTGGTGTCTTCCTCAGCAGCAGAACATAACGGACACGAATAAGATTCCAATTCAATTCCTCTACGAGCAAGATTAACTCTAGTAAGAAGAAAATCACGCCGTGCTTTCCAAGCAAAAACATTAATCTTGATTGGGATGCATTTCACCCATCTCGTTGGTTCTACATGAGAAGGAAGAAATAAATTATCAAGGAAATTACGAACCTCTTTTACCCGAAATACCCCATCTCCAGTTAAGTCACAAATCCATCTATCATGCGATTGAGATAGAGTCACCAAATCCAATAATGAAGATAAATCCACCATCTGTTGGTGTTCGGTCCCTGCCCTCACAGGCCGTCTAAAAGAAACTGAAGCCGCATTTCGCATTTTATCAGCAACCACCACCTCCTTATCCATCTCGAGCGAGAACAAGCGAGGAAAACGAATCCTAAGAGGCTGATCTCCCAGCCATTGATCATAATTTATGTTATTCGGTTAAGTCTTTCAAGTAGTTATAATATCTGTGCACGCACGAGGTTTTGACAAAAAAATTATTCTGTATTAATACCGAATATTGTGTTTTTAAAGGTAATTGCATATAATTATATAGTTATAAGTTTAGCGACGCATAAAGTTTACACATAAATCAAATTTATTTTAACATTTTAGTTAGGTATATACACATATAAGAATTTGTCCATGAAAATTGTGATATAAGTACAACTAATACTTAAGCATGAGTTTTTCATTATGCATTAATATCCATTAAATTTTGTAAAATATTTATAAAAATTTCATTAGGTAACTCGTGATTTAATTTTATTTAGTGACAAAGATGTTGATGTTGTTATTTAAATTTCACTCATCGATATTATGTTGTATGCACGATCGCAGTTTAATAAGACATAATGCTGCGTTGATAAAGTAAAAGTATACTCCTTAAAGTTTTTAAAATATTTTTCTAGATATGTTTATATAAATAAATAAGAATTACATGAGTTATTGTTATAAGACAATCGCAGATATTTATTTTTATAATAAAGTAACCCATGCTTATAATTTGATAATTATATTTCGCTTTAGTAATTTAGCCGTATTTAAAATGTAAACTCGTGTCACATAAGTTAAACTTTTAAAACGAAATAAATGAGTCGCTTATTGAACGATATAAGAAAAAAATTGATACTTATAATCTTATGCAAATTTATATGTTGTCATTTTAAAACAACATATATATTGCATTTTTAAGATATAAAGTATAAAGGGTATAAAGTACAGGGATTATTTGTTTATAATCTAAAGTTATTAAAAAAATGGAGACTTATAATATTACAATTAACTCTATATAATTTTAAAAATTCAACCATTAAAGTTTTATTAATTACCTCATCTATTTTTAAGTTGTTGTTTCACAAATTTGACACCTATATTTTATGTGTTTTTTATCAACCAAATTTCTATAAAATTTATAAAATTTTGACCAAAATCACTTTAATTTTGACTTCTATTAACCAATCACATCACACGATTTTGCTTACGTGACGAAATTGAGCTCACCTATTGGCCCAATTGTTTTTCCAATAAGAATGAATTGATAAAATCACTCCGAAACGATGTAATTCCTTTATTATATAAAAGATAAGTACTTGTTATAGCCTATAATTTAAGGGTGTAATACGATATATTCTTTGTGAAATTGGTAGGTGGATTACTTCATATTTTGGTAGAAGAATTTGCAAAACCAACTCTTTTAAAAATAACATTTGTGGATCTAGGTGTCATAATATTACTATTCATAACTCTCGTTGGACATATTTTGAAATTCCCTTACTTGGATAGGTTTTGAAGTTACTATGACACTATTTTGAAAAATAACCGTAGGACTTTTAAAACCGGTTAATGTTGTATTGAATTCACTAAAAAATTGTAGTAATTTTTGAAATTTCGCTTAAAGATAAACTATTAACCGGTCGTTGTTTCATTGTTTCTAGATTTTTTTTGAAGCATTGTGCCATGATAAAATAATAGAGTTCTTGAAGCATATTGTTTGAATCTTGTTGTGGTACTAGTTTTAATAACTAGTATTGCTTTCATGACCGGATATTGGGATAAAACTCACTGTGGTGGAATGCGAATGTTGGTATTATTTGGACTCCAAGATGCTTGCTGCCACAACCGCATAGTCATGGGTGAAACACCTTGTTTGCATAGTAAATGAATGAGTATTGATCCCAATTTTTTATAGTGCGTAACTAAAACATTAAACTTGATTAGAAGTTTGAGCTCAATTGGGTGAACCATTTGGTCACATTTTCTATTGTTGTATTTAAGTTCAGTTTGGACAAATTTGTTGTCACAACTCACAACCGCAGTCGTAAAATTGTGCTTTGGTCGCATAGTAAACAATTGAGTTTTGTACCCAATTTTTTTATATTGCGTTTAAGACATTAAACATCATTTCTGTAAAGTTTTAGCTAAAATGGATGGACAATTTGTTCGTAGTTTCCCTTTTTGTACAACATCTCACTTTGAAAAGTTTGCTGTTACAAATGTGCGGCCGTGAAAACATAAAATTTTCACATAGTAAATGAATACCTTTTGATCCCAAAGTTTTACGGTGCTTAGCTAAGACGTTAATCTTGATTTCTAAAATGTTTGAGTTTAAATGGGTGAACCGTTTGGTCAGAATTTATTTTGGTACATTTGTTCAATTTGGACAAGTTTGCTATCACAAATGCACGCTCGTTGAAAAAAAAAAGTGTTGTTCGCATATTAAACGAATGCATTTTTGCCCAAAAGTTTTAAAGATCTTAGCTAAGATCTAACTCTTGATTTTCGAAAAGTTTCAACATAAATGGGTGAGCCGTTCAATCGTAGTTTCTATTTTGGTACAAAATTGATTTTGGACAGTTTCTTGTCCCAAATGTGTTATCGCGAGAAAATGTGTTGTTTACATAGTACATGAAAGAATTTAAACCCAAATTTTTACGCTACTAGATTACACATTAAACTTGATTTCTGGGGATTTTGAGCTTAAACGAGTAAACCGTTTGATCATAATTATTATTATTATTTTTTTGTACAGAAGTACCACCTGGATAGATTACCCTTCTTTAGAAATTTACAAACATGTTCTTCTATGTGTTAGTTTAAATTTTTATAAACATAAAAGGTGTAATAGAACAAATTTGTTTTCATGATTAGAGCAGCACCATACGCACCATTTATTATGTGCATATATGTTACATTAAGAAATTATCAAAAGATATTGTATCGTTTCATTGTGATGTGTTTTGTGATTCATAAATTTGTGATGGATGTGTTGAGAACCACATTGTCGTTATGAAATAATGAGTACTTCCTCTTTTGGTTTTACTTGATTACCATACTCTAGTGTGTATAGTATCAAGACAAAGACACAAAATTGTGGGTTTCATTTGAGCAAACAATTAATGGCTAAAAGCCGTGATATATCATGTCAATGTAGTTGACCCCATTAGTAAACTTTAGTGGCTTGAAATTTGTATCACTTGTTAAATTTTGTGTGAGGATATTCCTTCACTAACCTTGGTTTAAGACCGAGAAAAGGGCTCTTATGAGCGAATGATCTATACTACATTATAAAGATTTGAGACTTCCTATAAAAGAAGTTTTAAAATTTTAAAACAAAAACATTACTATAAACGGAAAATTAGAAATTTAATGTAAATTTGAAAATTTAATTCTCACTTATAATAAGAACCCTTCTAATAATGATTTATTTTATTAATTTGTTTATTAAAAAAAAAAAAAAAACTCACTAAACTTATAATCATTAATTTAATGCTAAAATTTGAAAAATAAAGTGTTAATTATTTACACTATTAACAATTTAGACGTTCTATTTTTGAAAACATATATCTAATACGTTATAAAGATTCAAACACGCTAAATAAGGAATATTTAAATGAAAAGATTTCTTCATGCACAAAATATAATCACCTAAGATCCGTCACGCGCATTCTTGTGGTCACTTCTAAGATAATGAAAGGATTTAAGATGCATAATTTGTTGTATGTGTGATGATGCACTCTTTATCAACAATCTATCACAACACAATATTTTAATAAAATATTATTTTTCTTTCTTCCACCTATACAATCAATACATCAAACCCATTTATATATTTTTTTTACCATTTATCAATAACCCAACCTAACATGTAATATTATTTTTTTATATTAAAAAACTATAAATTTTGATATATATTTTTCTTAATTTTTGATAACAATATAAAATACTAAATATTTAAAAAAAAAGAAAAAAAAAAACCACAAAGACCATATCGTGGGTTGAGGATCTTGGGTTGCCAAGTGATTAGGTTGTTGATTTTGGTTGTATACAACATTATAAAAATAGTATATTTATATGTATTTCCTTAAGATTGGGTTGTCAACCCACCCAATAAACATAGTCTAAATACTTTTGCTTATGGGACTCTTTTTATTGTTCGTTGTCTTGGGATGATGTTTGGGTTGCATAAATTGATTTTGTCAAAAGGACATGTTTTGTGTTAGATATAGGAAAATCGCGTAAAACGTATCATACTTATCACTTTTTGTCATCAGATGTAGCGTCTATTTTTTTTTTTTTTATCATTGCGACACTAAACTTTTGAATTCGCTTGTGTGTTGTCACCGGTGACCGCTTAACTCGCTGGAGCCGGTCAAGTTAACGACCGTTAATTTTATAATTGCACCGTTAGTCCTTTTCGCTTGTTTTAACAACCGTTATTATATTATTGCACCGTTAGTCCTTTTCACCCGATTTTTACATCGTTTTCCGTCCGCTTTTGCACGGTTTCGTCCGCTTTTACACGCTTTGCTCGTTTTGCACGCCGTCCGCTTTTATCGTTTCGCTTCGTTTTACACGTTTTTGTTCGTTTTTGCACGCTTTCGTATGTTTTTACACGTTTTCATTCGTTTTTGCACGATTTTGTCCATTTTTACACGTTTTCGTTCGTTTTTCAACGTTTTCACACACTTTCATTCGATTTTACACATTTTCGTTCGTTTTTTGCACGTTTCCGTTCGTTTTTACACGTTTTTGTTCGTTTTTATATATTTGTGTTCGTTTTTGCACGCTTTCGTCAGTTTTTACACGTTTTTGTTCGTTTTTACACGGTTTTGTTCATTTTTGCATTCTTTCATTTAATGTCACACGTTTTCGTTCATTTTTGCACGTTTTTATACGTTTTCGTTTGTTTTGCACGTTTTCGTTCGTTTTTTCACGTTTTTGTTCGTTCGTTTTTACACGTTTTTGCACATTTAACGTGTAAAACGAACAAACGTAAACGAACGAAATTGCATAAAAGCAAACGAAACCAGTAAACAAATGAAAACGCAAAACGTGTAAACCGATGAAAGTGTGCAAACACGAACGAAAACGCGCAAAAATGAACGCAAACGTGTAAAGACGGACGAAAACATGCAAAAACGAATGAAAACCTGTAAAAACAAATGAAAACGTGCAAAAACGAATGAAAACGTGCAAAAACGAATGAAAACATAAAAAAACGAATGAAAATATGTAAAAACGAACGAAAAGGACTAACGGTGCAATAATAAAATTAACGGTCGTTAACTTGACCGGTACAATGTGTTAAGCGGTCACCGGTACACACAATAGACGATCTAAAAAGGTTGGTGTCACAATGATAAAAAATAAGACGCTACATACATCGATAAAAGCGACAAGATGATACATTTTATGCGATTTTCCTTAGATATATGACATCTCTTATTAGAAATCAAAATGAAACTATGTGTTTCTTAGTTATAGTATGCTAGATTTAGATTTGTTAATTATAAATGCGCATTGTACATATATAATAGGGATTATGTATTGGAGGCCACCAAAGTATTAAATTTTTTTCATTTAGGCCACCATTTATCAAATTAACTTATAGCCACTTTTATGTGTTTCTTTCGTTTATATCAATTTCGGATAAATTTTTCTAAAAATCTTTGAAACAACGAGAATAAAATTAAATGTAACATATTAAAACAACACACATACTAATTGAAATGTAAAATATGAGTTTTACTCGTTGTCTAAGTGCAACTTCATTTAGACAAAAACGATTTTTGATAAATTAATTACTCCTTTCGTCCCAAAATTATTGTTCACTATTGACTTTTTTAGTCTTTCTTCTTCAATTTTGACAATAATTATTTTTGTTTGTGTTATATAATACTTGATGAAAAATATATGAATGTATTGGACTTTAAATGTATTTTTCATTAGTATAATTTTCATCAAGATTATATAACACAAATAAATATATTAATGGTCAAAGTTAAACAAGAAAGACTAACAAAATGAAACGGGACAATAAAAATGGGATGGAGGGAGTAATGTTTTACGTTGAGTTTCTAATTTTATTGTTTTGATATGTTAAACTTATCTTTGTCTTTCAAATTGTACAAATTTTGGCAAGAAATTGAATGGGATTGATATAAACGAAAACAAACACATATTCTATACCATAAGTTAGTTTATATAAATGGGTGACCTAAAGTAAAAAGTTTAATAGTCGGACGACTCCGCATACATAATCCTTATATAAAACATATCTTATTTTCCTATGCGGTTATGAGCACAAGTGTGGAACTTGTATAATGACAAAATTGATTAAGTCTTTTATTCTTTTAGTTGGAAAGAATACTAACTCGTTCAATTTGATTCATGGTAATATTTATGATCTTGAAATTGAGCAAGAAACATTGCTATATGTATTTGCTTCAAAGCAAAGATAATTGTAGAGAAATGTGCTTTATATAAGTAAGAGGTTGAGAACCAACTTAATATAAACAATAAAACTATTAAGGTGGAGTTGAGTTGTCAAAATTATATGCATAAGAGCTTTGGGTGTGGGCTCGTCATTGCCTCGAAAAATGACATGGCAACTTAGCCATAGCTAGCCACTTCACCACCCCTGCTTAGCCATAGCTCACCATTCCTTTTTCGTCGTGCAGGCGGCGAAGATATCACATGTACTTTTTTTATTATCTATTTATAATGGTTTGTGTGTGTGAATAAGTGTGTATGTGAGACCAAATGGGTAAGTTGGGGTTAATTATGATAAAGGGGTTATAGAAGAGGATTTGTTAAAATGATGTGACATCCCGTAAGCCTCAAATAAGGAGGTGAAGCTCTCACCACACCTAAAGCTCTAACCATCATAATATACACAAAGGAATAGCCATCTTACTCTTTAAAATCTATTGGATTAGCATAATGCCATGCTAAAAATGTTTACTTTGAGATAACTAAATAATATTACAAGTCAAAGTTTATTTTATGGACGCCAACATATATACGCTTTCTTCAACAAAATTGTGTAATTGGCATAAAATAATGGTTTTTTCCTATATTTTTTTTGCCCTAGAAATAAACCCGACCCGACCTGACCCATTAAAAAGTAAAAATCGAACGATAATTCAATCACTCTTATCGCTCATTGCCCCCAATAACTACTTTTCGTGGCTTCTTCACTGGCTGAATGCTGATGTGGTGATGATAGTGGTCACCAAAAGAACTCATCTTTATGATAACTAATGTTAACAACTCTTTGTGTCGAGCTTAATAGAAACTTCATACCAACTTACATGCACAAGTCCAAATTGGTAACGATGGAAAAAGTTTCTTCAAGTAATGTGGTGTGGCACTTCATTTAATTTCTTGCTTATTGTTTTGAAGGATACTCACACAACCAACTTACACATGGTCTCATTTCATAGTTGACAATTAAGTTCATATTTAATATACCAACTTAACGACGTACGTTCTTATATGAAACAATAACTATGGTTTTAAAAAATACTTATTGTAATATTAACGTGTTAACATACTCGAATGTTCCATGGGCTTGACATTAATTGCTCTAGAAAAATTCGTGTGGTTCATACGATATCCACTTCTTCTTTTCCCTAGATAAGCCCATTGATATAGATTAAGAAATGGTTTAAAATGACACGTCCAATATTTTCTCTCAAAACATTTATTTGCTTAACTTTTTTCAAACTTTAGAGAGTGATGTTTATTTATTTCATTTAGCTTTCAATTCAAAATATCATAATCAATAATTCAGTATATATCGTAACTATATCTAATAAAGTTTATATTTTCTATTTTCGTAGTTTGTGGTTGTTATTGATTAGACACTTGACCAACATCATATGTGTAGGGTACCATGCATGCAAATGCACCTTCCAATAATGATTTAGCTATAGTACAATTCTTTTGCACCTAGTACAAGTGATACATGCATGCATTTACTCATATAAATATATGTATCAAGTTATAATACATGCATTAACAAAACTATCAAAGTTAACATGGATAGAAAGTGGGTACAAAATCTCTTCTTCTTGTATAAATTTATGTTGAAATTACTAGGTTACCCTCAGGGACACCATTGGAAGAACAAGAGCATGAAATGTATGAAATATGAATCCATGTTAGATAACCACACACCAAAAGAGCTACATGACACTACTATAGTGTTTGAAGTGGAAGGAGGGCTATTAAGGTCAAGTTCACTCTTTCCTTACTTCATGCTTGTGGCTTTCGAAGGTGGCGGCGTATTAAGAGGTTTAGTGTTGTTCCTATGTTACCCTTTGATTTGCTTGCTTCGCAAGGAATTGGGGTTGAGGATCATGGTGTTTATATGCTTCTTTGGGTTGAAAAAAGATAAGTTTCGGATCGGAAGGAGTGTTTTGCCAAAATTATTCTTGGAGGATATAGGGTTGGAAGGGTTTGAGGTGGTGATGAGATGTGGGAGAAAGGTGGGGTTGAGTGAGTTGCCTAGTGTTATGGTTGAAGGGTTTTTGAAAGATTATTTGGGTGTTGATTGTGTTATTGGGAGAGATTTGAAGGTCGTTTTTGGGTACTTTGTGGGGTTGATGGACGACGTGACAACAACAAGATCAAAGTCCTTGATCAATGATGTGTTTGGAGAAAGGAAAGTTGAAAGTCATCTCATTGGTTTTGGTTGCTCTAACAAGATTCTTGATCACCAACTTTTCTCTCATTGCAAGGTTTGCAACCTCATTAAATTAACTTTCTATATATGTCATGTGTGTCAAGGAGATCTTTGGGCACTGATCACTTGTTTATAACAAGTCATTCAATGTAAAGCCTAGATATTTGACACCAAAAACTGATAGTAATTATCACTTATTAACTATGATTTTCTTAAAGTAATTAAGGTAATTAATAATGAAGAATGAGCCAGCCTAGTTGAAAATTAGTGTTCAAATGTTTATCATTAATTTAAAACTTCTTTCCAATTATAACTACATCATGCATATATGATCAAATTAGTTTTGGAATTACCATTTATGCTTCGATCATCGAATGGTCAATGATCTTCCTACAGGGTTCCTAGTATGTATATAATCAGCCAGTGGATGAAGCGGGTCAACTTACTATTTTCATCGTGTGATAATTAATTGTACTAGGCTAATAGTTAGTTTCCGTTATTTTCAGGAGATATACTTGGTAAGCATAGCCGAGAAGAAGAGATGGAGAGCCCTACCGAGAGACAAGTACCCAAAGCCGTTGATTTTTCATGATGGAAGGATTGCGTTCAAGCCAACTTTTCTAGGAACATTAGAGATGATCATGTGGGTTCCGTTTGGGTTCTGGCTTTGCCTTTTGAGAATAATAATCGCGTTATCCTTTCCATACAACATGTCTATTCCCATCTTGTCCTTCATGGGAATGGGAGGTAGAGTATACAGTCATTCCGTTGATAAAAACAATATCAACAAAAATAAAACAGATCCAATTAAGGGAAAGGGAAAAGGCACGCTATACGTGTGCAATCATAGAACATTACTTGATCCAATCTATATTTCAATGGCTATAATGAAACCTTTAACGGCTGTCACATATAGCTTGAGCCGGTTATCAGAGGTTTTATCGCCATTAATAATAGAGACTTACCATTTGAGTAGAAACAAAGAAAAAGACTCGAAAATGATGGAGATGTTACTTAGCAAAGGTGACCTTGTAGTTTGCCCTGAAGGGACAACTTGTAGGGAGCCCTATATACTTAGATTTAGTCCTTTATTTGCTGAAGTAAGCAACGATATTGTCCCCGTTGCTCTAGATGCTAAAGTTGGCATGTTTTATGGGACGACTGCTAGTGGTTTTAAATTTCTGGACCCCGTCTTCTTCCTCTTGAATCCGGTTGGGTTTTACGATGTCAAGATTCTTCAAAAGATGGAAAGCGTAAATACATGTAAGCAATCAAGAATCGAGATAGCGAATCAAGTTCAGAAACAGATTGCCGAAGCGTTAGGGTTTCAATGTACAAGTCTAACACGAAAAGATAAGTATATGATCTTGGCAGGAAACGAAGGTGTCGTTTAGAAGACATGGATACGTGTTCATACTAAAAAAAAGCTAGCTTTATAAAAGCTCTATTTCTATATGAAATGTATAACAGACAGTAAAAATATGTTTGGAACACAAAGAAAATATATGTATCTGTTCAATGATTTGAGATATGAAGTGTAAATTTATTACAATTTAAATCATAGTAATATTGCCAATAATAATAAAAGTTCTATTATCACTTTTTTTCTACATAATAAAAATGTGACCCGCTAGCAATCATTTGTATATATTGTAAATTTGGTATTTTATTTTCCTTGTTTTTGTACCTTTATATATCTATGATCGATCTATGTTGGTTCTTTTTCTTCCATTAACGAGTAAAGCGGTGTAATCCTTCCTTGTAATTTTTAGATCGTCTCGTAAGGGTTATGCTTTTGTGGTTTGTACTATGACAGTTGTTCTACCTGTGGTTGATGGTGGAACGAGTCTCCTGTGCTATTGCGAATTTGACGTTATGATATGTTTGCTTTACGTGAATGTAGTCTTGCTTTACGCCATCTCTAACAGACAAAATTTATGCTTACTAGCTATTGACATTCACTACTGATGTCATTGTGGATCTATTTCTTTTGTGAACTTGCCAACTCGACTTGTTCGATCACTACATACTAGCTAACAATAAGAAAGTCAAATGTATGAAGCTGTACTTATGAAAAATCAAAATTCTTTTCATGTGGTCTAATTTTCGTAAGTTCTGACCACGACCCTCTTTGGAGTTTCATTTGCTTCTTCCTCTTTCAATTAGAAACAGGAAGTGAAAAACAAAATAAAACTTGCAATCAACTCAATAGTATAAGATAGAGGGATTTCATAATGAAAGAGTTTCTGGCGAAATCAACTGTGATATACAAGTTATGCCCCACAATTCAACACACCAGACCATATGAACCACTTGCGTTGCCGCTTCCAAATTGATAACATTAATAATTCTGGTCGGTAAAGGAAAGAAACTTGTTCCAAGGTTAAAAACATTAACCGAGAACGACTATTAAACTTTAGTTCTGTCCAACACTCCAACATGATAACGAACATGATTGACAACCATAAAGAGTCCATTTTATTCTAGCTCTTAAAAAAGGGAGATCCCCAAAAATCGTGTATGAAACATTATAACAAATGGAAAAACCTACTTTCTACCAAAACTTGGAATAGCATAAAGATGTCAGTTCTCAATTACACAACTTTTTCGTGTGGATATTTTTTCAATGGACATAACAGTTTCTGCAGCTTTCCTCCCAATATTTACTGTCTGTGACGGGATTTCAGGTGCCGAATGACATTTCTGGAAATGGGATGTTTTTTATCATCCCTACTATGAAATCTGCATAACATGTAAATGCACACATCAGAGCATGTTCATAACACAAGACGAGGGGAAAAGGAGAATAGTACATAATTCAAGCTTCCATGAAAAATGACATACCATTGTTGAAAAATCTTTCTGAACTCAGTCAACACGGGATATATATTCTCAAAGGCAGTGTATGTCTCATCTCTGACCTGTAAGCACAACCGAAAGGAGTAAATTAGTTAAGTAAATTAAAATATACAGCGCTGTATGTTGATAATCAACATTGACCAAGATCGAGCATCTCACCTTAGCACCAGTAAGAACAATTTTCCCGGAAACAAAAATGAGCAACACGATTTTAGGTTGCTTCATCCGGTAAATCAATCCAGGGAATAGTTCAGGCTCATACTATACCACCAATCCACCGCATCAAATTAATAGCAAAAGAAAATTTCGGAACCCACAAAACATTGAGTTGAGTTTGTTTGGTGAATCATACAAACTCTAAGGTGAACTTACACTTGAGAAAGCATGGTGAGCGGTTGCAAGTTCTTCAAGTTTAATGGGAAATTTGACATCACATGATGCGACTATGTTCTGGATCTTGAAATCCTACAAGCGTATACCAAAAACAATATGAGTAAGTAACAAAATACCATGTACGATAGACAAACTTTATAGAAGCAAAGAACACCAGAGCGGGAGTGTCTTACCTTAAATTTTGTTGGGAAACCAAGTTTTTGTATAATCCGAGCATACTGAAAACAGAAAAAAAGTCTTTAAGCACGGTAACAGTATAATGTGCTTGTTTTATACTATGGTGTTTGTAAGGGTTCTTCATTTTATTAATAATTTTTTTTTTACAATGTTCGTGTACCTTTCTTGCTGCCATTTTTGACGATTGTTCACTTTTGGCACCCGTGACAACCTGAAAACCAAAACACAACTAAAAATATTACATAACAGCCAAACAAAGGGTAGTAGTCTTTAACCCATGTTGTATAAGAGCTCCTGGTTATAAACCGAAACTACTTTTTTTTAAAGAAGGCCGTGATTTGTTACTGTCTTGCATAGCACATGTAAATTAAATCGAACACTCGAAAAGTTCTATAGTTTTGAAATTCAGACTATAATTGATATACAATATTGCGTTAAAATTTAAAACTCACCATCTTCCCAGAAGAAAATATCAATGCTGTAGTTTTTGGGTCTCTTATCCTCATAATAACAGCAGCAAAACGCTGCAGTACACAAAAAGAACAATCATATATACAGATGCCATTAACGGGAGGAAGGATATCAGATTCTAAAATCACATCTTCATCAATGAAAGCATGCATACATAACCATCAATATTTATATCAGGATTCTATTTCAATAAAAATATGACAGTAGAAACCCAAAAGATAACTTTTTTTAGAACAAAATAATAATAACTAAAAGCCTGAATCCTATCCTATCTGGCTTACGGTAATAATATTAATAATTGCAGCATACCTTTGGATTATATTCTGCATTTCGAGCATGTAATGCGATGGCCTTCAAATCCAATTTGCACTCCAGACTGACAGTAGACACTATATTCCTACAAGTATAAAAGCAGAACACATATGATGAGAACGTAAATTAATCTTCAAAACACTTTCTGTCTACAAACATCGAGTTTTACAGATATCACAAGCGCAACAAACAAAAGGTTACAATTACATATATACCAGAGTACACCACATAATAAGCGGTTACAGATACATTATGCGTAGATTTCAAGATTCAAAGATCTATGGTTATATAACATTATACTATTGTATATCTATTTAGCAATTTGCTCTATAATGACATGAGATTACACATTGGTCTACCCTTGAAACCATATATAACTTCCGTAAACAACAAATTCAGTTATTTCAAAACAAGAATGCAACTACTTCTTTAGGGGGTGTTTGGCTTTACGCTTCTAAATTGATTGCTATCTTCATAACGCGTTGCTTTATAGTTGATTACTATCTTTAGAGCAATGCACTTGCAAGTAATCAGTTTCTACTTTCTAGCGTTTTAAGTGTAATAAGAAAACAATCTCGTCATCTAGATGTTTCAAATGATTGGTTCTCAAAATCAGTTTGTATGCGGTTGCAACAGAACGTAATACGATTATCTCATTAGTTAGATAATTTTTTAACAAAAACCAAAACTTGCAACCACACGATCATCAAAAGCATATACTTTTATCATCACAACATCGAAAATTTTATATTTTGATCAATCAAACACCAAAAAACATATATGCTGATTTGTCAAAACGTTAAAAAGCTGACAAATTAATCACCGCAACATAAAAAAAGATAATAGTTTGATCATTAATACGGGGCTGATTATCTCATTATTATTATCGCAACTACAAGTCATTCAATATATCACATTATAATCACTTGCAAACCACAATGCCAAACACCCCCTTTCAAAACTTCAAACACCAAATCAAACACTCCTAAACGCCCACGGCCACGTCAAACACCATAATCACGACAAATCATCACAACTACAAAAAGGTGATTAACCAATTAGCGCAACTACGGGGGCGTTTGTTTCGGCTTATATAGCCGGCTTATGGCTTATTTGGTTTTTGGCTTATATTTTATAAGCTCACTTTTTGTAGCTTATTTTGAAACTTTTCGGCTTATGTAAGTTTATTATGTCATTATAAACATATATAAGCCGAAAAGTTTCAAAATAAGTGAGCTTATAAAACATAAGCCCAAAACCAAATAAGCCATAAGCCCGCTATATAAGCGGGAACAAACACCCCCTACAAAACGCTTAGATTTTGATTATCACAAGTACAAAAAGACGATAACTTTATCATCAATAACCAAAACCCAATTTGAATCACCCCATAACAGACAATACTCACTTACAAACCACAATTCCAAACACCACCAACCGCGTTAAATCGGAACAAACACTCCTAAACCCCCACCAATAATCGCGTAAAATCGAAACTTACTGAATAGTAGGGACAATCCCAGAAGGATGCCTAGCATAATCAACAGGTTCACTTCCTTCACCCATCATCATATTCTATTATAAAAACACTTGTTCAATTTTATAAAAAAAAAATTATTAGGGTTTGGGTTTCTGTTGAACTGGAGATGATAGGCGGGAAGGAATTTGAAGAATGGTGGTTTATATAGGTCTCGAGGTTGTGAGGGGGGTATATATAGGGTATAGAGGCGGTGTAATATTGTATAGAGTGAAATACATAAATAGTCCTTGTAGTTTGTTGAGTTTTTCAAATATAGTTATATCTATGGTTTTAGTATGTTGGGTAAGCATCGGGTCAAACCCGACCCGACAAAAACGACCGACCCGAGAACCGAAAAAGAAAACTCTCAAACGAGAACCGAGCCGAGAAATAGATATCAAAACCGAAACCGAACCGAATAACTCAGTTCGGGTGGTTTTCGGGTTTCGAACCGAAAAAACCAAAAAAAATCGAATCGAACCGAAACCGAAAAAAATCGAAATAAATATACAAAACCGAAACCGAACCGAAAAAGGTCGGTTCGATTAGGTTTCGATCGGTTTTTCGCTTCGAGTCGATTTTCGGGTGGATTTGCTCAGCCCTATATTACGGGTCGTGTTCCCCTTGCCTAACTTTAGTTAATTAGTTACAAGATATCGAAACAATAATAATTTTCTTGCTAATCAATAGATTATGCAAAATATGTAAGTATGGTGGTTTCGATGGTCATCAAGTCTTTGGAAATTTGAAAGGATTCAAGCATGTTTGGGATTGCATATTTTTAAGGAATGTTTATTCGTCTTAATGTTTTGACATCTAGATCCACAGATCTGCTTTAAAAATTGGTTTCTATTCAAAAGGTCTAGCGGTCTGTTTGTTTTTGCTCCACCTCTATTTAAATTCAAATATTTATTGGTTTTTGAAATAAGCAAATAGGTTTATAAGCACTTAGTATTTTAAGAACTTCAAGTGGCTATTTTTTTAAAGAAACAAAATAACAAGTATTATATTATGCATTCATGTACATCGTCTTGATCAAACACTCATACAAGTAACAATAGGTTTGTTTTTAAGACTTTTTTTTTAATTTTTTATTTTATTTTTTATTTTTTTTTATTTTTAGTTTTACAAATGATTATTAATTTGACATTATATGAATATGGGGGAAGACAATGTGATAAACGTGTTACTTTTTTTTCAGGAAAGAAGATGATACTATGATACAATTTATATAGAAAGAGAGGCTGCAAATGTTTTTTACAGTTACTTCGTGGAAGATGTATGTTAGTGTGGCTCACCGTGATTTAAATGTACTTACTCTGTATAGAATGTAACCTTATAGTATTTAGTTGGTTTTTGTAACCACATGAATTGCTTTGGCTACAGGGCCCGAGCCAAATATAATGACCTAGATGAAGGTAAACAACTTTTTACGCAACGTGACAACGCGAGTTGGGTATAGTCTCTCGTTTTTGAGTCTTGAGCCATCATGACCAGCCGAGATGGTTTTGGAAAACACAACCGGACGACACGAAAGAGGGTACCTCGGGTCGTGTTGTCCTTTTTCTTTTCACTAGTGAACGTTTGGCAAAGAAAAAAAACTATACAACTAAGCATACTAAAGTTAAGAGCCTCAAAGGCCCCAAAAGTACTAAGTTGTCAAAAGTAAACTCCCCAAATTTGATATCTGGGCAACATAAACATAGACGGAACTTGAACATTTTTCTTAGGGAGGCCGAATTTATTTTGGGAGGGCCGAATCGAAGATTTGTTTGTAACCTCAATTAAATTACCCCTAAAGCCTATAATAAATACACTAGGTGCCGCAAAATTTGAGGGGGCCCCTGTCCCTCTATAAAGGTCCGTCCTTGAACATAAACCATAGAAAGTAATGTTAGACAACATACTCTTTGATATCCAAATGGAAATCATCAAAAATGTTTCTAATGTAAAGTCATTGATTCGATTCAAGTCAGTTTCGAAACCTTGAAAGTCTTTTATTGACAGCTCTGACTTTATCAAAAGTTACGGGGCCAGTCACACGCACCCACATAGTTTTATGCTAATGTACAAGGCTTGTAATGTAGTGAATGAGGTAAAGTTCATTCTTTTAGTAGAAGATGATAAGAATGAAACTTTTAAGGTACAATAACAGGAGTTTACCCCATTTGTTGTGTCTCCTTTGCTTAATCAACATCATGTTTTAAACTTTGTTGGTGCGTGTTATGGATTAGTGTGTTTGTATGGTTATAATAAATATTATCGCAGAAGGATAGTTGTTATTTGGAACCCTTATATCGAAAAATCATTGGGTATTGATGCCCATTGATTACCCTTTTCTTATTTGGTTTCGGCATTTGTCCCGTCACTAGAGATCATACCGTTGTGAAACTAAGAGTGAGAATTGGTATGACTTGCCATGTTGAAGTTCTTACATTGAGTTCGGAGGTTTGGAATGTGATTAAAAGTAGCAATTTGACTCATTAATCAATTAGAATTATGTCATCTTAGGTTGTTGCAGATAGTTTTGTTTATTGGGCCGCTTTGATGATGGTGTAATTCCCTATAAGTATATAGTTGTGTCACTTTATTTGATTACCAAGGAATTTAAAGATATAGATCTACCATATAGCTTAACAACGGAGTTGTACTTACGTTTTTCCGTTTCTAAGCTAAAGGAGTCTTTTGTTGTGTATGGATATAAGGTCGAGGGAGCAGGAGGTTGTGATGTATGGGTGATGGAGCATGACTCATCTTTTAGAAAGCTATACACAATTGGCACAAATGTAATTAAAATATTGGGGTTTATTAAAAGCGGTGAACCTATATATCAAATTCTAAAGGCGGACGGACACTTTACCACACTTGATGTTTATGACCCATGCTCACAACAAATCAAGAATCTTGGCATTTCTATACGGGCAGGAGACTCATTCTTCATGGGCTCTTACAAGGAATCGCTCCTTTTGCTTAATCACTCAAATGTTGTTAGTTTATCCAGACCATAGTCACATGGAACGGGGATCGCTCCGGTACGGGATCGCGGATCGGGATCGAGGTTCGCTAGGCACCTAAAATTCGGTTCGATAGGGGGTAGGCTCATTTCGGATCGCTTTGGTACGATGTACCAAAATAAAGTGGTACGATGTACCCATGTAGCAATTAATATATTATTATTAATTTAAAATCCAAACATTCATAAAATAGTACTCATAATTCATTTAAAAAAACATATGAAAAAAGTGTTATCAGCAACATAACTTAAAAAACATTAACGAAATCCAAAAGACAATAAAAATATAAAAAACTAGATCTTAAAGACTTAAACTTAGTCAAGCCTTTGTCTCTTCCCTTCCACTTTATCAGCACCCGGAACGCGAATCGGAAACACCTGGAACGTGAATTGCTCTGTCCCAATTTGGATATCAATTAAATTCTGGAACGCCATATTCACCGATCCAAGTCGCGATCCCAATCGATCCGGATCGATTTCGTACCACGTTTTGGATCGAACGAACTGGATCGCAATTCGTGGGTACTGTAGCGAACTATGTGACTATGATCCAGACTTCCAAGCAAAGTGACGAAGGCAACCTGTTTGAGAATAGAGTGTTTGGCTTGAGGTTTATAAATTGGTTTGTTAAGATTTGTGTTGAAAGAGTTAGTTTATAAGTTTTTAATTTGAATGAAAGGTATTAATGGTGGTGATGAGAGGTTGAAGAAGATGAGTGGTCGGGGACCAACCGTGCAATTGATTGGACTTGAAAAGATGGAAATATGCTCGTTCAAAAGTCAACTAACGAGCAAACTTAATGAGTATTATCTATAACAGGGCTCGAGGGACCAAACGGGTAACCGTTTGGCAAAATAGGGACGTCGTATGCAAAAAAATCAAAACAGAGGACCAAATGCAGCAACAGGGTAGACATCAGGGACGATCCGTAACAATGTTTTTTCAAATAATAACGTGGGCCATGAACAACAATAAACGCACCTATAAAAATACTACAATTGTTCTGGTAACACAACCCTAGAAAATGTCGGATAACATCCCTTTTGATATTCAAATCGAAATCATAAAAAAGGTTTCTGATGTCAAGTCATTGATTCGATTCAGGTCAGTTTCGAAACCATGGAAGTCTTTCATCGAAAACTCTGACTTTATCAAAGGTTACGGCGCCCGCCACACGCAACCACGTAGTTGTATTCTAATTCACAATTCTATTTATTCATCGGATGAGGATAAATACATTTGTTTGTTAGACGATGATAAAGAAACTTTTAAGGTACAAGAAAAAGAGTTTGCTCCATTTGTTGTGTCTCCTTTGCTCAAACAAGATCTTTCACTAGCTGCTGTTGGTGAGAGTCATGGATTACTGTGTATGTATGGTTGTAAGCGTAGTTGTATGAATAAAAAGATGCTTGTTGTTTGGAACCCTTCTATTGGAAAATCATTTGGTATTGTTATCCCTATTGATTACCATTTTGTTGGTTTCGGCGTTTGTCCCGTCACTAGAGATCCCACCGTTGTGAAACTAAAACGTAGAATTGGCATGCCTTGGCATGTTGAAGTTTTTACATTGAGTTCGCGTGTTTGGAATGTGATTCCAAGTAGTAAGTTTCCTCGTGAATCAATTAGATTTATGCAATCTCAGGTTGCTATAGATAAATTTATTTATTGGGCTGCTTATGAGAAGACCGGCGAATTTAAAGTTGTGTTATTTGATTTGATTACGGAGGAATTTAAAGTTATAGATCCACCAGATAGCTTAACAAGGGAGTCGCACAAATTATTCTCTGTTTCTAAGCTAAGGGGGTCTCTTGTTGTGTATGGATCTGTGGCCGAGGGAGCAGAACGTTGTGATGTATGGATGATGGAGCATCACTTTTCTTTTAGAAAGCTATTCACAATTGATGCACATGTAGTTGACATATTGGGGTTTAGTAAGAGTGGTGAACTTATATGTCAAATTCGAAAGGCGGATGAATGGTTTACCACACTTGATGTTTATGACCCGTGCTCACAACAAATCAAGAATCTTGGCATTTATGAAGGGGCAGGGGACTCATTCTTCATGGGCTCTTACAAGGAATCGCTACTTTTGCTTAATCACTTGGATTCACATGTATATTATGACAATAATTGATTAAAATGATGACGACCATATTTCAAGGGGCCTATTTTGTAGTTAAGGTGTGGAATCTATTTTGAGAGTTTTGGTTTATGTGGTGTCTATAGTAGCTCTATTAGGATAGTTTCGTTGTTCTAGTGATCAAGTTTGTAGAATCCTGAATTGGTTGAGTTTTGCTTGTCTGGGGATATGGTATGCGATGCTGCTATTATGGATCCTTTGACAGTTTCCTATTGATTGTGGCCTATGGATATATCACATTTGATCTTATATGCTGCTGGTCCTTTGTTGTTCTGTCAGTCTTTTGTTCTAGCTTGCAGTTATTGTGTCTAGTTTGGTTTTGGTATGTTATCTGACCATGGGAAATGTCCATGGTATGCCATATTTGACTCTCATTATTTGGTGCTTAATATATTACACTTTTTACCCAAAAAAAGAAGTCTAAATAAATTATCAGCAGGTGGAAACAGAGCAATAAAGCTCTTATTGCACCTGCAATTTTCTACCTCGTAAATTGGTTTACATGGACTTAAGTAGCTACAGTTGCCAGTTTCCATAGTGTACATGAACAAACCAGGGGACGGTGCTTGGTAAACAGATACGGAGTATGTCAATGTGCATATGAGCCGATACTTCCACATCCCAACAAAACCTTGATCAACTATGTCAATAGCATCCATAGCAGGCTGAAAAGTGAAACCACTGCAAAAGGTTGGATACTAAATGACAACCGTATACATGATATAGTATTTTGCACAATTGCTATCTTATCGCACCTGCATTAAACTTCTTACCAGTGGTATAGAGCAAAAAATAGTGATTGTAAGTTCAAGAGCTTCTTTGATTCATCTCAGCCTACCGGTCGCATGTTCTTAGTGTTCCAACAATAGTTGTTATCTTTCATGGCTTATTATGTTTTTGCGAGGCGGTTATTATCAAACATCTGATTCTCATAGATATTTATGTAATTCTTGAATGAATGTTGCTGATTATATGAAACATGTTTTTGGTTATTGAGTTTATCCTAACAGTAGCGACTCTAAGATTGTTTAGAGCACATATATCTCAAAGTATATGTTGCATCCTTTGTCAATTAGATGTTTTTGAGTTAAGTTCACGGAAGTCCAAAAGGTATTCTACCTTGTAAATTCTGGTTTACATGGACTTAAGTATTGCCAGTTTTCATAGTGCACATGAACAAACCAGCGGACGTGCTTGGTATGAGCAGCACAAGCCTCCCCAGCATTTCATTTTCAAAGTAAACGACCGATATGTCAATGCGCATATGACCCGATACTTCCCAACCCAACAAAACCTTGATCAACTATGTCAATAGCATCCATAGCAGGCTGCATAGTGAAAACCAGGTTGGATACTAAATGACCACCGTATATATATTATTTCGCACAATTTCTGTTTTGCTACTATCTTTTGGTTCTAAGTTGTGATGATACAATTAAAGGAAATGCAGTTGTCTATGGTCTAGTGTTTTCTGTCATTTGGGGGTCAAGGATTATGAGAAGCATTGTTTGTTTATCACAATCCTTGAGGGTGTTTCATACAAGTCAGTCATGAAAAAATTTGGAGAATATCAAAAAAGAAAATCTGAACCCATGTAATGGTGCAGAAACTTATAGGAGCACAAAATAGCCATAAAGGTTGGAACTATTGTGTTGAATGGAAAGAGTGGAGCTGCAATGAGTGATGAGGCCTGCCAATGTAATGGAACATATGTGCGTATGGAAATGTAGTCACTTATTGGCAGATCCTTCTTGTCATGAGTAAAAAGGTTAATGAGATTCAAGCCTATCTCAAGTTCAAATTTGTTAATGCTTCTGTGTTTAGTTAGAATATAGTGATTTGAATGACAATGTTTTTATTGGTTGAAATATAAACTGGATACTTATTTTAGGACACCCAAAAATAGCAATATGGACACCTTCAACATACTCAACTTTTTGGGGATGTTTGCCTTAAAATCCTTGAAACATGATAACTGGACGAGATTAAAACGTTTCAAAACAATTTAAGTAACAGGACGGAATGTATGGGTAATGGCATCAAAATATATAAATTCTTGTACGGTTCGAGATAGGTTGATTCGTAACACATTTTGTCCAACACTTTCAACGACCTTGACCCGTTCGACCTATCTTTTCCCTTTTGAGTTTGTCTTTTCTTTTCCGTCCAACCGAATATCCACAAAATATAACTCAAATGAACCGATCGGTAATAATAGTCACCTTGATTGCATGGTTCTAAAGAATAATATAAAAAATGAGTTGACTTTAATTAGGCATTACCCAAAATTTGATCTTTTGCTAGTTGTTAAATGTGGGTGTTTTGCATTTTTTATTGGCATTCTGCATATTCAACAAAACCATTATGAAAGCCATGGTGGTGGTGGCGGGTATGGTGGTGACAGTCGTGATGGTGGTTGGAGTGTTTGGCTTGATGTTTATAAGTTTTTAATTTGAATGAAGGGTATTAATGGTGATGATGAGAGGTGGTCAGGAACCAACCGTGCAATTGATTGGACTTGAAAAGACAGAAATATCATCGTTCAAAAGTCAACTAACGAGCAAACTTAATGAGTATTATGTATAACGGGGCTCGAAGGACCAAAGGGGTAACCGTTTGGCAAAATAGGGACGATATACGCAAGAAAATTAAAAACGGAGGACCAAATGCGGCAACAGGATAGACATCAGGGACGACCGTAAAAATGTTTTTCCAAATAATAAGGTGGGCCATGAACAACAATATACTCTTTTGGTCATCGCACAAAATAAACGCACCTATAAAAATACTACGTAAACAAGCACATAAGAAACAATTGTTCTGGTAACATAACCCTAGAAAATGTCGGATAACATCCCTTTTGATATTCAAATGGAAATCATAAAAAAGGTTTCTGACGTCAAGTCATTGATTCGATTCAGGTCAGTTTCGAAACCATGGAAGTCTTTCATCGACAGCTCAGACTTTATCAAAGGTTACGGCGCCCGCCACACGCAGCCACGTAGTTGTATTCTAATGTGCAAGTTTTGGAGGGAGGTAGAGTTCATTCGTTTAGTAGAAGATGATAACGAAACTTTTAAGGTACAAGAAAAGAGTTTGCTCCATTTGTTGTGTCTCCTTTGCTCAAACAAGATCTTTCACTAGCTGCTGTTGGTGAGAGTCATGGATTACTGTGTCTGTATGGTTATAAGCGTGGTTGTTTGAATAAAAATGGTTGTTTGGAACCCTTCTATTGGAAAATCGTTTGGTATTGCTGTCCCTATTGATAACTATCTTGTTGGTTTCGGCGTTTGTCCCGTCACTAGAGATCCCACAGTTGTGAAACTAAAACGTAGAATTGGCATGCCTTGGCATGTTGAAGTTTTTACATTGAGTTCGCGTGTTTGGAATGTGATTCCAAGTAGTAAGTTGCCTCGTGAATCAATTAGATTTATGCCATCTCAGGTTGCTATAGATAAGTTTATTTATTGGGCTGCTTATGAGAAGACTTTTGCTGATGTTAAGCATATAGTTGTGTCATTTAATTTGATTACCGAGGAATTTAAAGTTATAGATCTACCAGATAGCTTAACAATGGTTTCGTACAAATTATTCTGTGTTTCTAAGCTAAGGGGGTCTCTTGTTGTGTATGGATCTGTGGTCGAGGGAGCAGAAGGTTGTGATGTATGGGTGATGGAGCATGACTCTTCTTTTAGAAAGCTATTCACGATTGATGCACATGTAGTTAACATATTGGGGTTTAGTAAGAGCGGTGAACCTATATTTCATATTCTAAAGTTGAATGAATGTAACACACTTGATGTTTATGACCCATGCTCACAACAAATCAAGAATCTTGGCATTTCTATAGGGGCATGGGACTCATTCTTCATGGGCTCTTACAAGGAATCGCTACTTTTGCTTAATCACTTGGATTCACATGTATATTATGACAATAATTGATTAAAATGATGACGACCATATTTCAAGGGGCCTATTTTGTAGTTAAGGTGTGGAATCTATTTTGAGAGTTTTGGTTTATGTGGTGTCTATAGTAGCTCTATTAGGATAGTTTCGTTGTTCTAGTGATCAAGTTTGTAGAATCCTGAATTGGTTGAGTTTTGCTTGTCTGGGGATATGGTATGCGATGCTGCTATTATGGATCCTTTGACAGTTTCCTATTGATTGTGGCCTATGGATATATCACATTTGATCTTATATGCTGCTGGTCCTTTGTTGTTCTGTCAGTCTTTTGTTCTAGCTTGCAGTTATTGTGTCTAGTTTAGTTTTGGTATGTTATCTGACCATGGGAAATGTCCATGGTATGCCATATTTGACTCTCATTATTTGGTGCTTAATATATTACACTTTTTACCCAAAAAAAGAAGTCTAAATAAATTATCAGCAGGTGGAAACAGAGCAATAAAGCTCTTATTGCACCTGCAATTTTCTACCTCGTAAATTGGTTTACATGGACTTAAGTAGCTACAGTTGCCAGTTTCCATAGTGTACATGAACAAACCAGGGGACGGTGCTTGGTAAACAGATACGGAGTATGTCAATGTGCATATGAGCCGATACTTCCACATCCCAACAAAACCTTGATCAACTATGTCAATAGCATCCATAGCAGGCTGAAAAGTGAAAACCACTGCAAAAGGTTGGATACTAAATGACAACCGTATACATGATATAGTATTTTGCACAATTGCTATCTTATCGCACCTGCATTAAACTTCTTACCAGTGGTATAGAGCAAAAAATAGTGATTGTAAGTTCAAGAGCTTCTTTGATTCATCTCAGCCTACCGGTCGCATGTTCTTAGTGTTCCAACAATAGTTGTTATCTTTCATGGCTTATTATGTTTTTGCGGGGCGGTTATTATCAAACATCTGATTCTCATAGATATTTATGTAATTCTTGAATGAATGTTGCTGATTATATGAAACATGTTTTTGGTTATTGAGTTTATCCTAACAGTAGCGACTCTAAGATTGTTTAGAGCACATATATCTCAAAGTATATGTTGCATCCTTTGTCAATTAGATGTTTTTGAGTTAAGTTCACGGAAGTCCAAAAGGTATTCTACCTTGTAAATTCTGGTTTACATGGACTTAAGTATTGCCAGTTTTCATAGTGCACATGAACAAACCAGCGGACGTGCTTGGTATGAGCAGCACAAGTCTCCCCAGCATTTCATTTTCAAAGTAAACGACCGATATGTCAATGCGCATATGACCTGATACAGCCACAACCCAACAAACCTTGATCAACTATGTCAATAGCATCCATAGCAGGCTGAATAGTGAAAACCAGGTTGGATACTAAATGACCACGGTATATATATTATTTTGCACAATTTCTGTTTTGCTACTATCTTTTGGTTCTAAGTTGTGATGATACAATTAAAGGAAATGCAGTTGTCTATGGTCTAGTGTTTTCTGTCATTTGGGGGTCAAGGATTATGAGAAGCATTGTTTGTTTATCACAATCCTTGAGGGTGTTTCATACAAGTCAGTCATGAAAATTTTTTGAGAATATCAAAAAAGAAAATCTGAACCCATGTAATGGTGCAGAAACTTATAGGAGCACAAAATAGCCATAAAGGTTGGAACTATTGTGTTGAATGGAAAGAGTGGAGCTGCAATGAGTGATGAGGCCTGCCAATGTAATGGAACATATGTGCGTACGGAAATGTAGTCACTTATTGGCAGATCCTTCTTGTCATGAGTGAAAAGGTTAATGAGATTCAAGCCTATCTCAAGCTCAAATTTGTTAATGCTTCTGTGTTTAGTTAGAATATAGTGATTTGAATGACAATGTTTTTATTGGTTGAAATATAAACTGGATACTTATTTTAGGACACCCAAAAATAGCAATATGGACACCTTCAACTTACTCAACTTTTTGGGGATGTTTGCCTTAAAATCCTTGAAACATGATAACTGGACGAGATTATAACGTTTCAAAACAATTTAAGTAACAGGACGGAATGTATGGGTAAGGCGTCAAAATATATAAATTCTGGTACGGTTCGAGATAGGTTGATTCGTAACACATTTTGTCCAACACTTTCAACGACCTTGAGCCGTTCAACCTATCTTTTTGAGTTTGTCTTTTCTTTTCCGTCCAACCGAATATCCACAAAATATAACTCAAATGAACCGATCGGTAATAATAGTCACCTTGATTGCATGGTTCTAAAGAATAATATAAAAAATGAGTTGACTTTAGTTAGGCATTACCCAAAATTTGATCTTTTGCTAGTTGTTAAATGTGGGTGTTTTGCATTTTTTATTGGCATTCCGCGCGCCTATTCAACAAAACCATTATGAAAGCCATGGTGGTGGTGGCGGTATGGTGGTGACGGTGGTGATGGTGGTTGGATTGTTTGGCTTGATGTTTATAGGTTTTTAATTGGAATGAAGGGTATTAATGGTGGTGATGAGAAGTGGTCAGGGACCAACCGTGCAATTGATTGGACTTGAAAAGACAGAAATATCCTCGTTCAAAAGTCAACTAACGAGCTAACTTAATGAGTATTATCTATAACAGGGCTCGAAAGACCAAACGGGTAACCGATTGGCAAAATAGGGACGACGTATGCAAGAAAATCAAAACGGAGGACCAAATGCGACAACGAGGTAGACTTCAGGGACGATCGGTAAAATGTTTTTTCAAATAATAACGTGGGCCATGAACAAAATAAACCCACCTATAAAAATACTACGTAAACAAACACATAAAAAAACAATTGTTCTGGTAACATAACCCTAGAGAATGTCGGATAACATCCCTTTTGATATTCAAATGGAAATCATAAAAAAGGTTTTTGATGTCAAGTCATTGATTCGATTCAGGTCAGTTTCGAAACCATGGAAGTCTTTCATCGACAGCTATGACTTTATCAAAGGTTACGGTGCCCGCCACACGCAGCCACGTAGTTGTATTCTAATTCACAATTCTATTTCATCGGATGAGGATAAATACATTTGTTTGTTAGACGATGATAACGAAACTTTTAAGGTACAAGAAGAGTCTGCTCCATTTGTTGTGTCTCCTTTGCTCAAACAAGATCTTTCACTAGCTGCTGTTGGTGAGAGTCATGGATTACTGTGTCTGTATGGTTATAAGCGTAGTTGTTTGAATAAAAAAATGGCTGTTGTTTGGAACCCTTCTATTGGAAAATCGTTTGGTATTGTTGTCCCTATTGATTACTTTTTTGTTGGTTTCGGCGTTTGTCCCGTCACTAGAGATCCCACCGTTGTGAAACTAAAACGTAGAATTGGCATGCCTTGGCATGTTGAAGTTTTTACATTGAGTTCGCGTGTTTGGAATGTGATTCCAAGTAGTAAGTTTCCTCGTGAATCAATTAGATTTATGCAATCTCAGGTTGCTATAGATAAGTTTATTTATTGGGCTGCTTATGAGAAGACCGGCGAATTTAAAGTTGTGTCATTTGATTTGATTACCGAGGAATTTAAAGTTATAGATCCACCAGATAGCTTAACAAGGGAGTCATTTGATTGTGATGTATGGGTGATGGAGCATGACTCTTCTTTTAGAAAGCTATTCACAATTGATGCACATGTAGTTGACATATTGGGGTTTAGTAAGAGTGGTGAACCTATATGTCGAATTCGAAAGGCGGATGAATGGTTTACCACACTTGATGTTTATGACCCGTGCTCACAACAAATCAAGAATCTTGGCATTTATGTAGGGGCAGGGGACTCATTCTTCATGGGCTCTTACAAGGAATCGCTACTTTTGCTTGGATTCACATGTATATTATGACAATAAATGATTAAAATGATGACGATCATATTTCAAGGGGCCTATTTTGTAGTTAAGGTGTGGAATCTATTTTGAGAGTTTTGGTTTATGTGGTGTCTATAGTAGCTCTATTAGGATAGTTTCGTGGTTCTAGTGATCGAGTTTGTAGAATACTGAATTGGTTGAGTTTTGCTTGTCTGGGGATATGGTATGTGATGCTGCTATTATGGATCCTTCGACAGTTTCCTATTGATTGTGGCCTATGGATATATCACATTTGATCTTATATGCTGCTGGTCTTTGTTGTTCTGTCAGTCTTTTGTTCTAGCTTGCAGTTGTTGTGTCTAGTTTGGTTTTGGTATGTTATGTGGCCATGGGAAATGTCCATGGTATGCCATATTTGACTCTCATTATTTGGTGCTTAATATATTACACTTTTTACCCAAAAAAAGAAGTCTAAATAAATTATCAGCAAGTGGAAACAGAGCAATTAAGCTCTTATTGCACCTGCATTTTTCTACCTCGTAAATTGGTTTACATGGACTTAAGTAGCTACAGTTTCCATAGTGTACATGAACAAACCAGGGGACGGTGCTTGGTAAACAGATACGGAGTATGTCAATGTGCATATGAGCCGATACTTCCATAACCCAACTAAACCTTGATCAACTATGTCAATAGCATCCATAGCAGGCTGAAAAGTGAAAACCACTGCAAAAGGTTGGATACTAAATGACAACTGTATACATGATATAGTATTTTGCACAATTGCTGTCTTATCGCACCTGCATTAAACTTCTTACCAGTGGTATAGAGCAAAAAATAGTGATTGTAAGTTCAAGAGCTTCTTTGATTCATCTCAGCCTGCCGGTCGCATGTTCTTAGTGTTCCAACAATAGTTGTTATCTTTCATGGCTTATTATGTTTTTGCGGGGCGGTTATTATCAAACATCTGATTCTCATAGATATTTATGTAATTCTTGAATGAATGTTGCTGATTATATGAAACATGTTTTTGGTTATTGAGTTTATCCTAACAGTAGCGACTCTAAAGATTGTTTAGAGCACATATATCTCAAAGTATATGTTGCATCCTTTGTCAATTAGATGTTTTTGAGTTAAGTTCACGGAAGTCCAAAAGGTATTCTACCTTGTAAATTCTTTTTTACATGGACTTAAGTATTGCCAGTTTTCATAGTGCACATGAACAAACCAGCGGACGTGCTTGGTATGAGCAGCACAAGTCTCCCCAGCATTTCATTTTCAAAGTAAACGACCGATATGTCGATGTGCATATGACCCGATACTTCCACAACCCAACAAACCTTGATCCACCATGTCAATAGCATCCATAGCAGGCTGAAAAGTGAAAACCAGGTTGGATACTAAATGACCACCGTATACATGGCATAGTATTTTGCACAATTGCTGTTTTTGCTACTATCTTTAGGTTCTAAGGTGTGATGATACAATTAAGGAAATGTAGTTGTCTGGTCTAGTATTTCCTGTCCTTTGGGGGTCAACGATTACCAAGTATCTGGTGCTTATCACAGTCCTTGAGACATATTGATTATATGATTACCAAGTATCTGGTGCCATGTACAAACATCATGTAAACTTGCAACCTGTTTTTTGCATATATTTCATAGTAATTCGTTTCTTTTAACATTGCAAACTATACAATTCACCGTATATTTTTCTCTGCATTTTTTAAACAGTTGGCGGGCAATGGCAATGTTCTTGATCGGCATCGACTACATTGGTCTCTCATTGCTGATGTGCAAGTTTCGAGCTTTGTGGGGAAAGAAAAGACCCTTTTCCAATAATAAGGGCAAACAAGGTTTTAGAGAGTTGATTGAAGCGATACAGGGTGGGATTAGCTCAAAGGCCTTGACACCTTCAGCATACGTTCCTATACACATTGTGTCGCCTCGACCATGCCATGTACCGTCATGAACATTGTTCATTTCCAATGTCCTTGACTCCTGCACAAGATTATAACACATATTCAACACTGTTAAGACCAAAGATGAGATAGTATAAGACCCATAAAACATATATATGTGGAAAACAAACTTGAGCCAAGGTGCAACAGGGGCAAATGAGATGGGATACGCAATCATCCAATGAACTATCGCTGCCCTGAAGAAAGAAAACAGACATAAGAAGGAATGTTATACGTTTTGACTTTCAAGGTCAAACATGAAATGTTCCAGATGTAAACTCATACAAGACTTTTAGGCTTTTAGCAGATTTATAACCAAAGTTGATGGTTTGTGTTCCATGTTATGAAATAAGATCAGAAATCATATCACAACTGAAGTCAAAAGGTTGCCTGTTTGACCTATATATCTTGACTTTAAAAAGCCACAAGTTATGTTCTTAACAAGGTTTCTAATTATAACATCTTATACAGAATACTCCAAAAGGTTTCTGACAAAACTATGAAAACAAATTCCCCCTGGGAAAAATATGTTCATAACTAAACTTTTGAATTTTAATAAAAGTACACTTTGACTTTCAAAAGTCCAATAGGATGTTCTTACAAAAACATTTAAGCTTAGTATAAAAACACAAACATCCAAACAAAAATTACAAAATCCACTTTCAATGACTTAAGCTCCCATGTTCCTGATTCCTTGATGTTTCTATCAAAATTCCAATAACCTAAATTCTAGACTAACCAATCATGCTACTCCACTAAATACAAGTGGTTGGTGGAGTTTTATTTTCATAGACCGACGATTGTTTTTATACAACTGACAGCTATTAGGGCTGTAAACGAACCAGACGAACATAGACGGAGCCTTGTTTATGTTCGTTCATTTAATTTTAACCGGACAAATAAACGAACACGACCTCTTAAGCGGACAAATTAGTTGTTCATGTTCGTTTATTAAGAAAATAAGGTTGTTCATGTCCGTTATGTTCGTTCATTAAGACACTAAACGAAGAAAAATAAATGTAAAATTTACAGAATTATACATAATATTGTGTTTTATAAATGTTGTTTTGTTTAAACAGACTTAAATGTATATAGTAATAAAAAGATATGATAGACGACATAAACAAAATAACGAATGTTAATGAACACATAATTGGACGTTCACGACCATAAATGAACGGACAAGAATTTTATTCATGCTCGCTCATTTAACTAAACGAAGGTAAACTAGTGTTTATGTTCATTCATTTAATAAATAAACGAACATTATACCGAACAATTCATGAAATGTTAACTGAACGTTCAGTTCGATTACAACCCTAACGGCTATTATACTTTCACGCAATCGAACTTTTATTTTTTCCAAAAAAAAGACAAAAATGACACAAAAATACAATAACCGTCAATCGCAAAAAAAATAGTTGTCGTTCTAGCAAAAAACCTCATCGATCACTTGAACTTTTGTCATTAAAAATAAGAGACGTATCACAAATTTACTGAAGCCGCATGGTCGGCTGTTTTTATAGAAAGGTTTTTTCAAATGATAACGTGGACCATGAACAACAATTGACTCTTTTGGTCATCGACCTTGCACAATATAAACCCACTTAAAATAAATACTAAAGGGGTGTGTGTTTAAGTTTTATTGGGCTTACGGCGTTATTTGTTTTGGGTTTATATTTCATAAGTTCAACCTCTTCAGCTTATTTTAACTTTGTGAGCTTATATAAGTTTTTCAAGACATAGTAAACTTATGTAACTAGGGTTGTAAACAAACATATATAGACTTATGGAGTGTTTGTTTCGGTTATATAGCCAGCCGACCTATGACTTATTTGGTTTTTGGGCTTATGTTTCATAAGCTCACTTTGTGTGGCTTATTTTAAAACTTTTTGGCTTATGTAAGTTTTTATTATCTATATCTATACTACTTATAATGGAGGGACGACCCTCTCTCTTCTATTTTTTTAAGATTTTCATATATAGATTTTAAGCAAATACAACTACTTAAGCTATATGTACAGTTACTTTATGCATAAACACCTAAACATATTGACTGGTCAACATTTGTAATTAATGACATATTTAAAACACCCATTTGATAACAAGTATAATTTATAAAACACAATGTACAAACTATTTGAAGTACAAATACATTAAAAAACACTATTCAACACATACAATTGATACACTATTTAATTTATCAATTCACTCAAATATATAACCATTTTACCACAATATACAATCTAATCAAACTACTTAGCCAAGCGTTTAAAAATAAAGCAATTAATTAAATTTGCCTGTAATGGTTGGTCGATTGGTTCGTCATCAATCAAGACCGACCAAGTCGCCACCATTGCAACATGAGGTCGAACCGGTGGTCATTCCAAAATCGACGGTGATTGTCTTTGAAGGAAAGAATCAATTTTGTTTATGGTAGAAATTTTGTTAATGAAGATGAATTATTTCACGGTCATAACTAAAGTTATTATTTGTAATTTAATTGTTTAATAAAAGTATAATACATAACATTACAATATCGGAAAATATAGTCAAGCGAGACTCCAAGTGTCATATAAAGCTTATATAAGGCAAAAACATTGAACATCATGAAAACATAAGCCATAAATAAACTTAAACAAACACGCCTTAAACAATCACATAATAAATAAACCCACCCAAAATCGAAACATTCTACAATTGTTCTGGTAACGTAACCCTAGAAAAATGTCGGATAACATCCCTTTTGATATTCAAATGGAAATCATCAAAAAAGTTTCTGATGTCAAGTCATTGATTCAATTCAGGTCCGTTTCGAAACCATGGAAGTCTTTCATCGACAGCTATGACTTTATCAAAGGTTACGGCGCCCACCACACGCAGCCACGTAGTTGTATTCTAATGTGCAAGTCTTGGGAGGTAAAGTTCATTCGTTTAGTAGAAGATGATAACAATGAAACTTTTAAGGTACAAGAACAAGAGTTTACTCCATTTGTTGTGTCTCCTTTGCTCAAACAAGATCTTTCACTAACTGCTGTTGGTGAGAGTCATGGATTACTGTGTATGTATGGTTATAAGCGTAGTTGTGTGAATAATAAAATGGTTCTTGTTTGGAACCCTTCTATTGGAAAATCGTTTGGCATTGCTCTCCCTATTGATTACTCAATTGTTTTTGGTTTCGGGTTTGTCCCGTCGCTAGAGATCCTACCATTGTGAAGGTTACACGTAGAATTGGGATGCCTTGGCATGTTGAAGTCTTTACACTGAGTTCGGGGGTTTGGAATGTGATTCAAAGTAGCAATTTGCCTCGTGAATCAATTAGAATTAAATCATCTCAGGTTGTTATTGATAGGTTTATTTATTGGGCTGCTTTTGATGATAGTGTAACTCCCTGTAAGTATATAGTTGTGTCATTTGATTTGATTACCAAGGAATTTCAAGTTATTGATCTACCGGATAGCTTAACAGAGGAGTTTTACTTACGTTTCTATGTTTCTAAGCTAAGGGAGTCTCTTGTTGTGTATGGATCTGAGGTCGAGGGAGCAGGAGGTTGTGATGTATGGGAGATGGAGCATGACTCGTCTTTTAGAAAGCTATTCAAAATTGGCGCACGTGTACTTAAAATATTGGGGTTTAGTAAGAGTGGTGAACCTATATGTCAAATTCTAAAGGCGGATAGAAAGTTTACCACACTTGATGTTTATGACCCGTGCTCACAACAAATCAAGAATCTTGGGATTTATGGAGTAGGGGACTCATTCATCATGGGCCCTTACAATCAGTCACTACTATTGCTTAATCACTTGGATTCACATGTATATTATGACAATAATTGATTAAAATGATGATGACCATATTTTTGTTCGGTGAAAAAGGTGAATATATAATTAAAGAGTTTTGGTTTGTGCGGTTTTGATAGTAGCTCTATAAGGACAGTTTTCTGGTTCTAGTGATTGAGTTTGTGGAATCCTAAATTGGTTGAGTGTTGCTTGTCGGGGATATGGTTTGTGATGCTGCTGATATGGTCCTTTACTGGTATGGATCCTTCGACAGTTTCCTATTGATTGTGGCCTATGGATATATCACATTTGGTCTCAGGTACTGCTGGTACTGGTTTATTCATAGGTGTTTTATTTGTTGTTCCGTCGGTCTTTTGTTCTGGCAGGTAGTATTGGTTTTTTTTGGTGTCTAGTTTGGTTTTGGTATGTTGTGTCTAGCAGTCGTATGGGAAGTCTGTATAGTCATGTTATGTGGCCATGGGAAATGTCCATGGTATGCCATAATTTGACTCTCATTATTTGGTGCTTAATATATTACACTTTTTACCCAAAAAAAGAAGTCTAAATAAATTATCAGCAAGTGTAAACAGAGCAATTAAGCTCTTATTGCTACTGCATTTTCTACCTCGTAAATTGGTTTACATGGACTTAAGTAGCTACAGTTGCCAGTTTCCATAGTGTATTTAAACAAACCGTGTACACGACATAGTATTTTGCACAATTGGAAACTGATGTCTAAATAACATAGCAGCAAGTGGAAACTGAGCTAATGACTAACAGTGCTTACATCAGTTGAGTACCACTAGGGGTTGCAAAGCAATCAAGCTCTTATTGCACCTGCATTAAACTTCTTACCAGTGGTATAGAACACAAAATAGTGATTGTAGGTTCAAGAGCTTCTTTGATTAATCTCAGCATGCTCTTAGCGTTCCAACAATAGCTGGTATCTTTCATGGCTTATTATGTTTTTGCGGCGGTTATTATCGAACATCTGATTCTCATAGATATTTATGTAATTCTGGAATGAATGTTGCTGTTGTTTGGAATCCTTTCATTACAAAATCAGTTTTTGTTGTGCCAGATGTATAACATGGTCTATATGAAACATGTTTTTGGTTCTGGAGTTTATCCTAACAGTAGCGACCTATGATTGTTTAGATTACATATATCTCAAAGTATATGTTGCATCCTTTGTCAATTAGATGTTTTTGAGTTAAGTTCACAGAAGTCCAACCCATGATCTACCTTGTAAATTCTGGTTTACATGGACTTGAGTATTGCCAGTTTCCATAGTGTACATGAACAAACCAGGGGACATGCTTGGTATGAGCAGCACACATCTACCCAGCATTTCATTTTCTGAGTAAACAACCGATATGTCAATGTGCATATGACCCGATACTTCCACAACCCAACAGAACCTTGATCAACTATGTCAATAGCATCCATAGCAGGCTGAAAAGTGAAAACCAGGTTGGATACTAAATGACCACCGTATACATGGCATAGTATTTTGCACAATTGCTGCTTTTGCTACTATCTTTAGGTTCTAAGGTGTGATGATACAATCAAAGGAAATGGAGTTGTCTGTGGTCTAGTGTTTCATGTTCTTTAGGGGTCAAGGATTATGAGAAGCATTGTTTGCTTATCACAGTCCTTGAGCCGTATTGATTATATGATTACCATGTATCCCATGCCATGTACATTAATCATGTAAACTTGCAACGTGTTTTCCGCATGTATTTCATAGTAATTCCCTTCTTTTAACATTGCAAACTATATAATTCATCATTCATTGTTCTCTGAATTCTTTAAACTGTTGGAGGGCAATGGCAATGTTCTTGATCGACATCATCAACTACATTGGTCTCACATTGCTGATGTCCAAGTTTTGAGCTTTGTGGGGAAAGAAAAAACCCTTTTCCAATGCTGATATTACAAGGGCAAACAAGGTTTTGGAGAGTTGATTGAAGCTATAGAGGGTGGGAACGTTCCTATACACATTGTATCGCCTATACCATGCCATGTACCGTCATGAACATTGTTTCATTTCCAATTTCCTTGACTCCTGCACAAGATTACAACACATATTTAACACTGTTAAGACCAAAGATGAGATAGTATAGGACCAGAAAACATATATAAGTGGAAAACGTACCTGAGCCAAGGTGAAACAGGGGAAAATGAGATGGGATACGCAATCATCGATGGAGCTATCGCTGGCCTGAAGCAAGAAAACAGACATAAGAATAAATGTTATACGCTTTGACTTTCAAGGTCAAATGTGAAATGTTCCGGATGTAAAAGCATACAAGACTTTTAACAGATTTATAACCAAAGTTGATGGTTTGTGTTCCATGTTATGAAATAAGATCAGAAATCATATCACAACTGAAGTCAAAAGGTTGCCTGTTTGACCGATAAAGTCAATGTATGTCTAGTTTTGTAAGACTTAACGCATAAGGGCTAAAAGCCATTCCAAACACAGCAATCATATGAAATTAAACTTGTTTCTCATCTTGATACGGTGATAGCCCAAGTATGTTCCAAGCGAGAGTACAAAAGCAACACCGAGATACAAGAAACAATGCTTCTTTGTGACAGCAAATGCTAAGAAGTTGCAAAGAATAATTGTAGCTAGAAGGGGTAATGTTTAAAAAAAGTACTAAACTTGCCACCCTTTCTTCTTCAGGGTAGCGAATAAATTTTTTTATTTCTGAGGGTAATATACTTTCAAATTAATTCTCTTTAGGGTATTTTAAGCGAACAATTGGACATTTTGCCCTATTACCCGTAAGAGGAAAAGGAAAGTATGATACTTTTTTAAATAATAAATAATGTACTTGCCGACGGAAAACGTGTTTTGGCTAAGAAAGCGGAATAAGAATTAACAAGGGTAACGATTTGTGATAGGGAAACGAATGTATTTTGGCGATTTGATCGGCGACGATCAAACTCAATAGGTTTATGAGTTAAGATGCCGGAATTGACTGCTTTGATACCAGTTGATACACTCTTACAGGAATCAAGGAGATCGATTCAAATAAGAATTGAGCTCAAGAATTAGTTAATGGGATTTGTTATGGCTTACTGACTTGTAGAAGTTTATTACAAGAGAGAATTACAAAATCAAAACCGGTTACAAATGTGAAATGAATTGTGTTATATACAAATGAAATGATGAAATGGTCAGAACGGCTTTTCCCGCTTAAATGGTAAGGGTTAAAAGTGCTTATTTGAACCCCACACGTGCCATGCACGCAGATACTTATTTAAACTCATGTCCTTTGCAAATGGAAGTGGTGGTGGAACTAAATTATCTTAATAAGTAAATAGTGTAGACTTAAAACAAAACATTTTTATCATAGATTTAACACAATTATAAATCATTAAATAATTTATCTTAATACATATCCAAAATTTAACATAATTAAAACTAGGGCAAATTATAAAAAAAGTATCATACTTGTCATCATTTGCTCTTGTGGGTGGGGCAAAATGTCCAACTGCTCATGAAAATACCCTAAAGAAGATGAATTTGAAAGTATATTACCTTCGAAATAAAAATTTTGTTCGCTACCCTGAAGAAGAAAGGGTGGCAAGTTTAGTACTTTTTTTAGCTATTTGCCCTAGCTAGAATTATGTAAAAAAAATCCCTGTGGGTTTCCCAGTGCATGAGAAAGTTATAAATGCAAAAGTTATATTTAAACATGTTGTTACTTGTTAGTAACAAAAGAGATATGTGTGTGTACCAAGAAAATAAGAACTAAAACCGTAGTCTCATGCTCTCCCCAAATCTATACCACGGACAACCGAAAATTCAAAAGATTTTGCTTAATGTCGATGAGTATTGACGAGCAAGATAGTTCATCATATTTTCTCGAAAAAAAGACACATCTACCCAAAGATTTCATTTTCTGAGTAAACAACCGATATGCCAATGTGCATATGACCCGATACTTCCACAACCCAACAGAACCTTGATTAACTATGTCAATAGCATCCATAGCAGGCTGAAAAGTGAAAACCAGGTTGGATACTAAATGACCACCGTATACATGGCATAGTATTTTGCACAATTGCCGTTTTTGCTACTCTCTTTAGGTTCTAAGGTGTGATGATACAATCAAAGGAAATGTATGTTACACAGGTTCTTAAATGGGTTTCCAGGATCTTCATGATCAAAACAACATCATGGTATCATTCAAAACAAGAATCAAAAGAACAAGTAAACAATGAAGAGTTTTGTTGAACCCACATAATCTGATATTGATAAAGTGAAATGGGTTACTTTGAATTATGATTCCTATGCTATATATATATATGAAACGGTACCTCTTGTGGCGCTTATGCCGATTCACGTAAAGTAACCGTTATATCCTATTCTAAAACCTAAATAACCCTTTGTGTATTGGACCTAGCCCAATACTTTGTTGGGTTTACTGAGACCTAAACTAAAATAAAGAAAATAACATATACTAACAAAGATTAATGGATTAAACTTCCAACATATTCCTCCCTAATCTATTAATCTTTGTGTTTCTTCAATCTTCTTGTTCCTACAGATTCTTCGTAACTAGCTTCATGATCATCTCTTGAGTACACCCATGGTCTCCTCATCGATCCCTCTTGCAAGTCTTAAAACTTTTGAATCTTCATGGCTTTGATTTTGTTGCAAAGGTTTTATCTTCTAATCTTTATCGCATCACCATCATCATAGCCTTGTCCCCATCATACTCATACATCTTCATCTTTGGCATCATTGCCTCACAACCATCGCGGTTGTAGGGTTCATCACGAACCGGGTTTCAAGGTTGGTTTTCTTCTTTTCATCTCGATTTCTTATGAACACAAACCGTGTTCTTTCTTTGTATCAAAAACCGCACCCATGTTTCCTTCTTCGTTCTTCTCTCTTGAATCGCCTTGTTCCTTCTACTTGAGACCATCACGCCCCGCTTCTTTCATCTTTTGAGACCATCACGCCTTTCATTCCGCTTTTCTTGAATGATGATTGATCATGATTTGGTGTGTTGTTTGATCCTCGCTCGATGCCACATATACGTGTTCTTAAATGGGTTTCCGGATCTTCATGATCAAAACAACATCATGGTATCATTCAAAACAAGAATCAAAAGAACAAGTAAACAATGAAGAGTTTTGTTGAACCCACATAACGATATTGATAAAGTGAAATGGGTTACTTTGAATTACGATTCTATGCTATATATAATATATGAAACGATACCTCTTGTGGCGCTTATGCCGATTCACGTAAAGTAACCATTATATCCTATTCTAAAACCTAAATAACCCTTTGTGTATTGGACCTAGCCCAATACTTTGTTGGGTTTACAGACCCTAAACTAAAATACAGAAAATAACATATACTAACAAAGATTAATGGATTAAACTTCCAACAATGTAGTTGTCTGTGGTCTAGTGTTTCCTGTTCTTTTGGGGGTCAAGGATTATGAGAAGCACTGTTTGCTTATCACAGTCCTTGAGTCGTATTGATTATATGATTACCATGTATCCCATGCCATGTACATTCATCATGTAAACTTGCGACGCGTTTTTAGCATATATTTCTTAGTAATTTCCTTCTTTTAACATTGCAAACTATACAATTCATCATTCATTTTTCTCTGAATTCTTTTCCAATGTTGATATTATAAGGGCAAACAAGGTTTTGGAGAGTTGATTGAAGCAATGGAGGGTGGGATTAGCTCAACGGCCTTGACACCTTCAACATATGTTCCTATACACATTATGTCACCTCGACCATGCCGTGTACCATCATGAACATTGTTCATTTCCAATGTCCTTGACTCCTGCACAAGATTATAACACCTATTCAACACTGTTAAGACCAAAGATGAGATAGTATAAGACCCAGAAAACATACATACGTGGAAAACGAACCTGAGCCAAGGTGCAATACGGGCAAATGAGATGGGATACGCAATCATCCAATGAACTATCGGTGCCTTGAAGAAAGAAAACAGGCATAAGAATGAATGTTATACGCTTTGACTTTCAAGGTCAAAAGTGTGAAATGTTCCAGATGTAAAATCATACATGAATTTTAACAGATTTATAACCAAAAGTGATGGTTGTGTTCCATGTTATGAATAAGGGCTAAGAGCCATTCCAAAGGTTTCTTGTTTGACCTGTAAAGTCATTGTATGTCTAGGTTTGCACGATTATATGCATAAGGGCTAAGAGCCATTCCAAACACGAAAATCATATGAAATTATACTAAAGATCGCATGTGAGCCAAATGTTCTTGGTAAAAGTTAACTTTGACTTTCAAAAGTCAAATGGAATGTTCTTACAAAAACATTTAACCTTACCATAAAAACATAAATTCCAAAATCCACTCTTAGTTACTTAGGCTCCCATGTTCCTGATTCCTTGATGTTTCTATCAAAATCCCATGAACATAAATTCTAGACCAACCGATCATTCTACTCCATTGTAGTATTTGTGAAAGTTGTCTCTTTTTTTAATGACAAAAATACAAGTGGTTGGTGGAGTTTTTTTTCATAGACCGACGGCCGTTTTTATACGACTGACGACTATTGGGGATGTAAACGAACTGGAAAAACATAGACGGAGTTTTGTTCATGTTTGTTCGTTTAATTTTAACTGGACAAATAAACGAACACGACCACTTAAACGTACAAATTTTGTTGTTCATATTCGTTTAGTAAGAAAATAAGGTTGTTCATGTCTGTTATGTTCGTTTATTAAGAAACTAAACGAACATAAATGAATGTAGAAAAATAAACATAAAATCTATAGAATTATACATAATATTGTGTTTTATAACTTTTGTTTTGTTTAAGTAGACTTAAAAATAGTAATAAAATGGTACGATAGTCGAACATAAACAAATAAATGAAGATAAATGAACGTTAACGAACGCAAAATCGGACGTTCGTGAACTTCAATGAGCGGACAATAATTTTGTTCGTGTTCGTCCATTTAACTAAAAGAACGTAAAATATCGCTTCATGCTCGCCATTTAAAAATAAAAAATATAAACGAACGCTTTCTTAAACGGTTTATGAAATGTTCACTGAATGTTCACTTCGTTCACTGAATGAATTCTTCTTTATGTTTTGGAAAAGAACAAAAATTGTTTGTATGAAAGTACAATAACCGTCAATCGCACAAAAATAGTTGTTAGTCAAGCAAAAAATCCACCGATCACTTGAATTTTTGTCACTGAGAATAAAACACGTGTCACAAATTTACTGAAGCTGCATGGTCGGTTGTTTTTGGAAAAAAGGTTTTTTTTTTTTTTTTTTTTTAATGACAAGTGGACCATGAACAACAATCGTGAAACATAAGCCATAAATAAAGTTAAACAAACAACAATCACATAATAAATAAACCCTCCCAAAGTCGAAACAGTCTACAATTGTTCTGGTAACATAACCCTAGAAAAATGTCGGATAACATCCCTTTTGATATTCAAATGGAAATCATAAAAAAGGTTTATGATGTCAAGTCATTGATTCGATTCAGGTCAGTTTCGAAATCTTGGAAGTCTTTCATCGACAGCTATGACTTTATCAAAGGTTACGGCGCCCACCACACGCAGCCATGTAGTTGTATTCTAATTCACAGTTGTATTCAAATGCACAATCCTTTTTATTCATCGTATGAGGATAAATACATTTGTTTGGTAGACGATGATAACGAAACTTTTAAGGTACAAGAACAAGAGTTTGCTCCATTTGTTGTGTCTCCTTTGCTCAAACAAGATCTTTCACTAGCCGCTGTTGGTGCGAGTCATGGATTACTGTGTCTGGATGGTTATAAGCATAGTTGTTGGCATAAAAAAATGGTTGTTGTTTGGAACCCTTCTATTGGAAAATCGTTTGGTATTGCTCTCCCTATTGATTACTCTCTTGTTGGTTTCAGCTATCTTGTTGGTTTCAGCGTTTGTCCCGTCACTACAGATCCCACCGTTGTGAAACTAGAACATAGAATTGGCATGCCTTGGCATGTTGAAGTTTTTACATTGAGTTCGGGGGTTTGGGATGTGATTCCAAGTAACAATTTGTCTCGATCAATTACAATTACGTCATCTCAGGTTGTTATAGACACATTTATTTATTGGGCTGCTTATGATGATAGTGTAACTCCCTGTAAGTATATAGTTGTGTCATTTGATTTGATTACCAAGGAATTTAAAGTTATAGATCTATCAAATAGCTTAACAAAGGAGTACTTATGTTTCTCCGTTTCTAAGCTAAGGGAGTCTCTTGTTGTGTATGGATGCGAGGTCGAGGGAGCAGGAGGTTGTGATGTATGGGTGATGGAGCATGACTCGTGTTTTCAAAAGCTATTCACAATTGATGCACATGTAATTGATATATTGGGGTTTAGTGAGAGTGGTGAACCTATATGTCAAATCCAAACGGCGGATGGACATTTTACCACACTTAATGTTTATGACCCGTGCTCACAACAAATCAAGAATCTTGGTATTTCTGGGGGGGCACGTGAGTCATTCTTCATGGGCTCTTACAAGGAATCACTACTTTTGCTTAATCACTTGGATTCACATGTATATTATGAAAATAATTGATTAAAATGATGACGACCATATTTTTTTTGGTGAAAAAGGATATATTTTAGGAGTTTTGGTTTTTGCGGTGTTGAAGTAGCTCTATAAGGATAGTTCCTCGTTCTAGTGATTTGTGTTTGTAGAATCCTGAATTGGTTAGTGTCGCTTGTCCGGGGATATGTTCTGTGATGCTGCTTATTTGGTCCTTTACTGGTTGGATCCTTCGACAATTTCCTATTGATTGTTGCCTATGGATATATCACATTTGATCTCATATGCTGCTGGTACTGGTGTATTCATAGGTGTTTTATTTGTTGTTCCATCGGTCTTTCGTTCTTGCTTTGCAGTTAGCTTTTTTTTTGTCTAGTTTGGTTTTGGTATGTTGTGTCTAGTATGGGAAGTCTGTATAGTCATGTTATGTGGCCATGGGAAATGTCCATGGTATGCCATAATTTGACTCTCATTATTTGGTGCTTAATTTATTTCCCTTTTTTCCGAAAAAATAGGCTAAATAACATAGCAGCAAGTGGAAACAGAGCTATGACTAACCATGCTTACATCCACTGGGGTGAATGTTGCTGTTGTTTGTAATCCTTCCATTACAAAATCAGTTTTGTTGTGCCAGATGTATAACATGGTCTATATGAAACATGTTTTTGGTTCTGGAGTTTGTCCTAACAGTAGCGACTATTGACTCAAAGTATATGTTGCATCCTTTGTCAATTAAATTGTTTTTGAGTTAAGTGCACGGAAGTCCAAACCGTAATCTACCTCGTAATTTGGTTTACATGGACTTAAGTAGCTATAGTTGCCAGTTTCCATAGTGCACATGAACAAACCAGGAGACGGTGCTTGGTATGAGCAGCACAAGTCTCCCCACCATTTCATTTTCCGTGTAAACGACCGATATGTCAATGTGCATATGACCTGATCTTCGACAGTCCAACAAAACCTTGATCAACTATGTCAATAGCATCTATAACCGATCATGATACTCCATTATATTTATGACATATGTTTTTATAATGACAAAAATAAAAATTGTCGGTGGAGTTATTTTTTTTCATAGACCAACGATTATTTTTATGCGACTGACGGCTATTATACTTTCGCGCAACTCATTGTCTTTTTTCCAAATTAACACAAAAAGGTTGAATTCTTCATTATGTTTTTGAAAAAGGACAAAATTTAGTCGCACGAAAATACAATAACCATAAGCCGCATAAAAAATATTTTTTAGTTTAGCAAATAAAGACAAAATTTAGTCGCACGAAAATACAAAATTTAGTCGCACGTGTCACTTACTTTAAAAAAATATATTTTTTCAAATGTGGACCATGAACAACAATTGACCCTTTTTGTAAAGTATATTTGCCGCGTGAACGGATCCCCTAAAACTATTTATAAATAGATTAGTTGGTCACTTTAGTTTTTCATTTCAAACAACTCTTTCTTTCTTTCAGATTCAGCATGGGTAACATAAACCTTAGGAAACAAACTTCAAAATTGTTGCACAACATAAACCTTAGGAAACAAAGTTCAAAATTTTCGCACAACATAAACCTCACGAAAACAAGTTCAGAAAAGTCGCACAACATCCCTTTTGATATCCAAATGGAAATCATCAAAAAGGTTTCTGATGTCAAGTCATTGATTCGATTCAAGTCAGTTTCGAAGCCTTGGAAGTCTTTTATCGACAACTCTGAGTTTATCAAAAGTTATGGCGCTTGCCACACGCACCCACATAGTTTTATGCTAATGTACAAGGCTTGTAATGTAGCGAATGGGGTAAAGTTCATTCGTTTAGTAGAAGATGATAAGAATGGAACTTTTAAGGTACAACAACAAGAGTTTGCTCCATTTATTGTGTCTGCTTTGCTTAATCAACATCATGTTTTAAACTTTGTTGGTACGTGTCATGGATTAGTGTGTTTGTATGATTACACTAGTAGTATGGTTGTTGTTTGGAACCCTTCTATAGGAAATTCATTTGGTATTGCTCTCCCTATTGATTACTCTTTTGTTTTTGGTTTTGGCGCTTGTCCCGTCGCTAGAGATCCTACCGTTGTGAAACTAAACTATGAAACTGGCATGCCTTGGCATGTTGAAGTATTTACATTGAGTTCGGGGATTTGGGATGTGATTCCAAGTAGCAATTTGCCTCAATAAATTAAAATTATGTCATCTCACGTTGTTATAGATACGTTTATTTATTGGGCTGCTTATGATGATAGTGTAACTGCCTATAAGTATATAGTCGTGTCATTTGATTTGATTACCAAGGAATTCGAAGTTATCGATCTACCAAATAGCTTAACAGAGGATTTGTACTTACGTTTCTCCGTTTGTAAGCTAAGGGAGTCTCTTGTTGTGTATGGATCTGAGGTCGAGGGAGCAGGAGGTTGTGATGTATGGGTGATGGAGCATGACTCGTCTTTTCAAAAGCTATTCACAATTGATGCACATGTAATTAAAATATTGGGGTTTACTGAGAGTGGTGAACCTATATGTCAAATTCGAAAGGCGGATGGACAGTTTACCACACTTGATGTTTATGACCCGTGCTCACAATGAATCAAGAATCTTGGCATTTCTGTAGGGGCAGGGGACTCATTCTTCATGGGCTCTTACAAGGAATCGCTACTTTTGCTTAATCACTTGGATTCACATGTATATTATGACAATAATTGATTAAAATGATGACGACCATATTTTTTTTGGTGAAAAAGGTGAATATATATTTAAGAGTTTTGGTTTTTGCGGTGTTGAAGTAGCTCTATAAGGGTGGTTTCCTAGTTCTAGTGATTGAGTTTGTAGAATCCTGAATTGGTTAGTGTTGCTTGTCTGGGGATATGATCTGTGATGCTGCTGATTTGGTCCTTTACTGGTTGGATCCTTTGACAGATTCCTTTTGATTGTGGCCGAATCCTGAATTTGTTGAGTGTTGCTTGTCCGGGGATATGGTCTGTGATGCTGCTGATTTGGTCCTTTACTGGTTGCATCCTTCGACAATTTCCTATTGATTGTGGCCTATGAATATATCACATTTGATCTCATGTTGTTCCATCGGTCTTTTGTTCTGGCTTGCAGTTTTTGTGTGTGTCTAGTATGCAAGTCTGTATAGTCATGTTATGTGGTCATGGGAAATGTCCATGGTATGCCATAATTTGACTCTCATTATTTGGTGCTTAATATATTTTCCTTTTTACCGAAAAAAAAAAAAGTCTAAATAACATAGCAGCAAGTGGAAACAGAGCTATGACTAACCATGCTTACATCCACTAGGGGGGTTGCAATGCAATCAAGCTCTTATCGCACCTGCATTAAACTTCTTACCAGTGGTATAGAGCCCAAAATAGTGATTGTAGGTTCAAGAGTTTCTTTGATTCATCTCAGCCTACTGGTCGCATGTTCTTAACGTTCCAACAATAGTTTGTATCTTTCATGGCTTTTTATGTTTTTGCGGCATTTAATATCGAACATCTGATTCTCATAGATATTTATGTAATTCTGGAATGAATGTTGCTGTTGTTTGGAATCCTTACATTACAAAATCAGTTTTTGTTGTGCCAGATGTATAACATGGTCTATATGAAACATGTTTTTGGTTCTGGAATTTATCCTAAAAGTAGCGACCCTAAGATTGTTTAGATTACATATATCTCAAAGTATATGTTGCATCTTTGTAGATGTTTTTGAGTTTAGTTCACGGAAGTTCAAGCCGTAATCTACCTCGTAAATTGGTTTACATCGACTTTAGTAGCTATAGTTGCCAGTTTCCACAGTGCACATGAACAAACCACGGGACGTGCTTGGTATGAGCAGCACAAGTCTCCCTAGCATTTCATTTCCAGAGTGAACGACCGATATGTCAATGTGTATATGACCCGTACTTCCACAACCCAACAAAACCCTGATCAACTGTGTCAATAGCATCCATAGAAGGCTGAAAATTGAAAACCACTGCAAAAGGTTGGAGACTATCTTTTGGTTCTAAGGTGTGATGACATAGTGTTTTGCACAATTGTTGTTTTTGCTACTATCTTTTGGTTCTAAGGTGTGATGATACAATTAAAGAAAATGTAGTTGTCTGTGGTCAGTGTTTCCTGTTCTTTTGGGGGTGAAGGATTATGAGAAGCATTGTTTGCTTATCACAGTCCTTCGTATTGATTATATGTTTACCAAGTATTCCATGCCATGTACAAACATCATGTTAACTTGCAACGTTTTTTCCGTATACATTTCAGAGTAATTCCCCTTGTAACATTGCAAACTTTACAATTTATCATATACATTTTCTCTGCAGTTTTTAAACAGTCGGCGGGCAATGGTCACTGATTGCTGATGTGCAAGTTATGAGCTTTGTGGGGAAAGAAAAGACCCTTTTCCAATGTAGATATTATAAGGGCAAACAAGGTTTTGGAGAGTTGATTGAAGCGATGGAGGGTGGGATTAGCTTGAATGCCTTGACACCTTCAACATACGTTCCTATACACATTGTGTCACCTCGACCATGCCATGTACCGTCATGAACATTGTTCATTTCCAGTGTCCTGGACTCCTGCATATAACACATATTTATTACTGTTAAGATTAATGATGTGATAGTATAGGACCTAAAAAAACATATATAAGCGGAAGATGAACCTGAGCCAATGTACAACAGGGGCAAATGAGATGGGATACGCAATCATCCAACGAACTATCGCTGCCCTGAAGAGAGAAAAACAAACATAAGAATAAATGTTTATGCGCTTTGACTTTCAAGGTCAAACGTGATATGTTCCAGTTGTAATATCATACAAGACATTTAACAGATTTATAACCAAAATTGATGGTTTGTGTTTCATGTTATGAATTTTCAAATTTCTTATGTGAAAGAATTTATAAGATCACAAATCATATCACAACTGAAGTCAAAAGGTTGCCTGTTTGACCTGTAAAGTCAAAGTATATCTAGTTTTGTAAGAATATATGCATAAGGGCTAAGAGCCATTCCAAACTCAAAAATCATATGAATTATAATAAAGATCGCATGGGAGCCAAATGTTTACCTTGATATTAAACTTGGTTCTCATTTTGATACGGTGAAAGCCCAAGTATGTTCCAAGGGAGAGTACAAAAGCAAGACCGAGATACAAGAAGCAGTGCTTCTTTGTGACAGAAAATGCCACGAAGTTGCAAAGAGCAATTGTAGCTAGAATTATGTAAACAAATCCCTGTGGGTTCCCCGGTGCAAGCGAAAGTTAGAAATGCAAAAGATATATTTAACCATGTTTTTCGTAACAAAAGCGAGTTAATTCTTGTAAAAATGAAATGATTTGTATGTCTACCTGAAGAAAACAAGAACCAAAACCAGCTAGTCTCATGTTCTCCCCAAATCTATACCACGGACAACTGCAAATTTAAAATTCTTTTGGTTTATACATCACAATATAGTTCGTCATCTTTATTCTTTAATACAAATTTTGATGACTTTATACATCACAATATCTGTATTTCTAAACACTTAAATCATTTTCAACAAGGTTTCTAATTTTAACATTATATTGAAGCTTTGTTCTCTAAAAATAACTATATCTTGACTTATAAAAGTCAAAAGTTATGTTTTTAGCATGTACTATATCAAAACTACCATCCAACGCTATCATCTGATACCGAATATACCAAAAGGTTTCTGTCAAAACTAACTCCCCTGGGAAAATCTGTTCATAACTAAACTTTGTTCTTAGTAAAACTAGACTTTGACTTTCAAAAGTCAAATGGGATGTTCCCAATTCCTTGATGTTTCTATCAACCTAATTCTAAGAACATAAAATCTTTAGCTTTTACACAATAAATAGAAGGTATGTGGATGTGCACTTTAAAACTGACAATAATAAATTTCCTATTTTTTAGGTAAGCTTTATGATCAAACAATGTAACAATATGTTGTTAAGCTTATATGCAATAAAACTATATTCTTAACCATGAGTAAAATTACTTATCTACCTTAAAAAAAACTAATTTACAAGCATTTCCTTAAGTAAACAAGTTGTTAACACCTTTTCTAACAGAATTATACAAAGATACTTACAAAGATGATTGAAGAAACAAACGACGATTATCGAAACAATCAGCAAGCATGTCACCTTCCCACATCCTGAAAACACCACCACCTAATTCACCACTTTCTTCATCATCATAATTATATTCATCATTTTCATAGCTTTCATGCAATGTATTCCATTTGCCATTATTCGAATTCATGGCAACTTTCGAACACAACATATCGAAATCTATCAACCTCTCTTTCTCCTCCTCTCCCACCTCAACCACCATTGCCACAACCTTTCCTGAATCTCCCATCAATCTCTCTCTTTCTTTCTCCTTAAATCCTTTTCTTTCTATATATAGAAAGTTTGAAATTTTCTTAGGTTTTATATACAAATGCTGAAAAAGATTTAGGTTTTATGATGATATATACAAATCTGTAGATACCCTTTTGCAGAAAGAGAGAGATTGAGTGGATAATGGATTCTTTTTTTATGTTTTTTTAATGAAAATGATTTTGAGGTATGGTTTATGTAAGATGGTTTGTAGGGTAAGGTGAGAATGATTGGACAGCTGGTGACACGTAAGATTGGTGGTTATCTGGGTTCAATCATTGGGAAGCTAGGTTTAACTTGCTTTCTATTTTGGGTTAAATTTTGGAGGGTTTTATAGGGTTTACCATGATGTTTTTCAAGTAGTTGACCAAAATTATGTCCTTTGTCTTGATTTTTTGACCATTTTCTTGAAATTTGTTTACCAACAAAGAACAGAATCTATATTTCTAAATCAAGAAACCAACTAGTTTTCTTGAACATATACACTATATAGGTTCTTTTCGTGTTTCATTTAATATTTATAGGTGAACCAAATATCTTGTTGTAAAATAATATCATTTATTTGGTTAACAAGATACATAGATGCTACAAAAAATAAATATGAGGATCATAGTGATCATGTCATAAAATATATAGCAAGTTGAGTAGTCAAAAGAAATATATCATAACATAAGTCTCGCAAACGTTGATAACGATAACGCTAATTACTTATATGCACCTTTGTCTTGAAAACATCGCGCGAAGACAATATTTTTTTCTCAAACTATGTAGATGTATTATGTTGTATATGAGTAAAAAATTTAGAAAACTAGGATCGATCTAATGAAGAACAAAATTGACAATATATGTATATAGTTTTGGTTGTTGATTATTAAAAGGATAAAGCAAGATATTGTGGATGTGATTGATAAGGATAAACTATAGCAAAAAGCCACCCAAGTTGAGATGGAAGCTGGCATCTTCTGTTTATTATTAGCCTTCAAAATTGACCTACTAGGAATATGCAAATGATAATAGATTGCATTGATTAGGACACTTTTAAAACAAATATTTGTTTCATTATTGTCTTAATAATGGTTGTTAATTAACATTATGTATATTCGCATGTCAAAGTAAATAGCCTTGAACGGTTATCAATGTTAAGTTTTATATCAAAATAAGTGGTTGGTATTCTAGTTTTGATAAAAGTAAAATGTATGTAAAATATGAACGTATTTTCTTTAATTCTTAGAGTTAAAACATTTCTTTTTATTATCTTACTTTCTTAACGTCTTTCAATTTTGATCCGACTTCACCCATATGATTAAAATAAACTTGCGTCGTTAGTCCTTTATCTTAACGGTCGTTAAGAATAACTTAAAATTTGGTTTCTTCGTTTTCGTCGGTTTCTGGCGTTTTAGTCTTTTGCAGATTTCGTTCGTTTTGCGCGTTTCGCCGTTTTTACGTGTTTTCGTCCTATTTTACACGTTTTCGTCCTTTATACACGTTTCGTCCTTTTTCATGTTTTTTCATTATCGCACGTTTTAATCATTTCAACGCTTTATCCGTTTTACGTTTTTAGTCGTATTGCGCGCTTTTGTCCGTTTTACATATTTTCTTTGAGTTAAACGGTTTTATCGTGTAAAACGGTTTTATCGCAAAAAGGACGAAACATATAAAATAGGCGAAATGTGCAAAATTGACGAAATGTGCAAAACAGACGGCGTCTGCTGAGCAAATATGCAAAATGGACGAAACGTCAAAACAAACAAAAGCGTAAACATGGACAACGGGTAAAGCGGTTTTATACGTGCAGAACATGTAAAACGCGTGAAACGATGCAAAAACGGACGAAAACATGTAAAAACAGACGTAAACGTGCAAAAACGGATGAAAATGTGTTAAAACGGACAAAAACGTGCAAAAACAGACGAAAATGCGTAAAAACGGATGAAAACGTGCAAAAACGGACTAAAACTTGTAAAAACAGCCGAAAACGTTCAAAAATGAAGAAAACGTGTAAAAACGGACGAAACGTGTAAAATCAGACGAAAACGTGTGAAAACCGACGAAAAAGTAAGAAAACCAAATTTTAAGTTATTTGCTAACGGCGGTTAATATAAGTGACTAATGATGCAAGTTTATTTTAGTCATATGAGTGAAGTCAGATCAAAATTGAAAATACGTCGGTGAAGTAAAGTAATAAAAAAGTAAGTGTTTCAACTCGACAAATTAAAGAAAATAGGTTGTTATTTTATGGTTTTTAACCTAAAAGTAATAGTTGATGTATATAATAAGATCACAAACACGATTATAGCTAGTGACTTGAATATTTTACAGAAAGAACAATTATACGAACGAATTGTGGTTGAAACTTAAAGAAAAGATGCCCACTCTTATCTTTGACGTACCTAAATGAAGAGGACAAACAAGTGGCTACAGATTCTTCCATTAAAAAATACAATGATTAAAACATGGATGTTCACTTGATAAAGAATTATCCAACAATATATATAATGCAATTTGTTTCTTTTATCTCATATAATAATAGATTTTATTCTATTGGACCGGCCTTTTTGGATGCATTTCACTAGTCTAAGGGGTGTTTGTTTAGTGATGTATAACCGGTTTATGGCTTATTTGATTTTGAGTTTATGTTTCATAAGCTCATTTATTGTTTTGCTTATATCAAAACTTTTCAACTTCTTGAAGAGACCACAAGATGCCATGACGGTAGATGCCTGTGAACTATTTTTATGGTGAGAAAATGTTTTTATATATATGTCTTTTCAAGAATAACTTTACGTATTTTAATTTCCAGGTGTTATGTATTTTAATTTATTACATTTTTTACATATTTTCATATGGTTTAAATGAGATCATCAATATCGGAGGATGTTACAAATATGAGAATTTAAGACATTAATTATTTTTAAATTTATATGTATGCTTAACTATTATGCTTAGCAAAAATAACTTTCTTTTAATGGAAATGTTTTTGGTCTTAAAAATTTTAAGACTACTATATTTAGAATGTCCCAAACCCTTTATAAAGGAGTATAGATATAATAATTTTATTATGACATAATAGGCTTAGATAAGCCAAAAATGACAGAATAAGTCATAAAAAGTGAGATTATGAAACATAAGCACAAAAACAAATAAGCTATAAGCTGACTATATAAGCAAAAACAAACACATCCTTATTTCGGTGTAACAAATTTTATAAATACGGAATTTCATGTTAACATATCTATACACAATAGTTAAAATTCTTTAGGTAACAAAATAACAATGATTTCTTATTTTTTGGCCGGTTAATTCGTGAGGTTTGTGTCCATCAAGACACCATTACACAAACACAAATCGGGTAAGTCGTGCTTTTTCTTTGAGAAGGTTGCGTGACCGCTCAAAGATTGTTTGCACAAAGTGATGATTGGACTTGATACCTCTAACATTTCAATGATGATAGTCACAACTCTTTAATTAACCACTTATTGTCACGGAGTTTTTACAATACTCGATTTTATAAGCCATAATTTGCTTAGGAGCCGCATTAGATAGATTTTGAGTATTCAAGTAAAAACCTATTCATACTACTATTATTTTGAGTTATGATAGGTGTACAACACATTCAAAGGGACTTCACTTTAGCTTTGAAGAATGGATATGCCATTGATGAACATGTTAAAACTAAGAACACGATTCGACTAATTACAAATAAGAGAAGAATTAAGATTTCTTTTATAACAACAAAAGAAGAATGGGAGTTGAAGTAATTGTATTGATGGGATAACTTTGTAATTTCTTCTCATTATTCTCATTTTTTTTTTTTTTTTATTTGATCCAAACTCTCGACTACTTAATGGATTCAAATAAGAAAATGAATAAAGATACTTTTTATATCAACAAAAGAAGGATGGGAGTTGAAGTAATTGTGTTGATGGGATAACTTTGTAAACTCAAAAAGTTGGAGACCCATGAAAGCATTATCTATAGACAAGGCAAAGTACTAAAGTTAGGAGTAGTTATGTTTCTTTCCCCCTAACTTTTGTTTCAGACCACCCAAGATTCCTGTGGCCAATTATTATTACAAGACACAAAGAAGAGACTACCAGATTATAATGCATGAGTTACTAATATAAGTTTCTGGATACATGTCTTTAAGATCTCAATATCTATTTTGCCAAAAAATAAAATAATTGCTCAGAAGCGCTTTATATTATTAGAAGAATCGAAGTGTTTGTAATGACCCAACATCACATTGAGCGCTGATGTCCTCATAGCAATTTGATTTGCACCAGCCGGGAATCGAACCCGGGTCTGTACCGTGGCAGGGTACTATTCTACCACTAGACCACTGGTGCCAGATGCTTATTGCTTCTCCATATATATTTATAACATATTATTTGTACTTATACCATACCTATGCTACCAATTCACAGATGAGTATGTATTTATGTATTCAGGTTGCACGTCACATGGTATAATTATCTGCAATGCTGGTTGAGATTCATTACAGATTAGTTTCTACATCCAAAACAGAACTTCGATATATATTTCCACAGGGGGCGTGCGCTTGACAAGGTAATGGTTTAAAGACATTGTTAGCTTGCTTAAATACTCATCCTTACTTTCATTTCAAAGTGTCCATCATTTATATCATATTTCACATTTAAACGCTGTCATGCAATGCAGTAATCAATGTTGGGGTCTATAAATGCATTTGGATGTACGGGATTAGTTATCATTCTTGTTGATTGACAAATAATCTGTAATGTTCCTCATTGCATATAGGATCATATAATTTAGATTTCTTGTTGAGATTATGCTAGTGATCATACCGTGTTTTAATGACTTAGTTCCCGTTGAAGCACTAGTGATTGCTGACAAAGGCTCCATTTATTTTCAAATCAGGGCAATAAGAAACGAGTTGGGTTCCTTCTATTAGGTTGCCGTGAATCATGACTGTTAACAGATCACCATCGTATCTATATAGGCTAATATAAGGATACAACAGAGTAGGTGTGGAATATGCAAGTAGCTTAAGTCTTTCCATTGTTAAGTCTTACCATAAACCAACTTTTTTTTTGGTGAAAAAGTGAAATATATTACTCCCAAACATTATATGTACAACATGAGCAGAGGTTAAGAAGTGTTGGACAATCCCAAACACCCACCCTTAAGACTGCAAAACAAATAACTACACTGCAATATTCAAACAAACTATACAATACTGATATGAGAAATTGATCTAGAATTCCTCTGCAGGCATATAGCTTGATCACGGAGCACCTTAGGATATACCACATACCATAAACCAACTTAACATCGGCAAGTAATTGTATATCAAGATGGTCCTCTTAATACACAAGTCTATGTGTTTCCATAACGTTAAAAGAAACTTTTAAGAAATATTCAACGTATAGGCTTGGACAAACGCATGTCTTCTGACAGTTACCTTGAAAAGTCATTTATTATATTAACACCCTCTATGTCTACAAGTCAAAGATGAAAGCACAGAATACTTTGCACGCAATCCCAGAATGTCATCCGTAATGGCTATCTCCCTTCGACCACGGATATAGTGACTACATTGTTAGAACACATGCTTGCGGATTCCTGTTCAATGCTGTTGCCGGACAGCCTTTGTAAAGTAAATACTGGTTCTTTTGGCTCTGGAAGATCAATTTCACTGCATAGCATATAAACGACTTCCGTCATCGTTGGCCTGTCCTTAGCCAGGTCCTGAACACAAAGAAGTCCAACATGTAAGCATCGCAAACCCTCTGGTAGACATGATGGCTTTGCCAATGCTTGATCAATGAATTCGTCTCCTCTGCCTTCCTTCCATGACTTCCATGCCTGAGATATGTTATATTTTGTAAGAAGCCGTCAAAGGCGGGCATGTAAACGGAATGAAGTTTTGTTGTGTGGTATTTGAGTAGAATGTTATACTTACGTGCGCAAGAGGATAAACTTGTTCTTGATGCATAAATGCAGTATTCCTCTTTCCACTCACAATCTCTAATAGCATTACCCCATAACTATATACATCCGATTTCTCTGATATCACTCCTCCCATGGCATATTCAGGAGACATATAGCCACTGAATTTCATTATTTAATTAGCATTTGCCCAAGAATATAACAAATCGACATCATATATATTGACAAGTCGTAGGAGAAGGATATATAGTTGTAAGTGCAAGAATCACAAGTCATCTTTTTCTATGATATGATGTGCTATATATACTCGTTTCAATGTGACTTCCATTTTAAGATTTGGTACTTTGTTTTTATGAGTTTAGACTTTAGACTGTAATAAAGACATCACGAGTGAGTTAAAAAGATGCTAGTTGAAGAGTCACTATTCTAAAAGAGGAAATATAAAGTTCTCACTATGTGCCAACAATCCGATGAGTATTCGCCAGCTCTTGTGTCATTTGAAAATTTCTTGCCAGTCCAAAGTCCGATATTTTGGGATTCATCTTCTCATCTAGTAGAATATTGCTACATTTCAAATCCCTGTGTATGATCCTTAAACAAGAATCACGATGGAGATAAATAAGTCCACGACCAATTCCCTGAATAATGTTGAAACGAGTTGCCCAATCAAGCAGTGAGCGCTTCTTTGGATCTAGGAATCAAAAAAGAAAACTATAAGCAATGCCCCGAATAATAAGAAATGGAGACACAGAGATTCAAGTTAAACTGACCAAAGAGAAAAGTGTCCAAGCTTTTGTTTGTCATGTACTCATAAATCAATAGTCTCTCTTTTCCTTCAATGCAGCAACCTAAAAGTTTAACCAGATTCCTGTGTTGGAGCTTGGAGATTAACAGTATTTCATTCTTAAACTCTTCAATTCCTTGTCCAGAGTCGCCTGACAGCCTCTTAACTGCTACTTGCTGCCCATGATCTATCATTCCCTATATTAAGTTAATGTGTTAAGTATAATTATCGCAGAATCAAGGTTTGAGAATACTAGTGCATTATTACCTTATAAACTGGGCCGAATCCTCCTTCACCAAGTTTATTTCTGTAACTGAAGTTGTCTGTAGCAGCTATGATTTGTTTGAACTCGTAAATAGGCAATTCAAAGGACTCGTGTACATCTTCTTGTAGTGTGTCCCTTAAAACAATTTCATCATCTGAATTGAAGTGATTTAACTTGGTTTGCCTTCCTGCAGAGCGAATTTTAACACGTATGAATCATTATATCAATATTAAGATAAATGATATGTAGAGTTAGCTCATCTAACGAGAAATTGTTGAAACTCCTATTGCCGTACTATAAAGTAAGACAATGAACAATGTAAGAAACAAAATATATTTCTTCACATTACAAAAGTCTTCGGATAATTATATGCTATAGGATTATATGTTGTTACCTTTTTTATATGTTATCCACCTGTATAAACAAAACATGAAGCCACATAAGAGGAGCAAACCACCTATGGTTGCAAGGGTGATAATAAGTGCTGCTCGATCTTTCTTTTTTTTGGGGGGGTAACCATTTTCACCTATAATATCGTGTTAGGCTGGTATAGATAAATAAAATCTTGCAGAAACATCAAGAATTGGCTATTAGACCTCCGTAAGACTTTGCATTTACCTATTTCGGCATAAGGAAGGCGTAAGAAAAGATTCTCCCCACCAAATGCGAACTGCTCAATATCAATGAGGTCTTTTGTCCAAGCCATACAGTTAATGCCGGTCACAAAGGCATACGCCTTACAAGAGCAGTTACCCATGCACCAATGTTTGCATTTATCCGCCGTATCCTTGTATGGAAAATAGAGATAGTGATCTGGGAGCTTCACCCCTGTGAGATTCTGGAACTTATCAGGATTAGACTTCCTGCAGCTAAACTACTTGATTCTTCTCACACAAGAGTTCACTTACTAACACAACCCTTGTCCAGTTACTTTTGCTCCATTCCTCGTCTGACACTGGTACAAACCCTTCTAAGCAGTCACAAATAGGAGACTTGTTGGTACAAATTCCAAAGGCACCGCAGACTCCATAAACATCACAAGGATTCGCTGGTGCTTGCCAATTAGAATTCCACATGCTTCCTTCAGTGTTCCAATTATTTATCAATTGAAACACACCTTTAGGTTTTATATAAAGCCATTGGTAATCAGAAAAGGTTATGAGGTTATTAGTCAGATACGCTCCCTCTTGTGAGTTTGCTGGTATTAGACTAATTAGATTCGAGTATCCAGCCTCCTGTTCTGGTATACCTATAAACCTACCTCCATCCCATGGCCCACCTCTCCAGTACGGCTTGGAATTATGCCATACCAAAATTTGTGGTGGTTGATCTGATGAAAGCCCAACAACAAACTTTCCAGGCGTTGGATCATCATCACTTTTCCATGATGTCATTAGATGTTTATCTTGCGTTTTGCCATTTGTCCCAAGCCTCATGCCTGGCAATAGGCTGTTACCAGGATAATCAAAACTTTCCCACAAAATTGATCCTGAGGTGGTATCATTGAGACAAAAGTTGCCAATGTCTGTTAGTTTTGCAATCGTTGCATTGAACTGGAGCCTAACTTTGGTTGACCAGACACTTTTATGCTCACCGTTTAGGATTCTCAGATTCCCGTCATTGTCAATTATTAGGCTAGAATTGGTGTCAGAAACCAAAAGTGGATTTTCTCTGTTTGCAACCCATATAACTTTCCTTAAAGTAACATTTTTGTACCATATACCAATATATCGGTTAGTGGAATTACCTGGATTGAAGAATCCTAGCTCAAAAAATTCATTGGCAGAGACAAGAGTTTGTCTTAAGGATATAGGGCTCTCTTTAGTCAATATATCAGTTCCTATGCAGTGTTGTAATGAAATAATCAGGATATACAAGAATTTCATGCAACAGTGGTGTTTGGATGTGAATCTTCTGATAATCATGCCCATTAGTTTCTATATAGATCCTTCTGCAGATTAAGTTAGAATTTTGAAAATGAACCTAAAGATTATGTATATGAACTTTTCTTATCAAAATTCCACGAACTTCAACTTTGATATCATCTACAGTATTTGTTAAAGAACTAAAAGATAGATTCTCTATTATAATGTCAACCATGATATAACGACCTTGTCAATGGCTAGTTGTACAATTATCGTTAGATTTGAGAATATTAAGCTACTTACAAAGATATTGTGAGCAATAAAAACATGGGTCATTTTCATGAAATTCTAGTTGACTAATACTGGTTTTTACTTGTAATATATGTGGAAACTTTTAGATCTCTTATGCTTGATGATATTTTGTGGACACTCTTAAGTTTAAAATCAGGATTGTGTTTTTAATGCAGGTTGCAGGTCGCATGGTCAGTAATGCTGGTTGAGAATCATCATACATTAATTTCTACATTCAAACAGAACTCCAATGTCAAATACTAATAAAGGTGTAGCGATATCACAAGTAGGGGTGTCTAAAAGGTGACTCGACCGAACCCGATTAATCCTATTCGGTCGTTCTGGTTAATTGGTCAACCCGACTAGCCGAGTTCTAAATAGGGTCGGGTTGGTATTTTTACCTCGACCGAATTGACCCAAAGCCGACCAACCCGACTCGACTAACACTTTTACAATGTAAACATCTTGAAGTAAGCAATTTTTAAGCATTTACTTATATTCGGGCTGACACAAACCGAATTGACCCGACCTAATTTGACCTGACCGAATTGACCCAACCCGACTAACCCGAGTTCTAAATAGGGTCGGGTTCGGTATATTTTTTAGCCTCAACTTGAATTGACCGAACCGACTAACACCCCTAATCACAAGTGCATATGGCAAAGATGTAAACAATCTGAGGTCAAAGACAACCTTTGACATTTTCATTCTTCTACCGGATGATATGATAATAAAGATATATAAATAAAGTAAGCGAACAGGGACCAACTTTTATTTCTACTTAAAGGCCATATAGACCATATCAAAAGACCAACCACCTGAACAAGGATTTCAGTTGATGCTTAATAAATTACACAAGAAGGAAACCATCCAGTTTTAGAGACTAACCCGTCAAACAGGAAAGCCTGCAGTTTTAAAAACTAAAACTTCATACAGGAAAGCAGCATCAACCAGTTTACAACACGAAGAAAACACCCAACAATAAAAACACTTCCTTCGGTTCATATATTGAGCCTGCTCAATCATCTTTTTCAAGTTTTCAATATCTTGAGCATTCTCAGACTCAGTCACAGCTTCAAGAGGCCTTTTCCAAATCTGCATTAGCTCCCAGCAGATAGTAATCAATAATTTCTTATTTCATATATACATGATACTGATACATATGTGCATTCAGTCCAAATGATACATGCCGAGTAATTTACCACGATGAAAAGTGATTTTGTCTACATTACATCAACTGAACTGATTTGCAAACACACGGATCTTTATAGTGTGTGGGGCGTGAAAATGGCTAGACAAACATCATTAGTCAAACTCATAGGCCAGAAAACAAAACTTTGTAGATCAGCACAACCACCATAGATATCCAATGAACTACCATAAACTCTAGTTATGTTGGACCACGGATCAGGTTACCAGAATTACAAGAAGACCATATGTTATACAAATGTACACATAAAAATTAGTATAAACCGCCAACAAGAACATCTAATGGAATTAGACTTTTAGTACAAATTGACTAGAAAATCCGATTAATCAGATAATGACACTCTCCCCTGAATTAAAATTGTCCAACAACGGTTGATAGTTAAGTATAGAGTTTTGCTGTCACAGCCTTTCTTTCGGGTCTAAAGGGGGTGTTTGGGATTGCTAATTTCAAACTGTTTATCGGCTTGATAAATAAGCAAGTATCAAGTTGCTTACTTTTAAGTTCTTACTTCACCTATGATATAAAATAGGCAGTTCTACCCAAACACTCAAAACTGGTTATGGGTCAAAAAATAAGCCGATAAGCACTTATATAAGCAATCCCAAACACCCTCTAATTCTTTATCAGGCTGTTTTACCTCGATGGAGTGGCCTCTGTATCAGTATTATAAGAAACATATTATAAGAGTCTAGCAAATATCGTGCCACGGTTGGAAATATGTATCCTAATAGTCTGTACTCTATTGTTGTGGTCCAGGTTCAAGTACTTGGGGGGTGTTTGTTTAAGCTTATTTTTGGGCTTTCGGGCATATGTCATTTCGGTTTATGTTTAATAAGCACAAATTTTTTCAGCTTATTTTGAAACATATCGGCTTCTAAAAGATCGATATATCCAAATAAACTTATATAAGCTCGTAAGCTATAAAATAAGCCATAAAAATTGGGCTTATGAAATATAAGCCGAAATGATATAAGCTCATAAGCTGAAAAATAAGCTTAAACAAACTCCCGCTTAATTCACTAAATTCAACATCTACTATTAGTCAATTACCTATCAGTATTATAAGAAACATATTATTAGAGTCTAGCAATTATCGCGTCACGGTTGGAAATATGTATCCTTATACTAGTAGGTTGTATCACATTGTCGTGGTCCAGGGTTCAACTACTCAATTCACTAAAAACAAACACATACTACAAAAAAGCGCAAAGACAACTAAAACACTAACTAACTAACCCGTCTCTTTATCAAACGCATCATGAAACTCGGGTTCCTCCTCCGGAACCGGAAACAACCCTCCCCCATTCCTATCCCCAACTCTCAAAGGCGAACCAACCGCAACCTCACCATCATCAGGAAACCTAACAACAACAACAGGACAAACACAATGCTGAACACAATAACCACTAACACTCCCGAGCTTCTTACCCGAAACCCGAGAACTCGTACTACTCGTACTTAAACTACCAACCCCCCTACTCCCCATAATAACAGCACTAAGCCCCAACCTCTCAACTTCTAAACACAACCTCTCTTTCATATCATGGTCCTTCACTATATGTATCCTAAACTCTATATTCCCCTCCACTAACGGTTTCGCTATCTCGTTGGCTTTCGCGGACGTGAAACTGTCGAGATCAAAAGGGTTATGTGCTACAGAAGGTGGGCCCCAGTCAGCTCCGTATAGAACTGAAGTTGGTTGGACGTGGAGGAGGATGACGGAGTCGTGGGGGCGTAGGTAGTGGTGCACGGCCCATTGGACTGCGTATGCGCTCTCGTCGCTCAGGTCTACTGCTATGGCGACTTTGCGTTGGGGTGAGGGTGATGATGGTAATGACATGGTGTGGGAAGATGAAGGGGTGGTTTTGGAAATTTGTGATAGTTGAGGGGGTGTGAGTGTAGTTAGTGAGTGAGGTGTGTCAGTGTTTGTGAGATCTTGGTGTTGGATAAGTACAAGTACTAGGAAGGGGGTACGTGTTTGGTGGTGCTTGACTAGGTTGTCGTGTGGGTGTGCGTATTCTATTGGCTCACTACTTTTATCTAGCGTATAAAGTGATCTTTAATAACTATTCTGAATATTGTGGTCGCATTATTATAAGGGAATACTAACCAACGCTGTGATTTTAGTTCTGAAATGGTCCTTATAGTTGATACATAATTATAAATTTGGATGGAGGACTCACATAAATAGTTATTATAAACCACAAAATGACAAATCTTAACCAATGCCCTTAGGGAATTGGTTAGACATTTCCTTATTATAAAAGTGTTACATTAGTTTTTTTTTTTTTTTCTAAAACTACACTCAACCACAATTTATTAATAAAGCGACCGCAATCACAATAAAAAACATACCTTACAAAAACTTATACAAAAAAAATATACACAGACAAAACAATGGGAGGAGTGCCCATTTACTCGGTTGGCTAACAAAACGAGTAAATGAAAAACTTGGGGGGAGTTTTCAGTTGGCCTAGAAGGTAGAACGCGATTGCATACTACAGTTGGGTCTTAGGTGGGACCAACCTTCATATTAGATTAGCCTATAGAACATGAATCGGATCGAATCGAGAAATGAGACCGAATTTGACCGATCGGATCGGATCGAATATATTTCGGTCAAGTCTTTGGTCTACATTTTTCGTCATATTCGGTCTTCAATCCGGTTTTGTTTTACACAAAACTTGCCATTATGTTTTGTTTGGACCGAAACGAACCGAACCGGCCTGGACCTGGATTGAACATTTCGGTTCGGGTCCTAAGCCCAATGTTTTAAGCCAAATCAATTTTCAGTTCGATCTGATTTTGATTGATCGGGTCCGGTTTCGCACCATGCTCAACCCTACTATAGGTTTTATTTATTCTTGTGATTTATAACAAACTTCTCAGACACATAAACGTGACGGCATCGACATCCACACATTATCATTCACTTTTATTAGCAAACCAATTGTCTCTTATAGTAATTATCATCAAATTAATCAGACAAATATACATTATTTAAACATAAATATACATCAGAACCACAGTTCCGCATAGAATCAACAAAATTTCTTCTAGTTAAGAGTGACCAAAACATCTCAAAGTTTTATAAACCGCGCGTGAATTATGGGAGGCATGGTGCTTTGATGGGTTATTGGCTTAGAAGATGCGTGAAGCATGGCTCTCTTACAAGTAGTCTTAAAAGCTAGTAAGAAGGCTTACGAGCTTATCAGATTGAACTTGAAATTAAATTATATCCAAAAGCTAAAGTTAATTAGATCATTTGCATAACGTTTCATTTTTGTTAATTTTTCAAATTTCATAAACTCATAAATCGAAAAAAAAATAAACCTAAACAAGAAATGTAACGGAAAAAAGGAATGAAAGTATTGAATTTACCCACAAAGTTGTATATTTTGCAAAACACTATAATAGATTATTATTGTTGATAAAGTTTTAAGAAAATTATGTTAGCTCTTAGTAAGCTTTGGTTCAAGTGTTTCTCAACATCAAGTCATCAAGGTACAATGGTTCTCAAACCCGAAAACATCAAGTTGGTCAAAGTTCAAGTCCAAGTCAAGTTTCTCAATATTTTCATGTTAAAGGTCAATGGAATCAAGTGGTTCAAATCCATGTCAAGCAACATCCAAGATTTTAAGTTCAAGCAAAGTTTTATATGGTTCAAAAGTTTAATCTCAATAGGTTAATAAGTGTAAATTTCTTACCTATATACTTTTTGTCTTTCGAAGAAAAAAAAAAGTTGTAAAAACTAAGGTTGGTTCAGTCTAGGTTGGGTTTTAGGCAAAACCAGACCATGACCAATATGTTGTTAGTAGTCCAAACATGTTCATTAATGGTACTAGCTGGATGGTAAGCACTATAATTGCGAAGACACCGCGAGTTTAGGATCTTGGTGCAATCGTATACCACTTGAGCAGGAAATGGCTTTGCCATAACCAAACATAACTGGTTGAGCTTCAACCACAATGTTAACTCGTTCACCTTGCCCCCATGAGCAACCACCATGCTATTGAACCATGTCCTGCTTTGCCTCAAATTGTCATCTCTAAAACCCGGTTTCAGGCCTATTAAAATCTTTACTGAATCCTAACCATGTTACTCATCGATCCATTACAACTGCATTCCCACCTTTGCAGCCCTGTTATAATTAAGTTTTCATGTTCCAAATTAGTACGTGTTTACGTGTTTGATTTTGCTTGACTAGGTTGTCGTGTGGGTGTATGTGTTCTATTGGCTCACTACTTTCATCTAGGGCTAACATAAGGGCAATGCTAATGACAACCACAAATATTGTGATCACTTCCTATCAAATCGTACATCGCCTTTCTCTCAAGACTACATTCAACCACAATTTGCTAATAAAGCAACCGCAATCATAATAAAAACATACCTTACAAAAACTAACAAAAAAATACACACACAAAACATTGGGAGGAGTGCCCATTTACTCGGTTGGCTGCTAAACCAAGTAAATGAAAAGGTTGGGGGTGTTTTCGCTTGGCCTAGAAGGTAGAACGCGGTTGCATACTCGGTTGGGTGGGGCCAACCTTAGCTATTAGCATTAGCCTAATAGACCATTGAATCGGATCGAATCGAGAAATGAGACCGAATTGGACTGATCGGATCGGATCGAACGTATTTTGGTTGAGTCCTCGGTCCACCTTTCCTCATATTCAGTCTTCAATCCAGTTTCGTTTTACGCAAAACTGGCCATTATGCTTTGTTTGGATCGGAACGAACTGACGAACCGAACCGGACCAACCTGAACCTGGATCAAACATTTTGGTCCGGTCCTAAGTGTTTTGGGCCAAATCGATTTTTCACTTCGATCCAATTTTGATCGATCGGGTCTGGTTTTCGCACCCTGCTCAATCCTACTATAGATTTTGTTTATTTCTTGTGATTTATAACAAGCTTCTTAGACACGTAAATGTGACGGCATCGACATCCACACAGTAGCACTCACTTTTATTAGCAAACTAATTATCTCTTACAATAACTATCATCAAATTAATCACACAAATATACATTATTTAAACATAAATATACGTCAGAGCGAATAAACAAAATTTCATCTAGTTAAGAGTGACCAAAACATCTCAAAATTTTATAAGATGCGCGTGAATTATGCGGGCGTAATGTAGGTTATTGGCTTAGAAGACGCGTGAAGCATGGCTCTATTACGAATAGTCTTAAAAGCTAGTAAAAAGGCTTACGAGCTTATCAGATTGAACTTGAAACTTATTTTTTTTCAAAAGCTCAAGTTAATTAGATCATTAGCATAAAGTTTAGTTTTTGTTAATTTTTTCAAATTTTATAAACTCGTAAATCGAAAAAAATAAACCTAAACAAGAAAAGTAACTGCAAGAAGGAAAGGAAGTATTGAATTTAACCAAAAGATTGTATATTTTGCAAAACACGATAATAGATTATTATTGTTGATCAAGTTTTGTAAGCTTTTGGTTTTCAACGCCAAGTCATAAAGGTAGAATGGTTTTCAAACCTGAAAAACTTCAGATTGGGCCAAGTCCAAGTCAAGTTTCTCAGTATTTTCATGTGAAAGGTCAATGAAATCAAGTAGGTTCAAATCCATGTCAAGAAACTTCCAAGCTTTTAAGTTTCAAGCAATGTTTTTATCCTTCAAAAGTTTAATCTCAATAGGTTAATAAGTGTAAATTTCCTACCTATATGCCTTTTTGTCTTTCGAAAAAAAAAAAGTTGTAAAGACTAAGCTTGGTTCAGTCTAGTTTAGGTTTTAGGCAAAACCAAACCATAACCAATATGTTACGATTGATGTTATTTCATAAACGGTTGGTTTTAGTTATGTAACGGATTAGTTAAATATCATTATAGGTTCTTTCTATTGGTGTTTTTTATCAGTTATTGACGATTAAATATGATTTTGGTCTAATTGGGCCCAACGGTATCTATTCGGCCCAAACGTGTCTAATGTTTTGTTTAGCTGTTCGACTCAAGCATGTGTAAAATGGAATTAGGGGTGTTCACGGATCGGGTAATATCCACATTAACCGAAAAATGAAATCGAACCGAACTGAAAAAACCCAAATTCCTAACCGAACCGAGTTGGTCATAAGCGAATCGAACCGAACTAAATATTCGGTTATCGGTTTGGATATGGTTATGGCAACGAAAACCGAACCGAAAACCGAGTTCTTATAAATATATATTTTTTCTATGTATATATATAAAAAAAAAAAGTACTAAACTCTTTTTTTAGTATAAATATAACATTTTTATATGAAAAAAAATTACTAAAACTCTTTTTTAGTATAAATATATTATTATTTAAGTTTGAAAATAAATTTTGTACTAAAAATATATATAATTAAATAAAAAAACAATTAAAATTATTTAATTCAGTTTATTTGGTTCGGTTTTCGGTTATAGGGGTTCGATTTTCAGTTATTCGGTTTGGTTTTCGGTTCGGTTGAGTCAAATAGGAATTCGGTTCGGTTCGGTTCGGTTTTACCCAAAAAAAATTTAACCGAACTAACCGAACCGAATAAACCGAATAACCCGATAACCGAACCGATGAACACCCCTGCATCGAATAAATCAAAAAATAGAAGTAGCAAAACAGAGATTGAGATCTTAAGTAGTACATATCTTAATTCATTTTTTTATTTGTACGTAGTCAATGTCTCCATCAAATTTGGCCATTTTTTCTTTTATGTTGTTAGTAGTCCAAACATGTTCATCAATGGTACGTACACCGCGAGTGTTAGCTTGCGAGTTGACCATCACATTTCTTCGTGGGTATAGGGACAATTCAGGATCTTGGTGCAATCCTACACCACTGGAGCAAGTAATGGCTTACCATCACCAAACATAACCGGTTCTTCAACCACAGTGTTAACTTGTTCGCCCCGTATGCTATTGAACCATGTTCTGCTTTGCCTCAAATTGGCATCTCTAAAGCCGGTTTCACGCCTATTAGAATCTTTACTGAATCCTAACCATCTTATTCATCGATCCATTACAACTTCATTCCCACTTTAACAACATGTTATAATTAAGTTTTCATGTTCCTAATTAGTACGTAGTCAAATATAGCTTTTTGGGTTATGAACTTTTTGGCGATGAAGTTTTCATTCTCTTCTCTTTAAAGCGAGTTACAAAATCGATATAACTACTCCCGTTCCTTTTGATCAATCTTTGTTACACTATAGCGAATTACACATAAATTCATGCCTTGTAACCTGTTTATGTATTTAATTTTATATAAAATCATAAATTCAACAAAACACGAAGTATCCTTGAGATGCAACAAGGTATGACAAAAACGAGATTCTCAAATTTATAAGACTTTATTATAAAAAAGTTCATATATTTAACTAAAAAGTAAGAAATTATACAAATATTACTCTCAAGACATGACATACTATCTATGAGTTGAGATCAATATAGAACTCATATTTGTCATAGAACAAATGAACCAATCATAACCTCCATTTTTTATCTAAATGTCTGAAAATCATTTTCCACATTTTTTTAAAACAACATATCTTACAAACGGTAAATCTTCAAATATAAAATACACATCGTGGCGAGAATTAAATTATCTTTCTATGATACGCACTTTACATATTTTCGACAAACATTTTTTTCAAAATTTCCGTCCGAAAAAATCATATATGATTTTCACGATCATATATGATTTTAAAAATCATGTATGATTCGATTTTACGAATCATATATGATTTTACAATCATATATGATTCTCAAAAATCATATGTGATTCAGTAAAAATCGAATCATATATGATTTTCACAAATCATATATGATTTTGTTGACCAAATTTGAAAAAAAAGTTGTTAAAAATATATAGTGGTGCATATCATAGAAAGATAATTTAATTCGTCACGATCATGATAACTTTATCGCAGAACGATTAACGGTTTGCGAGATATTTAATTTTTAAAAAATGTGAAAGTTTATCATAATAAAAACGAATTATTATTATTGGTTGATTGGATCTATCGTAAATTTTGGTTCTATATTGAACTTTTGCCATAATGGGATTTGTCCCTGCTAAATACCAAAATAAAAGTAAACATTCAAAAATTCCTTCATCCTCCCGTAATATAGATTTATAAAAGCTCTCGGTACAATGGGCATTTAATAAGTTTTGTAAAAAGTCAAAAGTTGATTAGTTGGTAAAAAAAATTCCCCACTAGTCGAAATCTGAATAACGGACATGATTTCGGGTTTTACGGGTCAAAACCCAATTGATGTTTATAACACCCAAATCTCAAATTTCTATTAATCAGGCCATTTTTCATTTCAATCAACCCTTTCTTTCTTTCTTTCAGATGGGTAACATAATTAGGAAACGAAGTTCAAAAATGTCGCACAACATAAACATCCCCTTTGATATCCAAATGGAAATCATAAAAAAGGTTTATGATGTCAAGTCATTGATTCGATTCAGGTCAGTTTCCAAACCATGGAAGTCTTTCATCGACAGCTATGACTTTATCAAAAGTTACGGTGATAAAAAAAGTTCAATATAGAACCAAAATTTACGATAGATCCAATCAACCAATAATAATGATTCATTTTTATTATGATAAACTTTCACATTTTTTAAAAATTAAATATCTCGCAAACCGTTAATCGTTACGCGATAAAAATTATCTGTCGTGGCGAATTAAATTATCTTTCATAGATATCTTGTGTTATATATTTTAACAACTTTTTTTTCAAAATTTCGGTCAACAAAAATCATATATGATTTGTGAAAATCATATATGATTCGATTTTCTGAATCACATATGATTTTTGAGAATCATATATGATTGTAAAAATCATATATGATTAAGTAAAAATCGAATCATACATGATTTTTAAAATCATATATGATTCGTAAAATCATATATGATTTTTTCTGACGGAAATTTTGAAAAAATGTTTGTCGAAAATATGTAAAGTGCATATCATGAAAGATAATTTAATTCTCGTCACGATGCAGTATTTTTATATTTGAAGATTTCTGGTTTGTAAGATATGTTGTTTTAAAAAAGGTGGAAAATGATTTTGTATTAATTTAGATAAAAAAATGGAGGGTTATGATTGGTTCATTTGTTCTATGACAAATATGAGTTCTATATTGATCTCAACTCATCCCATTATTCATCTGACTTGATTTAATAGTGGACATAAACTTAATCCTATTATTCATTTGGCTTGATTTAATAGTGGAGATAAACTTAAAATTTAATATAGAAACATAAGTTCATGTTTTTTTTCCTCCTTTTTCTTTGTTTTTTGTATTTCTTATTTATTAACTTTTTTATTTATTTATTTCATTTATTTTTATTTTTTTAGAATTCACGTTTTTATTTTAAATTCATGTCTTTTTTTTTAGTTCACGTTTTTTTTTTTATTATTATTATTTTTTAAATTTAAATTCACGTTTTTTTATTCTAAGTTTTTTTTTCGCTTTCATACGTTTTCATTTATATTCATACGTTTTTGTCGCTTTTATACGTTTTCGTCCATTTTCATATGTTTTCATCTTTTTTTTGTTTTTGTCGATTTTAGACGTTTTAATGTCTTTTCATTCGTTTTTAAATACGTTTACATCCATTTTCCGACGTTTTCGTACATTTCTCGACGCCGCACGCTTTCATACGTTTATATCGTTTCGCTGTTTTGACGCTTTTGTCCGTTTTCATACGTTTTACGTTTTCGTCCATTTTAGACATTTTAAATACATTTTGACGCTTTTGTCCGCTTTTATACGTTTTCGTCCGCTTTCATACGTTTTCGCTTTCTTACGTTCGTCCGTTTCGACTATTTTCTTACGTTTTGGTTTGTTTTCAAACGTTTTCGTCTATCTTCTTACGTTTTTGTTCGTTTTTATACGTTTCATCCGTTTTCTTTCGTTTTCGTCCATTTTTCATACGTTTTCAGACGTGTTTTTACGCTTTCATACGTTTTCGGTTGTTTGCTTGCGTTTTCGGCCATTTTCAAACTTTTTTGTCTGTTTCTTTAGGTTTTCATGTATTTTCGTCCATCTTTAGACCTTTTTCGCCCGTATTTTATGTTTTCATGTATTTTCGTCCGCTTTTATCGTTTTCGTCCGTTTTGACGCTTTCATCGTTGTCATCCATTTTTACGTTTCGTCCATTTTAGGCGTTTTCGTCTATTTTCGAACGTTTTAAATCATTTTGAATATTTTCGTCCGTTTTCATACGTTTTCATCGTGTTTATACCTTTTGTTCGCCGACGCTTTTGTCCGTTTTCGACGTTTTACTCGTTTTCATTTGATTTTATACGTTTTGTCCGTTTCAGACGTTTTCATTTTATATTTGTAAGTGACACTTATTTCTCTTGTGATATAACATTGTAAGGAAGATGAAAAGTATTACATTCTTCATCATGTATGTGTTATCGGTTGTGATACTCAACTAAGAATGTGATGGTTGTGTTTTGAAAATATTTAGGAAGATTTTGTGTTTTATGATATTATAAAATATTAGAAAAGGCATTCAGCGAAAACAAGAGATGTTATGATACTTTGTTAGACTTGTGGTGGATTTTCTATTTAATGGATACATTGTGCGTGTTTCGATTGGTTTTATAGCGGATTTCAAAATATCTATGGTTGAATCGTGAGAACAAAATAGTATGGTTGAAGATAGCACACATCTTTATAAAAACCGAGGAGCTCAAACACCGTGTATCACAGTGATATCACCTCACTTGTGATATCACACGTGATATCATGTGTGATAACACCGGTGATATCATGCGTGATATTACCGGTGATATCACAAGTGATATAATAGCACTTGTGATGTCATAGTTTATATCACTTGTGATATCACCTGTTATATCACCTATGATATCACTTATGATATCATGTAATATCACAAGTGAGGTGATATCACATGTGATATCATGTGTGATATCACAGGTGTTTGAGCTTAATCGGGTTTGTTTATAAAGATGTGTGCTTTCTTCAACCATATATATTTTAAATCCCACTATAAAACCTATCGAAACACGCACAATGTGTCCATTAAATAGAAAAATTCACCAAGTCTAACAAAGTTTCATAACATCTCTTGTTTTCGCTAAACACCTTTCTAATATTTCATATTATCATTAAACACAAAATCTTCCTAAAGATTTTCAAAAATACAAATAAGAAAAATGAACATAATCATCACAATAATATAATAAGTGATGTTTATTATCATTTCTTTCATATATACTTGGTAAAATACTAAATTCTTATCACATTTGGTATGAATTTAACATTTCACATTCTTAGTTGAGATCACAACCGATGATGACGCATACATGATGAAGAGTGTAATACTCTTCATCTTTCTTACAACGTTATATCACAAGAGATAAATAAGTGTCACTTAAAAATATCAAAATAAATAAAAGGAAGCAAACTATGAAAATAGAGACTTGACATATTCTCAAAATCAAACAAATGTTGCATTAAATTAGCATTTTTTGAGCAAAATAAGAATTAAGCCTAAAAAGACTTTAACCTTTGTTTATACTAAGAGTATAATATCACAAGTGATAGATAACATTGGTTGCAATAAAAAATATGCGCTTGTCAATCGATGAAAGGCACAAAATCTATCTTGAATGGCGAAAATTATAAAATATTAGAAAACACATAGGTGATAATATATAAAAATATATGAGAATGAAATATCTCGGGTGATATTAAAGATTAAAAAAGCATACTTGTTTGTTTATGAAATATCACAACTGATATTAGACATTAACTTTTTTTTAATAAAATATCACAATTGATATTAGAAATGTAATATAATAAGTTTAATAATAAGCATGAAAACATATGAAAATAAACAAAAACATATAAAAACTGCAAAAAAACGGACGAAAACGTATAAAAACGGACAAAAACGTATAAAAACGAATGAAAAGCGTATAAAACGGAAAAAGCGTATGAAAACGTATAAAAACGGATGAAAATGGACGGAAATGTATGAAAACGAACGAAAACGTCAGAAAATAGACGAAAGAGTCTAAAAATGGACGAAAACGTAAAAAACCGGACGAAAGCGTATATAAACCTATGAATACGTATTAAAACGGACGAAAACGTAAGGAAACATACGAAAACGTATTAAAACGGACGAAAACGTAAGGAAAAGTATGAAAACGGACAAAAACGTAAGAAAACGAACGAAAACATAGGAAAGCGGACGAAACGTAAAAACCGGCGGCGTAATAAACGGATGAAACGTGTGAAAACGGACAAAAAGTAAGAAAACGAAGAAAACGTGAAAGCAGATGAAACGTAGAAAGCGAACAAAACGGATGAAAACGGACGAAACGTAAGAAAACGGATGAAAACGTAAGAAAGCGGACGAAAACGTATGTAAACGGACGGCGGACAAAAGCGTAAAAAGCGGAAAACGTATGAAAGCGGACGGCGTAAAAACAAACGCGTGGTAAGCGGACGGCGTGTGAAACGGACGGCGTGAAAACAAACGAAACGTAAGGAAACGGACGAAACGTATGAAAACGGACGAAAAAGTAAGAAAATGTATAAAACGTGAGAAACGGACGAACGTGTCAAACGAGCGAAAATGTAAGAAAACGTGTGAAAAGCAGGAAACGTATAAAAAGCGGAAAACGGACAAAAACGTATGAAAAAAAAAAAAAAAAAAAAAGAAAACGTGAAATTGAAAAAAGTGATTAAAAAAAAGACAAATAATGAGAAAATAAATGAGAAAGATAAAAAGAAAAGAAAAAGACAAGAAAAAAACATAGACTTAGGTTTAAACATATTAAATTTTATCCCTTAATATGCAATGATTTTTGATTTTGCAAAATAAAGTGACCCTCTCTCCTATTTATGAGTTTAAGATTTCCTAAATTAGAATTTAAGCAAATACCACGTATAAAGATAATGTACAACTATGTAAAGCACAATTGATTTTAAGCAAATACTATTTCTTACATACATACAATTAATACACCCATCACAAATATATACAACTACCTAAACACAATGTACAAATACAAGCAAACTTAAAAATACACTATTTAATACATACAATTAATACACAATTTAATTCACCCCTTCACCAAAATATACAACTCTTTAACCACAATGTACAATTTAATAGCTCAAAATAAAATAACATTTGTTCGCTGGAAAATTTAGTCACAGGGTATCCACCGCCGCATCGCGCGGGTACTCTGTTAGTACTTTAGTATATGTGCACAACTACGATATTTCATGTGGCCAATAATTAATGTTGTGATATTTTGGTTAATTGTGTTATAGAATTAACTATAAGCTTTAAGCTGATAATTTTCAATTGCTAGTGGTAGATGCAAACATCATCGAAGTGTTTGACAAAATAATTGTAGTTGAAACTATAAAATACAAAATGACATAAAAGAACATATGCATAATTAGAAACATATGGAAACTTAAAATGACTTACTACGTAAGTACTAAATTATCATCAATGTGTTTTTCATATTAACGAAACAAGCTTATTTACATAGCAATCTCAATCAAAATAGACCCCAAGAAAAACGAGTAGAGAATGTAACAAACAAAAGAGCGTTAACAATATTTCAACATGTAATGAACACACAAAGGGCTTGTTTATCAATAATTACACAAGCACTAAGGCAGCTATAGAGGACTTTCCCCCTCCTATGAAAGCCATCAAAGATAAGAAGCAGAATTAATACTATCCATGAAATAATAAAAACACATTAAACTTGATAATACCAATTTCAATAACATTGCTACAAATCACATTTTAAAAAATATGTAGCATACACTGCGTCTACAATCGCATATAAATGACATTACTTTACAGCATTAAGTCAGTGATAAAAAAAATAATAAATTAAAAAATAAAATAAAATGAAAGTGATTTTACACACCATAACTACAAAATATGGACCAATGTCCTAAGAGAATTGTGTCCGATGTGAATACGACTACAAAGAATGCAAAGCCACAAAGGCAAGTTATTAGAGGTTTTCAAGTTGGTCCAAGTCTCGTCTTGTCTATAACACCCTAAATTTGGGCCTTACGTATTTTATTACAAGAATATCATTGAATAGTTGATTATGACTTTTATAGGTTCAAAGGACTTACGGGATTGGTTAGTCAAACCCGACAGTCAAATTATAAGTATTAAGGTTATGTAAATGGTTCTATAAAATATGATGTGTTACAATTATAAGAAAAGTAGACTTGAAGGACTAAAGTTGTTAAGTAACCACCTCCTACTAGAATTTCAGAATTTTACAGAATGTTTGTGTGTGTGTCGTGTAATGAAGAAGGGATGGAAGAAAGACCAAATCTTGATGATCAATTCATAGTGTCTAAGTATCTGAATTCAAGTAGTGAAGCCCTAGTAATCATCCTTCAAGTAAGTTATCTATCATATTGAATTAATTGAAAATTGAGGGTTAGGGTTCATGTAACTAAAATGGGGTTTTGGGTAATTATGTTACTAAAACAAGAATTGAAGTGTTTATGATGATGGGATAAGGGTCAATTGATGATTTTAGTGAAACTGAAGGTTTTCATCATATGATCAAGGTATGATCATATGATGTTAAGTAATTATCAAAGATGGTGTTCTAAGCTAATTAAATGGGTTTAAAAGATTATGAGGCTAATGGTATTGATTTTAAGTGGGTTAATTGTTAAATAACAATAGTTGTGGTTATTTAGTTGTGAAATTATATGTTGTGTTATTTTGATATGGCTAGGATGCTTAGAGAGATTGATGGTGTAATTGTTGATAATGATGCTTTGATTAGCTTAGCTTGGAGCTAAGGTAATTAAAATAACATTTATATGCTATTATTTGGATTCTAACATGTATGTGTTTATGTGTATGTTCACGTGTTTGTAGTAGGAAGAATTAAGGTAGGATTGACCTAGTATTGCTATAGGTTGATCATATCTTGTAAGCAAGAAAGGTTGCTAAAGTGATGGTTGATGTTCAATGTTATGAAAGGTTATGTATTCAAAGTAATGTGATGGTTTAAGATGTTTTAATGCTTACATGTTATTTGATATATAATGGCATGTTATGTCTTTTACTTACTAAGCGTTATCGCTTACCGTTATAGTTGCAATGATGTTTTGGAGGTTCTTGTGATGATGTTATAGCTTGGATTAAGGCTTAAGATGGGGAGTGCAGATCTTAGAAGGGTTTATATGGTAAATAGGAGCTTAGGTAGAATACCAAGCTCAAACTCAAAGTTGAACCCCCGACTTTTAATGGTTTGTAAATGTGTTGTCGAGTGTCAATGTATATTTATAGCTTGCTTAAGTATTGTGGTTGTCAAGGTTAAGCGTGTCAAGTCAATTGTTATAGTTTTGTGTTATAGAGTATGCAAACGGGTCAAAACGGGTGTTTGGCAAAACACTCGCCAATTTGTAAAGCATGTTTCTGAGGGTCGTTATGACCAAGTTAATGTATGAAAATGAAGTTTATGATGTGTTAATGATTTCTGGAAGTTTTCGTATGATGTCGTGTTCGGGAAGTTAGTTTTTCGTAAATTGTGCAAAAGTTCTTCCTTGAGCATAGATCGTAAGATCTATGCTCAACCCATAAGTTTTAGTTTAAAAGGTTCTTCCATGAGCATAGACCAGAAAGTTGATTTCAAAGAGCTCTTTCCTGAGCATAGATCTCTCAGACCAGAATTTTATAAAGGGTTTTCAAATTTTGGTCATCTTTGAAAACTCACATCTTTTAAACCGTAAGTCGTCACGGGTCGTGCCACCCGTCGTTATAAAGGTATTGAGTATAGTTTCATTTAAAAATACTTTAAAGGGGCTAGTTAGTAATAGATTTTTGTCAGTGTATAAAAGTCCGTTATAATCAAGTCAAAATTAAAATTTTTGGTCAAATAAGACACGAGGCGTAACATTGTCTACAGATCTGTTCAGAATACAAGTACAAAAAAGACGGACCATAAGCAGGCCACACCTAAAGATACGAAGTCTGGCTCAAATCCTGCGGGTGATGTGGCTAGCTCAAGTGGTACAAAAATTTTGATTTCAAACTCTTTTGATGTTCTTAACATGGTTGAAAAGGATGTTGGGATTACTCCTAGTGATAGCTTGAAAAAGAGGTGGGAGGAAGAAACATAATTGCTACTTTAGTACTTTGCCTTGTCTATATAGATAGTGTTTTCATGGGCACTCCAACTTTTTGAGTTTACAAAGTCATCCCATCAACAAAATTACTTCAACTCCCATCATCCTTTGTTGATATGCTCGTAAAACATATCTTAATTCATTTTCTTATTTTTAATCCATGTCTCCATCAAATTTGGACATTTTTTCTTTTATGTCGTTAGTAGTCCAAACATGTTCATCAATGGTACTAGACGGTAATCACTTACATAGAGATGCGGAGACACCGTGATGCAGGTTTTACTGATCAGGTTTTAATATTTATAAATGTCTCGTTATACATATGGTCTACCCTAATGCACTAATGGGCAGTGTACCCGATCGTGTGTAGTGTAGTATTCGGTAAAACCGAGGTCGTCCCAAGAGCTATGTGAGCGGATTCTAATTAAGTCTAGGTGTCACAGATTTTAAGGTTGAAATGATTAATTAATAACTAAAGACAAGAAAATAAAGGCAAAGGTTGTGATCAATAGAGGAGAAGTGTGCTAACCTATTTACTCATCCTATCATGTTAAGTTCACGTTTAATTACTTCCAATTGCTTCAAGTGGGGGTTTAAGTCGCTAGGACAACATTTGGTAAGTTCGTCCTAACCTATCAGCAAAGGTTTCCACCGGAGATCAAGCTACTACCCTTAAAAGTCCAATTTTTTTAGTCCCCTAAGCCAAGTCATTAAGTTCCTCTACATGCAAGATTCATAACAATGAGTGCCGGCGCTAGCATCTTAAACACTCATCCCTAACTTAAGTTCATCCAAACGGTAGGTGATCATTGGTTAAATCGCAAGGCGAAGAATGGTCTTCATTGGTCAATTCTTACCCTTCCCACTCGCCTACCTACTTAGGGTCACTTGGTCATATCTCTAGCAACTAGACACTACCGCCATTCAAAACTCCCAAACAAGGGTAGCTACCAACAAACTTTGAATGCATACACTAGAAACAATTATACGGAAGAAATGTAAACATAAATAAAACAATTAATGAAATACATGAATTGAAATTAAAAGAAATGATAAATTGCTAATGCTTATCGTTAGGGAGTGATTTCTCTCTTGGAGATGGCTCCGTATGCTCCTCAAGATCTGCCTTCAGCCTCCTACCCACGTTCTCTGCTTTTGTGTGTGGAGTGAATGATGAGAAATGCAGAATTTTGGGTGGTATTTGTCAGTTATTGTTGATAAAATTAGGGGTGTTCATCGGTTCGGTTATCGGGTTGTTCGATTTATTCGATTTGGTTAGTTTGGTTAAAAATATTTTCTGGTTCAAACCTAAAATCAAACCAAACCGAAAACCGAACTTGAAATTGGTTCAGTTTTCGGGTTGACCCGAATTGCACCATTATATATAATTTTGTAAATTTAATTATATAGATTTTTGGCAAATAAAATTTAGACTAAAATATACGGTTGGTCCCTAAACTTGTCAATCCGCTTCGCGTTGGGACAAACCTGGGCTTTTTCATCATTAGAGGTCATTTTTTCACTTTTATAGGCTAAAGTGGTCCATTTTGGCCTCTTGACCAGTTTTCCGTTAGTCAACCCTGTTATTTGCTTTGCTTTTTTGTTTTTAGCTAAGGGCATAAAGAACATTTCATATATTTTGATTATTAAATCTTCTTCTTCTACTTTTCTTCATCTCTTCTGGTTACCTCCACAAAAACACACACATATCATTGCATTCACACATATCATTGCATTCTAAGGTACGAATTACATCTTTATTTCTTCAATTAATTCTCAAAATTTCACAATTAACCTCAATTTAGTACTAAATTCATAATCTTGTATGATAAAGATCCGATCTTGTATCTTTGTTTGATGTATACACATGCCTGAGTTCTACAGGTTGTCCACCAACATATATCTAAGAGTACGATCAATAAGATGCATGGCAGTGTCAACCAGTTATAAGCCAGCAAAAGAGGTTGACAGAAACACTCCTTAATAACCAGTTTCAAACATGGAAAATCACTAGAAGATAAGTTTGTGTAGATAAAACAAACAGACAAAAACGGTATCAAAAGATGGTCTTGATTTGAAGCGCAAAATCAAGTAACAAAGAGTTGCATTCTCACTGTCTCATGCACAAACCATAAACACTATCTTAAAAATTAAAAACATAATACTGATTGTCAACAAAAACTTAAAACCATCTTTCATTAAAGACTTCAACTAGAACTGATCTCCTCATTGGTGCAAATCAACGATATTGTAAAAAACAAAGATACATAAACATTAATAATAGTTGAAACAACAAGACACTTAAAAGGCCAAAAGTACCAAACAACAAATAACGCCAATAACTGCAAAGACGCTGTCCTAACCAAACTAAATGCAAACAATGATATCCGATACCCGATAATACTTATATAATCAAAGAAGTACTAACCTTAATGAAACCAATCTCCTTGGCATTGTTGTGAAAGCATTGCCTGCAGCACATGAGGCCATACTTTCTGATCAACCCATGCGAGTTACCACACACACGGCTGTTACAACAGAATCAGAAAGCAAAACACAATCAGTAACTTGAACTTAAGCAAAGAGTTCAAACCAAAGAAAAAAACAAAAAATGATTGCTGCTAACACACTTTCTATATCGCACAATTAATTACAGTTTACAAACTAAAACTAAATCAAAACGCCTGTACTTCATGCAAACTAGTTTGAGCGTGCCCACATGTTTTGGTTTAAGCTAGGCAAATTATAGTCGTTGGTGGTTTTTGCGATATTTCATATTTGTGATAATGCAATCCTAGATTACCGATCGATACGCCCGTACTTTCCACTACTACTGCTATTACATAGATATACTAACAATCTTAGAAGTTACCTGGTATAGTAATTAGTTAGACACTAATCTACAGCAAGTGAGGTTCTAAACTCTTATAGAGTATTAATTCAACACAAAAGCTTAAAATAACTCATGTGGTCATACAAATGCAAACAGCAAACATTTATTATCAATTCAATGATTAATACATCGTATCACATGAAAACTAGTATTTTTATGTACGCAAGTACTAATGTGCCAAACAAATCAATCTTTTACTATTATTAAATTAAAAAACAATGGCGGTCAATATAGCCGATACAAGCACACCTATTAGATCATCTATATATATCATCATCAGTTCAAGTAACGGCTACAAAATAAACAAGTTATCCACCCAATGTTACACTATTTTAAGGGGGTGTTTGTTTAAACTTATACGTACCTTATGAGCTTATTTGTATTTCGGCTTATATTCCGTAAGCCTCAATTATCCGGCTTTCTGAGACTTGTGGGCTTATATAAGTTTATCATCCACAAGATCGGATCTTTATCATAAGTTTATCATCCACAAGATACATAAACATTAATAATAGTAAAAAACAAAGATACAAGATCGGATCTTTATCATACAAGATTATGAATTTAGTACTAAATTGAGGTTAATTGTGAAATTTTGAGATTAATTGAAGAAATAAAGATGTAATTCGTACCTTAGAATGCAATGATATGTGTGAATGCAATGATATGTGTGTGTTTTGTGGAGGTAACAGGAGGAGAGGAAGAAAAGTAGGAAGAAGATTTAATAATCCAAATATATGAAATGTCCTTTCGCTTCTAGCTAAAAATAAAAACAAAGCAAATAACGGGGTTATTAACTGAAAACGGTCAAGAGACCAAAAGGACCACTTTAACTTATAAAAGTTTAAAAAGGACCTCTAACGATGAAAAAGCGGGTTTGTCCAACGCCGACGAATACATGTTTAGGACCAACCAGATTTTAATCTAAAATTTATTTCAAGCATAAAAGTGTTTTTTATTAGGATAACATTTTAATGGTATTTTGTATATATAAATATATAAAAGTATATATATTTATGTAAATTCGGTTTTCGGTTCAGATAGCCAAAACCATATCCAAACTGAAAACTGAATTCTTAGTTCGATTCGGTTTTGAAAAATTCAGTTCGGTTATAAGTTTGATTCGATTTTTCGGTTCGGTTCGCTTTAGTTTCGATTTTTGGTTTATTCGGTTATTACCCTAACAATGTCCACCCATTAGATAAAATCTGGGTTTGGTCCAATTAGGCCCAACGGTATCTGTTTGGGCCCAAATGTGCCTAATGTTTGGTTTAGCCGTTCGACTCAACTATGTGTAGCATGGAATAATCAAAAAATAGAAGTACACAAAACATAGATTGAGATCTTAAGTAACTCGTACAGAGATCAAAAAACAGAAGTTACCCATCAACACAATTACTTCAACTCCCATCCTTGTTCTGTTGATATGCTCGTAAAACATATCTTAATTCATTTTCTTATTTATGCTCCATGTCTCCATCAAATGTGGTCATTTTTTTTTATGTTGCTAGTACGTAGTCCAAACATGTTCATCAATGGTACTAGCTGGATGGTAATAACTTGCATATAGATGTGAAGACACCGTGAGTGTTAGCTTGCGAGTTGACCATCAAATTTCTTCGTGGGTATAGGGACAATTCAGGATCTTGGCGCAATCCTACACCACTGGATCAAGCAATGGCTTTATTATCACCAAACATAACCAGTTCAGCTTCAACCACAATGTTAACTCGTTCTCCCCGCATGCTATTGAACCATGTCCTGCATTGCCTCAAATTGTCATCTCTAAAGCCAGGTTTCATGCCTATTAGAGGGAGCGGTACGCATGGATGTTAGCCTCGTGCCATTGTAACAGCTCAAACCAAGCAATGGCTCACGGTACCGGATGTGGTGCCAAACCTCCTTGGCTGGTAGCCAACAACTAGCGCCAAAGAATTTTAGTTTATTTTATTTTATTTATTTATTTATTTTTTGTGTATTTAGTGGGGTATGTATGGACCCAACGGCACCACTTTTGCTATGTCACCACATTTGTATGAGGGAGGGTTTTTTTTGTGCCGTTGAAGATCTCGTGCTATAGAAATTTTTGATGACATGGCAACATTGTTTGCCTATGGCACAACCTCTATGGCACCATCAATCCCACTGCTCTTAGAATCTTCACTGAAGCCTAAACATTTTATTCATTGTTCCATTACAACTTCATTCCCACCATTCCAGCCTTGTTATAATTAAGTTTTCATGTTCCAAATTAGTACCTAGTCAAATATAACATTTTTGGGTTATGAACTTTTTGGCGATGAACTTTTCATTCTCTTCTCTTTAAAGCGAGTTACAAAATCGATATAACTACTCCCGTTCCTTTTGATCAATCTTTGTTACACTATACCGCATTACATATAAATTCATGCTTTGTAACCTTTTTAAGTATTTAATTTTATATAAAATCATAAATTTAACAAAACATGAAATATCCTTGAGATGCAAAAGGTATAACACTAAAAAGTAAGAAATTATACAAATTTTACTTCAACTACATCATAAGCTATCTATACCATTATAACATATGGAAGTAGCTAGCATGTAACGTATGGAAGTAAAATTTGCACCATTCTCAAACTTGTATTGTACACAGACATTACTATATATAGTATAAGGCATTTAAAACGACGCCGTTCCGTCTACAGTACTCCCGGCCCATTTCAGGTAGCCCAGTACATGCGCTGGCCTGGTAGCCCGTTGTTGTGAAGATAATTGGTTCCAGATACAGAATACACCCTTACAATAAAACTAAAAAGATTCTAAAACCTTCTACACACACGCCTTTCAAAATTTGTGACGGCTGCAGGTGTTTGTTGATAGTGCTTAACAAAGGGACGGCGTCGATCTTCATCTACAAGGACGGAATAAATATGTTATTCGTATAGGCACTCATTTTTTTACTTGAGTTTTGGTTTGTAGATGAATTTATCAGTTTCGTTTCTATTTTTTGTGCTATGTTTGATGAATCGTTGAAGAATCATAAAGTTCAATGATTTTGCTGATAATATTGAAATTCTCATTAGGTAATAAAACCCCCTTTTAATTATTGTTTAATTTGTGTTTGTTTTTACTAATTACTTTAATTCTTTCAGAAACCAAAGATAAGCGTGAACAAAGATTCATGATGGACGAATGGTAGGTAACTACATGTGAGAATAGGTGCGTTTTTTAAAATTCGGTGCCTGATCTTCTAATATGTTGTTATTAAGTTAATGGGTTGAGCAAATTGATGGGTAGCAAGCTAGACATACGAATCAGCTGACCGATTATTTGATATTATAATATACCTTATGCTTAAATTTAACTTACTAACTTTTAATATGTGTTTTTAGCCGAGGACGTGTGTTCTTGCGAACACCAGAGGGTCGAAGTAAAAGGAAACCAACAAGACAAGTAGGTGAGCTTTCATGCGTTTCTCCAATAAATTAATATGCGTATATCTACAATGGATGTGTGTTTGAGATATATTATGTAGAAAATTGTGGTATGTGTTATTTTTTAGTTTTCCAGACCTACATCTCCCCGTGGATTGAAAATACTTATTAAACAAGACCCGGAACATGAATGTTATACGACAAAAAACGTAGTCTACAAACATTTTCTGAACAAATTAACAGGACATCAGGTTTTTACTTTTTGCTATTTGCCTAAACAAACGTCGAGTTTTTTTTGTAACTGATTATCGCTTTAGAGGTTTCAGGTATTTAGGCAGACTAAATACTATACACTTCCATTTATCGCACTTCCCTTTTTTCTGCGATCTGCACATCCACTATCTGTTAAGTTTTGCCCTATAGCTGCTACTTTCTCCACATAACCAGATAACCAATGGTATCGCTTACATCTTATTGAGATTCAAGTATTTGTTTATTGCACTATCATTCGCAGCACTTTGTATATAAGTATTCTGAAACCATTCATACTAACCATAATTAGTCTAAGTTTTTTTTGGGTTTACCGTCATAACCTTTGGCTAAACAGATCTATAAAATCTTTTATGGCAGGAAAACGGTCAGCAAACACGTGTACTAATGTTGTGCTTATGCGAGAAACATTTAAGGATGCAGATGTTGACAATTTCATGTAATTCTTAACTGTGGGAATGTTTTATGCCAGAAATATCTAGGAGTTTTGGCGATTTCTTTTGCAGGTTGACTTGCTGTTGTCGATGCTTTTTGCGGTCGAGGGTTTTAAGGTATTTATTTTCGGTTTTTTTTTTTTTTTTTTTTTTGAATTAAACCCATCTTGAATTGCTTTAAGTTTAATTTCATCAAAATGTTAGCTGCTAAACCTTTGAGTACCCAAACTCAGAATCTAAGGACAACATGGTTTATTCACATGGGACAGAGATTTAACGTTACTATGCAATCTGTATTTGCCTAAAAGGTTGCAAGTCGTATAGCTTTCCCATTTGTTATGGCCTTTATCAGATGTTTGGAACAAGCTTGATCATGAGGTGCGATAAGTCTAAGCCTGAACCTTTTCCTATCCGATAGACAAGGGCGGGATCTGTCTGACGTTAGTGTCAAATGCCAGTTTGATCCAGGATACATGTGTGCTGGAATCACAAAGATAGACAGAAATGGTAAAACCATGTATCCAGGTGTGCCCATATAAAAATTGTTTAAAATGCAGATTTTCTATCCAAAGTGAGGATATGATGACGATTGTTATTCATTGATTATTAAAAATCAACGAATAATGGGTCGTCATTTAAAGGCTTGCGCAACGGTTCAAACCAGGCTATATTTAATGGGTTAGCATGTAACTATTAGTGTCCAATGCTTTAATTAAATATTAAGTGCTTAAGTATAATTATAATGTAGGGAAATTTAACAATGTTATAAAATGGGAGACCACGAGAAGGTTAGTTTAGTAATGATAGCACTAATATTGAGGCTGAGGTGAGATGTCGGGAAGAGGATAATTATGTGAGATGAGGATATTAGAAGGAGACCAGGACAGCTGATGGGGTGAATGATAATACTGAGGTTGAGGTAAGAAGCCGGAGAGAAGCTAATTCCGCTGAATACAATTGGTTTATAAAACAAGGTTAGTCTATTATTAAAAATATTGTTGGCACTCATGAAAATTACTATGGCTTCGTTGTTTTATGTTAAAAGTTTTATTGATGTGTAATGAAGTTGCTTATGTTATGTGAGTATGCACCTTATCTCAGGCTCTATTACTGACCTTACGCTTTTGCCTCCATGGTGCCATTAGTAACTACGAGTCTATAAACTGTTATGTAGAAACTTCTGTATTTTTCTTTGAATGTCATTATTTATGATTCATGTGCTCACTTTCAGATGAGCACGCACTGAACTTGAAGAATACAGTCGTCGAGGACATCGATCTCCGTTTTAGTTTATTCAAAAGGTCGCGGAAAGAGAAGAGAGAGAACTACACATTCAAGATATAAAGTTTACGAAATACTGAAGTTGGATCGTGGTAATTTCTATTGCAAATTCCAGTTTCTGAGTTATATTATAATACATCTTGGGCCTTATGTGGATAATTAAACAATTGGGTATAAATCCCAGTAAGTGCATTTTGACATGAAGGTTTCAGGGTAGGTTGTTCAAACATTTACATGATTTAGTTACAATAATTTCTATTGTTCTAAAACTCGAATTTGTAAATAACTGCAACAATCGTTGAAACCGCCGCAACGCGGCGGGCTTCTGTTACTCGTTGTGGTATATAAAGGAAGTATTGTTTCTTTATCTACCAGATGTGGGACTTAAGTTGTCAATTAAGTTTTTCATGAAACATATGTTACAATTGAAGTTGATCATCCACGTCACTCACATTCACACAAACCATAATTTATTGATGCTAATATATGAAACAACTAATATGTTTACATTTCACTAGCTGTGCATATTCGCATGCATATAGACGCCAATACATGACGAGTGTTAGCTTGCGAGTCGACCATTAGTCTAGGAAAACGAATTACTGTTAAATCATCTATAGCAAGTAAAACGTCACTTTTCCCCAGGTTTATCGACACATTCCTCCTCTAGGATCTTGATGCAACTGTACACAATATAACTAGGCAGCATCTTACCATCACTAAACGTGACCGGTACATCAAACTATGATCTTTCAATCACACAACAAATTGAACTTAAGTATTTAATTTAGTCTTCGGCTCCTCACTCGTTGAAGCTTGTTTTGTTAACTGATTTTGTAGTGTTAGTTGTTAAAATCAAATTAATTATGAGGTGTAGCATAGTGCATAACCAAATTGCTAATGAGACTATATCTTAACAATGTTTTGCTACCTGATTTGATAGCCAGATGCATATATCTGTGCATTTTTGAAGGTATACCCATGAAAAGAATATAGCTTGGGGATTAATGATTTATAACGCACAATGATAGCAGATACCCAGAAAATATAGCGTCGTAATCGATATCCATGTTATAACTTCATATCTTACAGTTAAAGTTGATCATCAAAGACACCCCACACTCACAGAAACCACAAAATGCATTAGACTTCAGTGTATTAGACAGCTACACTACACTCAAATGTTAGTACTAACGACACATGGGTAAGTTTGGTTTCTTAATTTTGATTTCCATCATACACTATACCCGGTCCTCACCCAAACCCACAATCTAAAAGTAACCGTAGTTAAGTTAAATTTTACCAAATAAAAGTCACTGTGACGCTATGCTCATAAGTCATAACACCCACCCATTCACTCTTTTCAATACCATCATCTTCTTTGTCGTCTTTGTTCTTGTCAGTGTCTTCATCCAACGTCATCATCACCCACAAGAGAAACTCGAAACCCGGCCGGTTCAGCTGAAACCCATCCGGGTCGACCCGGGTCAGCTGAAACCCGGCCGGGTCGATCTAGTTTATTGCAAAGGTTGACTTTGTGTGGTTTTACCTGGATTAATGAATATGAAAGTAGTCTTTGTTCTTGGCAGTGTCTTCAACAACGGCATCACCGACAAGAGAAACGTATAAACTCGGTTAGGTCAGCGGTAACCCGACCGGGTCGACCCGAATCAGCTGAAACCTGGCCAGGTCGAACCATTTTTGCAAACGTTGACTTTATGCTGTTTTACCTAGATCAATGAATATGAAATACGCATTTCTGATAGTTAATATCATGTGACATTCAACTTGAATACATAAAATAAACATGACATACATTAATATAACGATTAATAAGTGCATCGCAACATCTTAAAAAATGGGTGCCTCAGCTCGCAACCTAAAGATTAAGTACTGTTAGCTGGAACAAAGCGTTAGTAGGATTTATATAATTATTGATCATCAAACATTACAAGTCACCTAACAAATAAGAAACCGGTATCAGTCAACTAGATTTTCAAGGTGACCCATGTTTTTATTACTCACAATATCTTTGTAAGAAGCTTAATATTGTCATTAATCTTCCATCAAGTTGACTTTACACAATTTTGACAAATCTAACAATAATTGTACAACTAAACTAACCATTGACAGAGTCTTCATATCATAGTTGCCATAATAGCAGAGAATCTATTTTCTAATTCTTTATCAAATAGATGATAGTTTAATCAGACAAGTCAAGATATATCACAATTTTTAAGTTCATTTTCCAAATTCTAACTTAATCTGCAGAAAGCTATATAGAAACTAATGGGCATGGCTATCACAATATTTACATCCATAAACCACGTTTGCATGACAAGCTTTTATATTCTGATTATTTCATTACAACAATGCACGGGAACTGATACATTGACTAAAGATAGCCCAATACCTTACGAAAAACTCTTGTCTCTGCCAGTGAAGTGTTTGAGCTAGGATTCTTCAATCCAGGTAATTCCACTAACCGATATATTGGTATATGGTACAAAATTATTATTCCAAGGAAAGTTGTATCGGTAGCAAACATAGAAAATCCACTCTTAGTTTGTGACACCAATTCTAGCCTAGTAATTGACAATGACGGGAATCTGAGAATTCTAAACGGTGAGCATAAAAGTACCATGGACATTTCCCATAGCCACATAACATGACAATACACACTTCCAAAGTAGACACAACATACCAAAACCAAACTAGACACAAAAAGCCAATAGTAACTGCAAGCAAGAACAGATAAAACACAATCAAATGTGATATATCCATAGGCCACAATCAACAGGAAACTGTCAAAGGTTCCATACCAGTAAAGGACCATATCAGCAGCATCACAGAGTCACAGACCATATAGCAAAACTCAACCAATTCAGGATTCTACAAACATAATCACTAGAACCACGAAACTATCCTTATAGAGCTACTATCAACACCGCAGAAACCAAAACTCTTATCATAGATGAAATTGATTTTTCCACACCTTAACTACAAAATAGGCCCCGTGAAATATGGTCGTCATCATTTTAATCAATTATTGTCATAATATACATGTGAATCCAAGTGATTATGCAAAAGTAGCGATTCCTCGTAAGAGCCAAGGGAGAATGAGTCCCCTGCTCCTACAGAAATGTTAAGATTCTTGATTTGTTGTGAGAACGGATCATAAACGTCAAGTGTGGTAAACTGTCCATCCTCCTTTCGAAATATAGGTTCACCACTTTTACTAAACCCCAATATTTTAAGTACACGTGCGCCAATTGTGAATAGCTTTCTAAAAGATGAGTCATGCTCCATCACCCATACATCACAACCTCGTGCTCCCTCGACATAAGATCCATACACAACAAGAGACTCCCTTAGCTTAGAAACATAGAAACGTAAGTAAAACTCCTCTGTTAAGCTATCCGGTAGATCAATAACTTGAAATTTCTTGGTAATTAAATCAAATGACACAACTATATACTTACTGGGAGTTACACTATCATCAAAAGCAGCCCAATAAATAAACCTATCAATAACAACCTGAGATGATTTAATTCTAATTGATTCATGAGGCAAATTGCTACTTTGAATCACATTCCAAACCCCCGAACTCAGTGTAAAGACTTCAACATGCCAAGGCATCCCAATTCTAGATGTAAGTTTCACAACGGTAGGATCTCTAGCGACGGGACAAACGCCGAAACCATATACAATCTGATGGTCAAAAGTAGGGACAGCAATACCAAATGATTTTCCTATAGAAGGGTTCCAAATAAGAACCATTTTTTTAGTATAATCACACAAACACAGCAATCCGTGACACGCACCAACAAAGCTTAAAACATGATGTTGATTAAGCAAAGGAGACACAACAAATGGAGCAAACTCTTGTCGTTGTACCTTAAAAGTTTCGTTGTTATCATCTTCTACTAAACGAATGAACTTTACCTCACGAAGCTTGCACATTAGCATAAAACTACGTGGGTGCGTGTGGCGGGCGCCGTAACCTTTGATAAAGTCATAGCTGTCTATTAAAGACTTCCAAGGTTTCGAAACTGACCTGAATCGAATCAATGACTTGACATCATAAACTTTTTTGATGATTTCTATTTGGATGTCAAAAGGGATGTTGTCTGACATTTCTTTCTAGGGTTTATGTTGCCACAACTATTGTTGAAATTTGTGGCGCTTAACTGTTGGTACTAACGACACTATGGATAAGTTTGGTTTCTTAAGGTTGTTTGTTTCGGCTCATAATTTATATAAGCCGGAGTAAATTGCAAAAATCGTCCTTGTGGATCGGCCAAATTGCACATTTCATTCTTATAGTTCTTTATTTTTTGAACTTATCATTCTTATAGTTCATTAAGTGGAAAATCGTCGATTTTTCTTTATTACGTCTTGACTTTTGGTCCTCATTCTTAACTACGTTAAGTGAGTTAGTTAATAATTCTGCGTTAGCCCTTTTGTTAACGACGTTCAGCAGTCCCTTTAACCGCTGCGCCTCAGTCTATTAATCTAACGGCCGTTTATAATTTAAAATTTTCGTTTGTTTTTATACGTTTTCATCCGTTTTTATCTGTTTTTATCCGTTTTTCTTACATTTTTGTCTTTATCCGTTTTTCTTATGTTTTTGTTCGTTTTTCTTATATTTTGTCAGTTTTCTTACGTTTTTTTCCGTTTTTTTTACATTTTTTTTTTCATTTTTTCTTACTTTTTTGTCCTATTTGGACATATTGAAAAAGAAATTCATTTTTTTTTAAATTAAAAAAAAAATTGAATTGGAAAAGAAATTCGGATATAAAGTATTTTGAAAAAATTGGAAAAAAATTTGTGGAAATAAAAATTCAAAATATAGTTTGGAAAAAAATTCAAAAACTTTTTCGACATTCGAAAATTTTGAAACAAAAATTTCAAAATTTAAAAAAAAACTTTTTTTTTTTAATTTTTTTTTCAAATTTAAAAAAAATGAATTTTTTGAATTTATTTTCAAATTAAAAAGAAAAGGATTTTTGATTTTTTTTTTTCATTATGTCAAAATAGGACAAGAATGTAAGAGAAACAGACAAAAATGTAATAAAAACGAACAAAAACGGACCAAAAACAAATGAAAATGGACAAAAAACGTAAGAGAAACGAATAAAAACGGACAAAACGTAAGAAAAATGGATAAAACGGACAAAACGTATACAACCGACATAAATTTTAAATTATAAACGGTCGTTAGGTTAAAGGATCAAGGCACGAACGGTTAAAGGACGGCGCGAGAACGGCCGTTAGCCAAAAGGGATAATGTGTAACTATTAACGGAACCCACTTAACGCAGTTAGTGATGGAGGACCAAAAGTGCACGTAACAGTGAAAAATCCGTACGATTTTTGCACTTAATGAACCACAATGACAAAACGTGCAATTTAGCCAAACCACAAGGATCATTTTTGCAATTTACTTTATAAGCCGGAAAGTTTCAAAATATGTCACAAAAAATGAGTTTTATATAAGCCGGAAAGTTTCAAAATAAGCCACAAAAATGAGTTTATGTAACATAAGCCCAAAATCAAATACCGTAAGTCGTAAGTCGGTTATGTAAAAATCTAAAACTAACCTTAGTTAAGTTTTTTAGCAAATAAAGTCATTTTAACTTTATGGTAATAACACCACGCACTCACACTCTTTAATACCATCATCTTCTTAGTAGTCTTTGTTTTGTCACTCATCACCCACAAGAGAAACTCGAAACCCGTAGGGTCGACCGGTTTATTGCAAATGTTGACTTTATGTGGTTTTACCTAGATCGGTGAATATGTAACAAGCACCGATACTCAACTCATTGGGAATTATATATATAAAACAAAAGGCGGGCGTTCTCAGTAGCAAGTGTACTATAGCGCTAAGTGTAAAGTAGACATAACCTAACAGTGAAACTCACAGATAACGGTCGTTAAGTAACAACCATTATCTTTAACATTTAAAAAGTAGTCCATACGTAATTGGTCCTCCATCTTGAGGTTCGTTGCAAAGTTAGTCCTTATAGATTTTACGTAATTGGTCCTTTATGTTATATGTCCATTGCAAAGTCGGTCCTTGATCACTAACTTTGCAACAAAACACTAATGTAAGAACAATTTACGTAAAAATTAGAAAAAATTACAAAAATAGTCCTTGGGGTTATCGGTCCATTCTGAGTTAGTCCTTTGCCGGCGTCGGAATGCAACGAAAATCAATAATTTTGTATTTGAACATTCTCGCCGCAATGCGCGGTTTAAAACCTCGTATGCATCAACTTGTGGGGATAGGAATGGGAGAGGGTTGTTTCCGGTTCTCGAGGAGGAACCCGAGTTTCATGATGCATACGATAAACAGACTTGTTAGTTAGTGTTTTAGTTGTCTTTGCGCTATTTTTTTATTATGTGTTTGCTTTTCGTGAATTAACTAGTTGTCTAGTTGAACATGCACAACAACAATACACTATATTATGGAGCTAGATAAAATGAAAAATAAAGCTAAAATAAGAACCAGAACCGCACATTTCAGATGCACCGACAAAACAAGATGGATCTTCCTTTAATTTCTCCTCTTAAGTGAAATGTGTGGCTTGAAATCCTTTTTCTTATTATAATTGAAATGAGGTAAAACAGCTTGATAAAGAATTCGAGGGTGTTTGGGATTGCTTATTTTTTTAGCCACAACCAGTTCTGAGTGTTTGGGAAGAACTGCCTATTTTATAATATAGTTGAAATAAGCACTTAAATATATGCAACTTCATACTTGCTTACATTTTTAAGCCGATAAACAATTTGAAACTAGCAATCCCAAACACCCTTATAGACCCGAAAGAAAGGATGTGACAGCAAAACTTTATACTTACTATCAACTGTAGTGGGACAATTTTAATTAGTCTCCGTATCCAACATGGATAAATTTTGTTGTTGCTTAGTGAATTCAGGGGAGAGTGTTATTATCTGATTAATTGGATTTTCTAGTCAATTTGTACTAAAATTTGTGTCTAATTCCATAAGATGTTCTTTTGGCGGTTTATACTAATTTTGTGTGTCCAGTTCTATAAAATGGACTTCTTGTAGCTCTGGTAACCTGATCTGTGGTCCAACATAACTAAAGTTTATGGTACTCGTTAGATATCTATAATGGTTGTGATGATCTACAAAGTTTTATTTTCTCGCCTATGAGTTTGACTACTGATGTTTGTCTAGCCATTTTGTCTATGTGTCTATTACAAATGTATACACGTGTGGAACTTCACGCCCCACACACTATAAAGATCTCTGTGTTTGCATGTCAGTTTAATTTATTTAATGTAGATAAAATCACTTTTGATAATTGGAAACACCATCTTAGTAAATTACTCGGCATGTATCATTTGGACTGAATGCACATATGTATCAGTATCATGTGTATATGGAATTACTGATTACTTTCTGTTGAGCTAACTAATGCAGATTTGGAAAAGGCCTCTTGAAGCTGTGGAACTGAGTCTGAGAATGCTCAAGATATTGAAAACTTAAAAAAGATGATCTAGCAGGCTGAATATATGAAGTGAAGTAAGTGTTTTTAGCGTTGGGTGTTTTCGTCGTATTATGTGTTTGAAAGTCAGGGATGATGAACAGGCTAGTTTCGACTTGTAAACTGGTTGATGCATGCTTTCCTGGTTGATGGGTTAGTCATTAAAATTGGATGGTTTCCTTGTCGTGTATGGTTCGAAGTGTCAAATGAAATCCTTGTTCAGGTGGTTGGTCTTTTTGATATGGTCTCTATGGCCTTTGAGATGAAATAAAAGTTGGTCCCTGTTCGTTTACTTTTTTTTTTTTTTAATTATTATTATCATATCATCCGGTAGAAGAATGAAAATGTCAAATGCACTTGTGACATCGCTACACCTTATTAGGATTATACATTGGAGTTCTGTTTTGAATGTAGAAACTAATGTATGATGATTCTCAACTAGCATTACTGACCATGATACCATGCGATGTGCAACCTGCATAAAAACACGGTCCTGATTTTAATCTTAAGATTAATTATTGTTAACAGACAGAGTGTCAACAAAACATTATTAGGATTAACATGATTATTGATCAATAAACATAAGAGATTTAAAACTTTTCTGATATATATTACAAGTCACTAACAAATAAGAAACCAGTATTAGGCAACTAGAATTTCAAGAAGGTGACCCATGTTTTTATTGCTCACAATATCTTTGTAAGAAGCTTGATATTGTCATTAATCTTCCATCAAGTTGCAAGTTGACTCTACTCGATTTTAACAAATCTAGCGATAATTAACAACTAGCCATTGACACAGTCGTTATATCATAGTTGACATTATACTAGAGAATCTATTCTCTAATTCTTTATCAAATAGATGATATCACTGTTTAAGTTCTTGGAAGTTTAATCAGAAAAGTCAAGATATATCACAATCTTTAAGTTCATTTTCAAAATTCTAAATTAATCTGCAGAAGGGTGTATAGAAACTAATGGGCATGGTTATCAGAAGATTCACATCCAAACACCACTTTTGCATGAAATGCTTGTATATCCTGATTATTTCATTACAGCACTGCACGGGAACTGATATATTGACTAAAGATAGCCCTATATCCTTAGGACAAACTCTTGTCTCTGCCAATGAAGTTTTCGAGCTAGGATTCTTCAGTCCAGGTAATTCCACTAACCGATATATTGGTATATGGTACAGAAATAATATTTCGAGGAAAGTTTTATGGGTTGCAAACAGAGAAAATCCACTTTTGGTTTCTGACACCAATTCTAGCCTAATAATTGACAATGACGGGAATCTGAGAATCCTAAACGGTGAGCATAAAAGTGTCTGGTCAACAAAAGTTGGGCTCCAGTTCAATGAAACAATTGCAAAACTAACAGACTTGGGAGACTTTTGTCTAAATGACACCAGCTCAGGATCAATTTTGTGGGAAAGTTTTGATTATCCTGGTAACAGCCTATTGCCAGGCATGAAGCTTGGGACAAATGGCAAAACTCAAGATAAACATTTAATGACATCATGGAAAAGTGATGATGATCCAGCGCCGGGAGATTTTGTAGCTGGGCTTTCAGCAGAGCAGCCACCACAAGCTTTAGTATGGTACAATTCCAAGCCGTACTGGAGAGGTGGGCCATGGGATGGAGGTAGGTTTATAGGTATACCAGAACAGGAGGCTGGATACTCGAATCTAATTAGTCTGATGCCAGCAAACTCACAAGAGGGAGCTTATCTCACTCTTAACCTTTAATTTCACCTAATAATTACCGGTGGCTTTATGTAAAACCTAATGGTGTGCTTCAGATTATATACTGGGATAATGAAAAAAAAGTGGGATTTTGGTTGGGAAGCACTAGGAATCCTTGTGATGTTTATGGAGTCTCGGTGCTTTTGCAATTTGTACCAACAAGTCTCCTAACTGTGACTGCTTAAAAGGGTTTGTCCCAGTGTCAAATGAGGAATGGAGCCAAAGTAACTGGACAAGGGGTTGTGTTAGGCGAAGTGAGCTTTTGTGTGAGAAGAATCAGAGTAGCTTAGCTTCTGGGAAGTCTAAGCCTGATAAGTTCCAGGTTCTAAAAGGGGTGAAGCTCCCAGACCGCTATCACTATTTTCCAGACAAAAATCCCGATGAATGCCAACACTGGTGCATGGGTAACTGCTCTTGTAAGGCATATGCCTTTGTGACCGGCATTAACTGTATGGCTTGGACAGAAGACCTCATTGATATCGAGCAGTTCTCATCTGGTGGGGAGAATGTTTTCTTACGCCTTTCTTATGCCGAAATAGGTAAATGAAAAGTCTTATTGAGGTCTAATAGCCAATTCTTTATGTTTCTGTGAGATTTTATTTATCTATACTAGCCTAACACGATATTATAGGTGAAAAGGAAGATCGAGCAGCACTTATTATCAGCCTTGCAACCATTGGTGGTTTACTCCTCTTATGTGGCTTCGCGTTTTGTTTATACAGGTGGATAAGATATAAGAAAGGTAACAACATATAATACTATAGCATATAATTATCCAAAGACTCTTTTGTAATGTGAAGAAATATATTTTGTTTCTTACATGGTTGATCGTCTTACTCTATAGTATGGCAAAAGGAGTTTCTATGTCCATAAGACAATTTCTCGTTCGACGAGCTAACTCTACATATCATTTATCTTTGTATTGATAAAATGATTCATAGGTGTCAAATTCGCTCTGCAGGAAGGAAAACCGAGTTAAATCACTTCAGTTCAGATGCTGAAAATGTTTCAAGGACACACTACAAGAAGATGTACACGAGTCCTTTGAATTGCCTATATACGAGTTCAAACAAATCATAGCTGGCACAGACAACTTCAGTTACAGAAATAAACTTGGTGAAGGAGGATTCGCCCAGTTTATAAAGTAATAATGCACTAGTATTCTCAAACCTTCTTTCTGCGATAATTATACTTAACACATTAACTTAATATAGGGAATACTGGATCATGGGCAGCAAGTAGCAGTTAAGAGGCTGTCAGGCGACTCTGGACAAGGAATTGAAGAGTTTAAGAATGAAATACTGATAATCTCCAAGCTCCAACACAGGAATCTGGTTAAACTTTTAGGTTGCTGCATTGAAGGAAAAGAGAGATTACTGATATATGAGTACATGACAAACAAAAGCTTGGACACGTTTCTCTTTGGTCAGTTTAACTTGAATCTATGTGTTTCCATTTCTCATTATTCGGGGCATTGCTTATAGTTTACTTTTTTGATGCCTAGATCCAAAGAAACGTTCACAGCTTGATTGGGCAACTCGTTTCAACATTATTCAGGGCATTGGTCGTGGACTTATTTATCTGCATCGTGATTCTTGTTTAAGGATCATACACAGGGATTTGAAATGTGGCAATATTCTACTAGATGAGAAAATGAATCCCAAAATATCGGACTTTGGACTGGCAAGAAATTTTCAAATGACACAAGAGCTGGCGAATACTCACCGGATTGTTGGCACATAGTGAGAACTTTATATTTCCTCTTTTAGAATAGTGACTCTTTAAATAACATCTTTTTAATGCACACATTATGTATTTATCAGTCTAAAGTCTAAACTTATAAAAACAAAGTACCAAATCTTAAAATGGAAGTCACATTGAAACGAGTATATATATATATAGCACATCATATCAGAAAGAGAGCAAGATATATATCCTTCTCCTACGAATCAGAAAGAAAACAAGATATTCATTACACACATTTGTCAATATGATATCAAATTGTTATATGGGCAAATGCTAATTATATAATAAAATTCAGTGGTTATATGTCTCCTGAATATGCCATGCGAGGAGAGATTTCAGAGAAATCGGATGTATTTAGTTACGGGTGATGCTATTAGAGATTGTGAGTGGAAAGAGGAATACTGCATTTATACATCAAGAACAAGTTTATCCTCTTGCACACGTAAGTATAACATTGCACTCAAATACCATACCACAAAATTTCATTCCTTTTACATGCCAGCTTTTGATGGCTTCTTACAAAATATAACATATATCTCAGGCATGGAAGTCATGGAAGGAAGGCAGAGGAGACGAATTCATTGATCAAGCATTGGCAAAGCCATCATGTCTACCAGAGGGTTTGCGATGCATACACGTGGGACTTCTTTGTGTTCAAGACCTGGCTAAGGATAGGCCAACAATGACAGAAGTAGTTTATATGCTATGCAATGAAAGTGACCTTCCACAGCCAAAAGAACCATTATTTACTTTACAAAGGCTATCGGAAGCAGCATTGGACAGGAATCCCAAACATGTGTTCTATAAATGCAGTCACTATGTCCATTGTTGAAGGCGATAGCTAGTAAGGACTATGGAGGACACTGTGGGATGGCATTCAAATTATTTTGTAATTCAAGTGTGTTAGTTTAATAGAATGACTTCACAATGAACTTGTGATCGCACTATATGTTTCTAACCTGAAAGTGCTCAAAAACGACAATTTCATGTATGATTTGTAGAGGTGGCAATTTAAGACCCAATGGTTAAATTTGGGTCTAGTTGGTTAAATAATTTTAATGAGATGGGTCTAAATGGGTTTAGTTGATTTTAATAGATGGGTCTAAATAATGAGTTTATTAGTTGATTTTAATTAATTAATATTGATGGGGCTAGTTGGGTCTAATACTATACCCACATGGGTCTAATACTATATCCACATGGTCTAAGTTGGTTATTGACTAAAATTCTAAAAATCAATCACAGATTATTTTTATGCGTTTTTTTACGTTTTTATCAGTTTTCATCCCTTTTATACTCATCCGTTTTTATACGTTTTCATACGATTTCATCCGCTTTCTTACGCTTTTATCTATTTTCGTCCGCTTTTATACGTTCGTCCGTTTTACGCTTTCATATGTTTTCATCCGCTTTTATACGTTTTCATCTTTATTTTTATGATTTTATACGATTTCACCCGCTTTTTACGTTTTCATCCATTTTCGTCCGTTTTTACGTTTTCATCCTTTTAGTCCTTTTTATGTTTTCATCCGTTTTGTTACGCCGCTGCTTTTTTATCGTCATCCGCTTTTTACGTTTTCATCCGTTTTGTCTCCTTTTACATTTTCATCCATTTTAGTATGGTACGATTCCAAGCCGTACTGGAGAGGTGGGCCATGGTAGGGGTGAGCGTGGTGCGGGTTGGTGCGGTTATTGGTAAAAACCAACCCGCATCCGCAATTGCGGTTTTTAAAAAAAGAGAATAAATATATTATAATGTTGCATGATGTGATGAAATATATATACAAAATGTTGTGTATTAGTATGAAATTTTAAATCAATAGTAAAAGTCAAATGAGATGAAAAGTTTTATAAATTTCGATGATAAATTGAAAGAAAAATAAAGTTATATTAACTAAAAACTAAGATAATAATTTACCATTAACATGTGTTTGAAATAATTTATTATAAAAGTATAAACAAAAGTCATAAAAAATTATAAATTTTAGGTGTTATTCTAAAAAATAAAAAATATTTGAATATAACATAGCGGTGCGGTGCGGTTATTTTGGTGCGGTTTTTCGGTGAAAACCCAACCCGCACCCTCAAAATGCGGTTTTTCTATTTTCAAGAACCGCACCGTCGGTTTATGTTGTGGATCGGTTTTTGCGGTGCGGATTTTGCGGTTTTTTGCGGTTCATGGATTGTGGTGCGGTTTCGCCACCCCAGGCCATGGGATGGAGGCAAGTTTATAGGTATACCCAACAGGAGGTGGATACTTGAATCGATTAGTCTCATGCCGCCTAACTCACAAGAGGAGCTTAGTCGATCGTTAACCTTTAACATCATCGATTACCAATGGTCGTATATAAAACCTAATGGTGTGTTTCAAATGATATCTTGGGATAGTGAAGAAAACATGGGATTTTAGTTGGAAGCACCGATAATGCTTGTGATGTTTATGGAGTCTGCGGTAGTTTTGCAATTTGTACGAACAACAAGTCTCCTATTTGTGACTGCTTAAAAGGGTTTGTCCCAGTGTCAAATGAGGAATGGAGCCAAAGTAATTGGACAAGGGGTTGTGTTAGGCAAAGTGAGCTTTTGTGTGAGAAGAATCAAAGTAGTTTAGCTTCTGGGAAGTCTAAGCCTGATAAGTTCCAGGTTCTAAGACTATGTTTATCAATGGGTTGGCAACCCAATCGGTTGGGTATACCATTCAACAGTAATAATATTTTAATCAACAAGGTCATATAGCAATCTAAATTGCCAACCTCCAAACTGCCACATGGCAATCCGTGAATGGCTATTTGTTTTCTTTTTCTTTTTTCTTTTTAATACTTATTATTTTATAAAAGAATAGATTGGTTGTACGTATTGATTAGGTTGGGTTGCTGATAAATGGTAAAAAAAAATATAGATTGGTTGTATGTATTGATTGTGTAGGTGGAGGAAAAAAAATAATATTTTAGTAAAAGATTGGGTCGTGATAGATTGTTGATAAACATAGTCTAAAAGGGGTGAAGCTCCCATATCGCTATCACTATTATCCACACAAAAATCCCGATGAATGCCAACACTGGTGCATGGGTAACTGCTCTTGTAAGGCATATGCCTTTGTGACCGACATTTATTGTATGGCTTGGACCGAAGACCTCATTGATATCGAGCAGTTCTCATTTGGTGGGGAGAATCTTTTCTTACACCTTTCTTATGTCGAAATAGGTAAATGCAAAATAGCCTGTTCTTCATGTTTCTGAATTACATTTTGTTCATACAAGCCTAACACGAATCTGTAGGCAAAAAAACAAATCGAGCAGCACTGAGCATCAGTCTCACAACTATAGGTGGTTTGCTCCTCTTATGTGGCTTCATGTTTTGTTTATACAAGTGGATAACATATAAAAAGGTAAGAAAATCTATCATATAGCATAATAATCCAAAGACCTATGTAATGTGAGGAAAGAAAGATACATGGTTGTTGCTTACTCTATAATAGGGCCAAAACATGTTCTATGTCGATAAGACAATTCGTTAAACTAGCTTACTGTACATCTCTCATTCAACTTAATATCCATAAGATGATCCATATGTGTTGATATTCTCACTGCAGGAAGGAAAACCAAGTTAAATCATTTCAGTTCAGATGTTGAAATTGTTTCAAGGGACAAACCACAAGAAGATGTACAGGAGTCCTTTGATTTGCCTATATATGAGTTCAAACAAATAGTAACTGCCACTGACAACTTCAGCTACAGAAATAAACTTGGTGAAGGAGGATTCGGCCCCGTTTATAAGGTAATAATGCACTAGTATTCTCAAACATTGTTTCTACGATAGTTATACTTAAAACATTAACTTAATATAGGAAATGCTAGATCATGGGCAGCAAGTAGCAGTTAAGAGGCTGTCAGGCGACTCTGGACAAAGAATTGAAGAGTTTAAGAATGAAATACTGATAATCTCCAAGCTCCAACACAAGAATCTTGTTAAACTTTTAGGTTGCTGCATTGAAGGAAAAGAAAGATTACTGATATATGAGTACATGACAAACAAAAGCTTGGACACGTTTCTCTTTGGTCAGTTTAACTTGAATCTCTGTGTTTCCATTTCTTATTATTCGGGGCATTGCTTATAGTTTACTTTTTGATGCCTAGATCCAAAGAAACGCTCACGCTTGATTGGGCAACTCGTTTCAACATTATTCGGGGCATTGGTCGTGGACTTATTTATCTCGCATCGTGATTCTTGTTTAAGGATCATACATGGGATTTGAAATGTGGCAATATTCTACTAGATGAGAAAATGAATCCCAAAATATCGGACTTTGACCGGCAAGAAATTTTCAAATGACACAAGAGTGGCGAATACTCACCGGATTGTTGGCACATAGTGAGAACTTTATATTTCCTCTTTTAGAATAGTGACTCTTTAAATAACATCTTTTAATGCACACATTATGTATTTATCGCCTAAAGTCTAAACTTATAAAACAAAGTACCAAATCTTAAAATGGAAGTCACATTGAAACGAGTATATATATATATAGCACATCATATCGAAAGAGAGCAAGATATATATCCTTCTCCTACGAATCGAAAAGAAAACAAGATATTCATTACACACATTTGTCAATATGATATCAAATTGTTATATGGGCAAATGCTAATTATATAATAAAATTCGGTGGCTATATGTCTCCGAATATGCCATGCGAGGAGAGATTTCAGAAATCGATGTATTTAGTTACGGGTTGATGCTATTAGAGATTGTGAGTGGAAAGAGAATACGCATTTATACATCAAGAACAAGTTTATCCTCTTGCACACGTAAGTATAACATTGCACTCAAATACCATACCACAAAATTTCATTCCTTTTACATGCCAGCTTTTGATGGCTTCTTACAAAATATAACATATATCTCAGGCATGGAAGTCATGGAAGGAAGGCAGAGAAGACGAATTCATTGATCAAGCATTAGCAAAGCCATCATGTCTACCAGAGGGTTTGTGATGCATACACGTGGGACTTCTTTGTGTTCAAGACCTGGCTAAGGATAGGCCAACAATGACAGAAGTAGTTTATGTTGGAGTGGTGAGCCCATTATAGGGTAAGATAATCAACTTCAGCAGAAATGTGCAACTATTCAGCAGAAACAAACAAACGGTCAGCAGTAACAAATACCACTTAGTGGTTACCGGATATCACTTGGAATCGTGTGATCACTTTCCAAAGTAAACTATTCGACCCTAATGCCTGGGTTACACGAATATCTACTTGGGATAAGACCAAATGTTGTTATAGAATTAGGCACAATTCAATAACCCTTGCGCTTATAAGTATTTATCGTTTTCTGTATGTCTTTCATGCATAATCAGATATCCTATTTATAGGACATTACTCACCGCTCAAATGGAATTATGAGGATTAATCGCCCATTAATCACCTCATAACTATCCCCATTATAGTCGTTAGTGGTTACATGACCAATTAAACGTGGTCATTAAGCGCTTGTAATCGCCATTTAGCAAGATTTTAACACTAGCAAGACTTTCATACCTCTAGCAAGATTTCATAGCACTTTAGTGGAAACACCGCTCAGTGGAAACATCGCTATCGCTGGAACATCGCCTGTCGCTGGAAACATCGCATATCGATGGAAATCACAAGCGATTTTTCCAAAGCAAGATTTTCCACAAGCAAGACTTTCTACTAGTACTACCAATACAAACCACTATAAGAGTCAGGGTGTTCATGGACCTTATGGGTGTACACTCCATACCTCCTAACCCATTACAAGGTGTGAACTAATCCCACAAGTGCACTAAATTTCCAACAATCCTCCCCAAATTTAGTTCACTTCCTTTGCATGATAAATAAACATCAAGCAAAACATGTGCATAAACGAAAATGTCCTGAGGATTGAATTTTCATCTTAGTAAATTACACGTTCAAATATTCGAGAATCGGGGTGTTCTAAGAATTGAACCCTTCAACCCATTTGAATACCAAGATAAAATACACACAAGTTTTCAAACACTTAACAGCCCCGACACTATACAAGCCATGTGTCCATATCCAAATTCATAAATGTTGTAAAAGCTAAAGTCCAAAGCTTCTCAAGCGGCAAAACTTCAACATTTACATAGGTGGTTCCTCTTTAGTCATGCTCATGCCAAGCACTTTTTCAAAGAAAATCAACCATTAAGAAGTAAAGACTTCATCCTCCTTTCAAGAGTTCGAGCACAACCTTGGGATGTAAATAAACATGTGCTCCATCCAATCGAATGTTCGACTTTCCACATTGAACTCAACTCCCAAGTTTCCTTAGGAGGAGTTGGGTGTCCTAGCATTCAAAGACTAAGTTGGACTTAAACCCATCCCTTTAGCGACTTTATAACCAAGTCTCTAGCCAAACCCTTCGTCAAGTGATCGCCTAAATTTTGTTGAGATCTAACAAACTCTATAGATACCACCCCATTCATGATAAGCTCACGAATCATGCTATGTCCGACACCTAAGTGTCTAGACTTACCATTGTACATTTGGCTATAAGCCTTAGCCAATGTAGTTGCACTATCACAACGGATAGAAATAGGTGCTATAGGTTTAGCCACAATGGAATCTCAAGAAGCAAGTTTTTCAACCATTCACTTCTTTACCGAAATGCTAGAGCCACAAATTCAGATTCCATTGTTGAACTGGTGATGCAAGTTTGTTTCTTGGATGCCCAAGAAATTGCACCTCCACCAAGTAGGAATACCCGACCACCGGTAGACTAATTGTCTTCGAGTTCTTGATCCAACTTGCATCGGTGTAACCTTCCAACATCGATGGGTAACCAAGATATGAGAGACTATAATCCATAGTTCTCTTCAAATACTGAGTACCCTTTGAACTTCTTGCCGTTGATGAGCACTAGGATTACTAGTATACCGCTCAATTTTCCCACCGCAAAACCAATATCGTGTCTTGTACAAGTCATGGCATACATCAGTGCGACCAATTACCCTAGAATACTCAAGTTGAGATACGACTTTGCCATTATTAGGCATCGCCTTCTCAAGTATCCATAGGAGTACTCATCGAGTACAATCAAAGTAATTGAATTTCTTCAACACCTTCTCAATATAATGAGACCGAGATATAGAAATTCTTTTACTTTCATGTTTAATCCTTATACCAAGGATAACATCGCCTCTCCCATGTCCTTCATGGAGAACCTCGATGACAAAAATTCCTTTGTCGTCAACTGATTTTGGTCAAGACTAAAGATCAACATGTCATCAACATATAGACAAATGATGACTAGGGGTGGAACGAGCCGAGCCGCCGTGAAAAGCTCGGATCGGATCGGTAAAAGCTCGAACGAGCCGAGTTTAAACGAGCTCGAGCCCGAGCTCGAGCCTAAGTTTGGGCTCATTTAATAATCGAGCTCGAGCCCGAGCTCTATACAAAGGCTCGCTTAGGCTCATGAGCCTAAACGAGCCTTAGAAATATATACGATATATATTTTCTATACGATAATCGTGTTAACAAGCTCGAGCCTTGTGTTAACGAGTCGAGCTGAGTTAACGAGCCGAGCTCGAGCTTGTGAAAAATTCACGAGCCGAGCTCGAGCTCAAATGTGAGGCTCGAACGAGCTCGAGCTCGAGCTCGAGCTTTTATATATAAACGAGCCGAGCTCGAGCCTAAACGAGCTCGAGCTCGGCTCGCCATTTTCACCCCTAATGATGACTCCTTTACCGATTCATCAAATTTGATATATACACATTTGTCGACCTTGGTTAAGAACATAACCACTAGACAAAACCACTTCATCAAATTTTTGATGCCATTGCTTAGGTGCCCGCTTTAGTCCATAAAGAGACTTAATCGGTTTACACCTTGTTTTCATTGCGTGCATGATGAAGCCACGAGGTTGGTTCATATAAACCTCCTCTTCCAATTCACCATTCAAGAAAGCGCCACATCCATCCGATGAATAACCAGATTGTGAATAGATGCCATAGCAATCGCCAGCTTATGGTATCGATACGAGCCACGTGGGCATAAGTATCAAAATAGTCTATTCCCGACTTTTGTTTAAAGCCCCGAATGACTAGTCTAGCCTTGAACTTTTCAATAGTTCCATCTACCTTCATTTTCTTTTGAAAATCCATTTGCAACCCGAGGTTTGCAACCAGATGTAGATCAACCAACACCCAAGTGTTGTTGCCCATGATGGAATCCATCTCATCATTGATTGCTTCTTTCCGTAAAGCAATATCCGGGACTTCATTGCTTCTTCAAATGTCTTGGGATCATCCTCAACAATGAAGCAATAGGAGTATTGGTCGAGACCTCATCCTAGTTCCTTCAACTAAGTATAGTTGAAACTCGTGTCCAAATGACTTTGGAGTCCTAACCCTTTTGCTCTTCCCGAGCACGAGTTCAGTTGTTGTACCACAACCTCATCGTGGACCATCGATGGTTCATCATCAGTACCTCGATACACCAAAGTCATGAGTTCCATTAGGAATCCTCGACTTGGTCTAGGGACCGACGAGAATCTATTCTCATCAAAATCGCATCCCTTGATTCAATTATTGTGTTAATCGAAACATGTTCATTAGGTTCAATAACATAGAACCTAAAAGCCTTGGAATGCTCAACATATCCAACAAAGATGCAATCAATGCCTCTTTCACCCAAAGTTTTCAACTTTGGATCGTGAGTCTTACAACAACCTCTACAACCCCAAACCTTGAGATAGTTCAAGTTGGGTTTCCTTTTAGTCCGAGTTCATAAGGGTTACCTTGTTCCTTTTATTGGGAACCCTATTTAACAAATAACAAGTCGTTAACATAGCTTCACCCTGAACCTTGACTCATCCCGAATAGGACAACATGGAATTAACCATCTCCTTCAAAGACTGTTTTCCTTTCGTAAATACCATTTCTTTGAGGAGTATAAGGGCGATCGTTTCATGGATTATTCCAACAGATCGAAAGTACCGAGTATCCATGTACTCACCTCCCTATCGATCCTTAATCTTTTGATCAAAGACCCAAGTTGTAATTCAACTTCGCTTTAAACACTTTGAATTTATCTAATGCTTCATCCTTGGTGTGTAATGAGATAGACATAACAAAACCTTGAAGCATCATCAATAAATGTCACAAAGTACTTCTTATTCCCCAAAGAAGGAGTGGCATGCAAATCACACAGTCATCGTATAAGCTCCAAGACCTTAGTCTCACGACTAACACCCTGAAAAGGTTTCTTGGTTATCTTGGTCAACATGCAAGTTTTACACTTTTCAGTGTCCATGTCAAATGCTGGGATTAAACCATCCCTAGACATATCTTGCATTCTTTTATAATGTACATGGCCAAGTCTTGCATGCCATAGGGTAGAGTCAGTCAGGTCAGTGGTGGTCACAAATGCTGAATTAACACTATCAGAGGAAATATTAAGCCTGAACATTTGATTACATAAATAACCAAAACCAATAAAAACACCATGCTTAGAAAGCACAAATTTATCAGACTCAATAACTTGTTTATATCCATGATTATTCAAAACACTACTTGAAACCAAGTTTTCCTTATATCGTGAACATGAATAACATTAAACAAAGTTACAATCTTTCCGTAACTAAACCTAAGATCTATACAACCACGACCATGCACCAAGGTCGTTGACTCATTTCCCATGTGAAGAATAGAACCATCATTCGTTGACTCATAAGTCTTGAACCAGTGTTCTATCTTTACACACATGAATCAAGGCACCGAATCAACCCACCACGCAACATCATCATCCCGCACATAAAAGATTCAGACATATGTTACATAATAAATCGAAAAGACTTATTAAACATATTTCGACCTTTCGGTGAGTTGGTCAACCACCACCCCCCGAACCATTAGTGCTCGATCCATTGGCTTTACCACCAATTTTAACACCTTTGCAGTCCTTTTAATGTGACCGGCCTTGCCACATTTCCAACAAGTAGGAGTTGCCTTCTTGTTAAGATATGCCTTTGTGTTATCATGATATTTGCGTTTGCCTTTGTTATCATTGTACCGTGAAGTTGTTATGCTCCACCATATTGACAACAGATGCACCAAGAGCATTGCTACTCTTTGGCTTGTCATTATCCCGCACCTTGAGGATTCCTCAATGCGCAGATGACCGCCTAACTCAACAAGAGTTAACTCCTCCTTCATATGTTTCAAGGTATGCTTGAAATCTTTCCATGAAGGAGGAGTTTGTCAATGACACAAGAGACTTTGATAGCCTCATCCATGTTCATATGGTGTTGTGTAAACTTTCAAGTATTCCAAGAAGTTCATTGTATTGTTCCATAACCGGTCTTGAATCGGTCATTTTGTAATTTGTGAAATTACTAACAAGGAACTTCTTACTTGATGCATCCTCATCCATATATTTGGCATCCAAGGCATCCCACGCTTCTTTGGAAGATTCAAAGTTCGATAAATATCAAACAGAGAATCGACATACCATTGAGAATAAGACCTCTGCATATGTAGTCATCATTCTCCCATTTGCTCCTCCTTCCGATCCGCTCCACAAGAGCATCATCCCCATCATCGTGAATAGGTGTAGTAAGCACATACACCACACTCATGCTCGACAAGAAAGTGCATCTTCTTCCGCCACCTCCTAAAGTCTACCCTTCAAACTTATCAAGCTTGGCAAAGTTTGAAGCCATGTGTTTCATTGCGTGAGTTGCCATTGATTATCACAAAATAGTTTACTTTGATTGTTGGAGTGGTGAGCCCAAGATAGGTAAGATAATCAACTTCAAAGAAATGTGCAACTATTCAAAGAAACAAACAAACGGTCAAGATAATAAATACCACTTAGTGGTTACCTGGATATCACTTGAATCGTGTGATCACTTTCCAAAGTAAACTATTCGACCCTAATGCCCGGTTTACATGAATATCTACTTGGGATAAGACCAAATGTCGTTATAGAATTAGGCACAATTCAATAACCCTTGCGCTTATAAGTATTTATCGTTTTACGTGTCTTTCATGCATAATCGATATCCTATTTATAGGACATTACCTCATCCGTTCAAATGGAATTATGAGGATTAATCGCCCATTAATCACCTCATAACTATACCCATTATAGTCATTAGTGGTTACATGACCAATTAAACGTGGTCATTAAGCAGCTTGTAATCGCCATTTAGTAGTACTTTAACACTAGCAAGATTTCATACCTCTAGCAAGATTTCATAGCACTATAGTGGAAACACTACTTGGGAAACATCGCTTATCGGAAACATCTGCATATCGATGGAAACCACAAGCAAGATTTCTACTAGTACTACCAATACAAACCACTATAAGAGTCGGGGTGTTCTTAGACCTTATGGGTGTACACCTGCACCTCCTAACCCATTACAAGGTGTGAACTAATCCCACAAGTGCACTAAATTTTCCAACAGTTTATATGCTATGCAATGAAAGTGGAACCAAGATCGCTACATCTAACCGCTTGATGCTCTTAATATGGAACATACGGATGCGTCGGTATTCGCTCTAATGACACTATCAAGGATGTGGATTCGGTTGTACAATGGAAGTTAATGAAGATAAGTCTACTAAGACAGTAATCGCATCACAAGAGCCTCTTGTGAGTGATTTGAAAGAGATGGAGTCGGTAGTGGCTCCTCAAACTAGTGATTCTTGTATACCCGCCTCTTCTACTAAGAGAAGTAACCCTTTTTCTAAAGTGGGAGAGATTGTTGTGTCCAATTACAAGATGAGGTTGTTGCTAACCCATTTGATGAGTCTCGCTAATATATTTGGTGGTGGCCAAGAGTTTGAAGATGAGTATGATGACTATGATTTCGATGATTATGCGAAACAGTTCGTGATCTTCCGGAATTTGGGTGCCTTTAATGCAATGTATGGCACAACGCTTCAAGGTCCTAGGAAGTAATTTTATTTCTCGGTCATATGTTATCATTTGAGTAGTGGTTTGTTTTCTTGGTTAGAAAACAGAAGTATCTTGTTATGTAAGCTCTATGCCTATGTAACGGGTCGAGATATGGGATTTCACTCATATCCATTGTACTTAAACGCTTATTTGGTTAATATATTTACCGAGTGCGTGATTACTCCCTTTACCCAAAAAAAGGCTATCGGGAAGCAAGATTGGACAGAATCCCCAAACATGTGTTCTATAAATGCAGTCACTATGTCCATTGTTGAATGGCGATAGCTAATAAGGACTATGGAGGACACTATGGGATGGCATTCAAATTATTTTGTAATTCAAGTGTGTTAGTTTAATAGAATGACTTCACAATGAACTTGTGATCGCACTATATGTTTCTAACCCGAAAGTGCTCAAAACCGACAATTTCATGTATGATTTGTAGAGGTGGCAATTTAAGACCCAATGGTTAAATTTGGGTCTAGTTGGTTAAATAATTTTAATGAGATGGGTCTAAATGGGTTTAGTTGATTTTAATAGATGGGTCTAAATAATGATAAGTTTATTAGTTGATTTTAATTAATTAATATTGATGGGTCTAGTTGGGTCTAATACTATACCCACATGGGTCTAATACTATATCCACATGGTCTAAGTTGGTTATTGACTAAAATTCTAAAATCACTCATGCATTATTTTTATGCGCTTTTTACGCTTTTATCAATTTTCATCCCTTTTATACTCATCCGCTTTATACGCTTTCATACGATTTCATCCGCTTTCTTACGCTTTTATCCATTTTCGTCCGCTTTTATCCGTTTTCGTCCGCTTTTACGCTTTCATCTGCTTTCATCCGCTTTTATACGCTTTCATCTTTATTTTTATGATTTTATACGATTTCATCCGATTTTACGCTTTCATCCATTTTCGTCCGCTTTTATATGTTTTCGTCCGCTTTTACGCTTTCATCCTTTTTAGTCCTTTTTTAAGTTTTCATCCGCTTCGTGACGCCGCTGCTTTTATACGTCATCGTCGCTTTTTACGCCATCCGCTTTTGTCTCCTTTTACATTTTCATCCATTTTAGTATGGTACGATTCCAAGCCATACCGAGAGGTGGGCCATGCCGCCATGGGATGGAGGCAAGTTTATAGGTATACCCAAACAGAGGTCGGATACTCGAATCGATTAGTCTCATGCCGCCTAACGCACAATAGGGAGCTTATCCGATCATAACCTTTAACATCATCTCGATTACCGATGGTCGATATAAAACCTAATGGTGTGTTTCAAATGATATACTGGGATAGTGAAGAAAACATGGGATTTTAGTTGGAAGCACCGATAATGCTTGTGATGTTTATGGAGTCTCATGTAGTTTTGCAATTTGTACGAACAACAAGTCTCCTATTTGTGATCGCTTAAAAGGGTTTGTCCCAGGTCAAATGAGGAATGGAGCCAAAGTAATTGGACAAGGGGTTGTGTTAGGCAAAGTGAGCTTTTGTGTGAGAAGAATCAAAGTAGTTTAGCTTCTGGGAAGTCTAAGCCTGATAAGTTCCAGGTTCTAAGACTATGTTTATCAATGGGTTGGCAACCCAATCGGTTGGGTATACCATTCAACAGTAATAATATTTTAATCAACAAGGTCATATAGCAATCTAAATTGCCAACCTCCAAACTGCCACATGGCAATCCGTGAATGGCTATTTGTTTTCTTTTTCTTTTTCCTTTTTAATACTTATTATTTTATAAAAGAATAGATTGGTTGTATGTATTGATTAGGTCATTGTCGATAAATGGTAAAAAAAAAATATAGATTGGTTGTATGTACTGATTGTGTAGGTGGAGGAAAAAAAATATTTTAGTAAAAGATTGGGTCGTGATAGATTGTTGATAAACATAGTCTAAAAGGGGTGAAGCTCCCAGATCGCTATCATTGTTATCCATACAAAAATCCCAATGAATGCCAACACTGGTGCATGGGTAACTGCTCTTGTAAGGCATATGCCTTTGTGACCGGCATTTACTGTATGGCTTGGACCGAAGACCTCATTGATATCGAGCGCTCTCGTTTGGTGGGAGAATCTTTTCACGCCTTTCTTATGTCGAAATAGGTAAATGCAAAATAGACTGTTCTTCATGTTTCAATTACATTTTGTTCATACAAGCCTAACACGAATCAGAGGCAAAAACAAATCGAGCAAAGACCGAGAATCGGCCTCACAACTATAGGTGATTTGCTCCTCTTATGTGGCTTCATGTTTTGTTTATACAGTGGATAACATATAAAAAGGTAAGAAAATCTATCATATAGCATAATAATCCAAAGACCTATGTAATGTGAGGAAAGAAAGATACATGGTTGTTGCTTACTCTATAATAGGGCCAAAACATGTTCTATGTCGATAAGACAATTCATTAAACTAGCTTACTGTACATCTCTCATTCAACTTAACATCCATAAGATGATCCATATGTGTTGATATTCTCATTGCAGGAAGGAAAACCAAGTTAAATCATTTCAGTTCAGATGTTGAAATTGTTTCAAGGGACAAACCACAAGAAGATGTACAGGAGTCCTTTGATTTGCCTATATATGAGTTCAAACAAATAGTAACTGCAACTGACAACTTCAGCTACAGAAATAAACTTGGTGAAGGAGGATTCGGCCCCGTTTATAAGGTAATAATGCACTAGTATTCTCAAACATTGTTTCTACGATAGTTATACTTAAAACATTAACTTAATATAGGGAATGTTGGATCATGGGCGCAAGTAGCGCTTAAGAGGTCACAAAGCGACTGGACAAAGAATTGAAGAGTTTAAGAATGAAATCTCGTTAATCTCCAAGCTCCAACACGTGAATCTGTTAAACTTTTAGGTTGTCGCATTGAAGGAAAATAAAGATTATCGATATATGAGTACACGACAAACAAAAGTTTGGACACTTTTCTCTTGGTCGCTTTAACTTGAATCTCGTGTTTCCATTTCTTATTATTCGGGACATTGCTTATAGTTTACTTTTTGATGCCTAGATCCAAAGAAGCGCTCACAACTTGATTGGGCAACTCGCTTCAACATTATTCGTGGCATTAGTCGTGGACTTATTTATCTCCATCGTGATTCTTGTTTAAGGATCATACATGGATTTGAAATGTGGCAATATTCTACTAGATGAGAAGATGAATCCTAAAATATCGGACTTTGACCGGCAAGAAATTTTCAAATGACACAAGAGTCAAGAATACTCACCTAATTGTTGGCACATAGTAAGAACTTTATATTTCCTTTTAGAATAGTGACTGCTCAAATAGCATCTTTTGACGATAAATGATGTCTTTATCACGCCTAAACTCATAAAACAAAGTACCACATCTTAAAATGGAAGTCACATTGAAACAAGTATATATAGCATATTCATTACACATTTTCGTCAATATGATGTCAAATTGTAATATTCTTGTGCACATGCTAATTAAATAATGAAATTCAGTGTCTTTATGTCTCCTGAATATGCCATGGGAGGAGTGATTTCAGAGAAATCAGATGTATTTTGTTACGGGGTAATGTTATTAGAGATTGTGAGTGGAAAGAGGAATACTGCATTTATACATCAAGAACAAGTTTATCCTCTTGCACACGTAACTATAACATTCCACTCAAATACCATACCACAAAACTTCATTCTGTTTACATGCCAGCTTTTTCTGGCTTCTTACAAAATATAACATATCTCAGGCATGGAAGTCATGGAAGGAAGGCGATGAGACAATTCATTGATCAAGCATCGCAAAGTCGTCTTGTCTACTGTAGGGTTTGCGATGCATACATGTGGGACTTCTTTGTGTTCGGGACTCGCTAAGGATAGTGTTAAATTTTGGGGTATTAACTGTGGCAAACATGTCATTCTATCAATTGCTAATGGTCTTCAAGTTATGTTCAAGTCGTGCTTATTACATGGGTTAATCATGGACAAAGCATAAATGGTTTAAAGTTCCAAGAAGCTCATTTCACGAACCACCGCCCATCCGACGACCATAATCATGATTCGAACTTCAACACGTCCATTGTTTACAACACTTGAGTCCGTGTGTTAGATGAGGAACGAATACGATTGTTGGATTTGTTGGTGTAACGCCAAAAGTATTAGCAATCATCACAAATCCTTGTTGCAATGCTTCGAACGGATCGATTTCCTCGCCGCTTCAATCGACATATGCTTGAGCATTGTTGTTGTTGTATGGAACCGATTGATTTTGTTGAGGTTGTTGCCGAAGGTGTGTTTGAAGCGCTTGGTTGAGTTGGTCGAGAGGATAATTTTGTTGAGCATACAAGGCAAGTTGTTGATTATCCGGATGCGATGCTTAGCAATTTGAGCATCGAGAATCCTTTCCGATCAACTTCCTTTTCATGAGGCTTCAAGTAATCGTATAACAATCCATAAGTAGAATGATGCATATTCTTCGCTTGACGGAGAAAGATGACATACTTCTCCCATTCGGACCAAGACTACTCAGAACTTAGTATTCACCGCAATTCTTGGCATGATGATGTTGTGTTTATCCAAATCATTGATGATGTCTCGAAAATCGATGATGATAGGACTCTAGTGTCTCCGTGTTCAATCATGAAGTGTTCATAAGCCAAGTAAATTTTGGATTCCAAATCCTCCCGATTGAGCATGATCCTTCCATAAGAAGACGAATATGATCCCACATTTTTGTGCGCTCTTTTGAGCATCAACACTACGAAGAATTGGGTTTGGTAATCCTAAAAGGATGTATTCCATTGCAAGTTCATCACTTCATAGTGTAGAAGTTCTAGCATTTAGATCCGCAATGATAGCAATGTTGGTTTGTTCATCTCTTGGTGGAGCAGTTGGATCTCCGGCACAATAACGAGAGGAATCTCAAATGGACCTTCCAAATAACCTTCTTTAAGAACTTTCCATGTGGCTTCTTCGATCACAAAACCTAAAGAACCTTATCACCCATTGATCGTAGTTTCGGAGTGAGCATTGGAGGTCTATCAAGTGATCCACTTCATGAATTGATTGTTGGTCGCTTAAAGCTTCACACATCTTTGCAAACCAAGTGGGTTCCTTCATAGTGTTCCTTGATGGATGTTGATTGAAATCGCTTGTGTAGGGTTGAACTTGAAGGCTTGGTGGTGTTTGAACCATTTGTGGTGGTGGAATTGCACCAAGTTGTGGAGTATGTTGTCGATTAAATTGTTGTTGATAAATAGCTTGTTGTTTATTCCATTGTTGATGTTGTGGAGTTAATTGTTGTTGTTGTTGATGATTATAAGTGTGAGGAAATAGTTAGAGTATGGTGGTTGAGACATGTTTTAAACTTGTATAGTAAAGTGGATCTTTGTAGTCGAATGAACCTTTGTTGATGAAGTGTCCTTAGGCGAGAAAGACAAGAAACCAAGTGGTACTTATGCGTAAAACACCAAAAGTTACGCGTAATAATGAGGAGTTACGCGAGGTTTTAGCTACGCGTAAGTAGAAAACCACTAAAGTTATGCGTAGACAAAAGTTAGGCGAGAAAGTTAGGCGAGGATTACCTTATGCGAGACCTAAGTTTACGCCGTAAAGTGAATCTTATGCGTGGGATTTCACGTAGTTTATGCTTATGCGTAAGTTTAGGGTTTTGCCCAAATGATCTTTTACACTATCACAAAGGCAAAGGATATCCAAAGTCGACGTATTTTCGCACTTATCCAAGTAAGAAAACACGGAATAAACCACGAAAATGAAGATCACACCAAGGAAAATCTTACGCGTAATTTTAGGGTTTCAATACGCGTAGGATTACTCGTAATTATGATTTTGCCCAAATGTGTTTCTAAACCAGATTTTTATTATGGAATAGCTTCAATAGTACCAAAAGAACACAAAAGTGTGAAACTTGATGTACCAAAACGGCTAAACGGGTTACGCGTAGAACGACACCCAAGAACAAAAACAAGCTTAAAAACGATATCCACGCAGTAGGTTGAAACTTTTGACAAAACAAGTATTTTAACACCTTAAAACGTTGAAAGTACAAGAATCTTGATTAAAAGTGTAAAACAAGTTTTAAGCGAACCAAAGTATCAAGGTACGCTTTAGGCGTAGGACCGAAACCCACTTCAAAAACAAACACGATTCACCCAACTAGTAGGCGATTGATACCATCGTTAGGTCACTAGTTTTACAAACACAAGTAATATAGAAAGGAGATGAGGCGGATGAACAAGTTATCACACACACACACACACGTATAAAGAAACCGGTTAAGCGTAGAGGCGTGAATGAAAAGAAAACTTGAACAACCAACCCTCAAATGAGGGTTTACAAGAGATTTATAGGAGGAAGCTAGGCAACACTCCTAGTTCCCATCCTTTCTTATATGGGCTTGGGCCTAAGCTTATGGGCCTTCTACATAAGCTAGACCTTAAACAAACATAAAGGCCATAATAAAGCTACCTATTACATATGAAATATAAATACTTGAAATATTGTTTAGAGTGATTCCAACACATTTATAGTCAGAGGGGTCTTTGTGTATCTTAATCTCCTATTTATTAAGTCCCTTAATCTAGGGTTAGACACAACTGAGTGTGCAGTCATTGTCTCACATTCTCTTCTTTCTGATCATTTCACTGATCTTGTCTCTTCTTTATATTTGTATGGTTATTGTTTCATTGACATTAATCTGATCTTGTAACACTTTGGATACTATTGTAGATTTAATCTAAGCCGACTATTGAGGCTTAGGTTTGAATAAAGATTCTACTGTTTATTTATTGTTGCTGATACTTTCGTACATGGTATCAGAGCATCAGGCTCATTATCATTATTGATTCACCATCCAAGGGTTTCTTCATAGAAACTTGGGGACATCTCTTCAAAGAACAAGTTGGTGGTTTGGGGTTATTGCTATTGGCATAATCACCGGTTATTTCTAATTGTGATTTGTTCTTTCCACGATATTGCTCGTAAGTCTAAGTCTAATCTCTTCTTCAAACAAACAAGATTTAAGTCTTTGTGGGTGCAAACGGGTAGACTAACATCTTGATCTCGCCACCTCGAGTGGTATGAATACCGCCTAGTTTACCCCACCCACAGTGCTTGTGCTTGTTGTTTCTTAATTACAAAGTCTTATTTATTTCTTTATCCGCTCATCCGCTTCTTGCTATTATCTCTGTCTGTGTTTTTGTCTGTCTTATTGTTTGCATTATGGTTGTTGGTGATGATAATATTGGTGGTAGTGGTGGTTCTTCCACTGAGAAAAGCTTATCCTTTGGTGATGCTTTGTATTTACACCCCAATAACACCAATGTTACTCCCATTATTTCTATCAAACTCACTGGAACTGAAAATTATAAAATATGGAATATGGCCATGACCTTTGCCTTAAGGAATCACAATAAGTTAGGGTTTATTGATGGTACTTGCATAAGAGATGACTCAAACCCTAGTCTTGCTAATCAATGGGATACTTGTAACTCTGTTGTGGTTACCTGGATTCTTAACTCTCTCAGTCCTGAATTATTTGCTGGTGCTATCTATGCTAAAATTGCTTATGAAATGTGGAATGATCTTAAAGATACTTATGATAAGGTTGATGGTTCAACTATTTTTAATTTGCATAAAAATATAAACTCTCTTAGTCAAAGTGGGTCTTCTCTTGCTGATTATTACAACAACCTTAACTCTTTATGGAAACAATTTGATTGTATGATTAGCTTGCCTCCATGCACTTGTGAGGCCGCAAAACATTTTGAAAACACAATCGCCTAATCAAATTAATGCAATTTCTTATGGGTCTTGATGACACTTATGTTCCTATCGTATAATATTTTAACCGAGACCCTTTGCCTAATGTCAAAACCGCTTTCTCTCGTTGTCTCGGAGAAGAATTCACGAAATGTGTCATCCGGGAATAGTTCTCGCTAAACCCAATGCCAACGCTTTTGTCGCAAAACTTTTGATAGTGGAAAATTTTTGATAACAAAAAGGATCTAACAACAACAATTTTAATAAAGGTTCGGTTTTAATGTCGGCAACAAATTTAATAACAGAGGACCAAACATGAATCTCAAATGTACTAACTCGCAAAAACCCGGTCACACAGCTTGATAGATGCTATGATCTTGTTGGCTATCCTGCCGGATATGTCAAAGGAACTTTAATGCTAAACCCGCAGAAGAATAATGTTTCCACCGATACTAATCATATCACCGATAATAGAGCTAGCAACTCTCCTGCCTCTTTGTCTAATGAATGACTCTCCGACTTATGAGTCTTCTTAATGACAACAATGTGTCTTCGCTAATGCCAACATGGCGTAAAATTTTTCGTGAACTTTCTTTAATGGCAAGGTCAAGTTTAACATAAACTTCAAAGAAATTTTTAACAACAACACAAAAGCTTATCCGGAAACATCGCCTTGGTTGGATTGTTGACTGGTGCAAATCAAGACATGACCGTGGTTCGCAAAATTTTAATTAATGTCGTTGACATTTCAAATCTTGGTCTAACTGCTGGACATCCCAATGGTACGCAGCCTTAATTACTAAAATTGGTGATTTAAAGGTCAATAATAACCTAACTCTTTTGATGTTCGTTGTTCCCGAGTACAATGTCGGCTTGTCGTCTGCTCATAAGATTGCTAGAGACAATAAGATGTTTGTTGGGTTTAATGAATCTAATTGCTATATACTGATTTACATCAAAAAGGATTGTGGGATTGGTAAACAATGCAATGGGTTATATATGTTTGATATTGATTCTACATGTAAGATTACTTCTAATAACCGTGATTGCTTTGTCATGTTTCTAGAAATCTTCAGATCAAAGACTTGGTCATCCTCCGACCAAGTCCTACATATACTTAAACCCACTCTTAAACTTGATAGTACATCCGAATCGACCATCTTTGTGATACTTGCAATAAAGCTAAACAAACCAGGGAACCATTCCTCTAAGTGAACACAAGTCAACTAAAATTGGTCAACTTGTTCATCTAGATGTATGAGGACCATATAAAGTCACTAGCGTAGATGGTTACAAATATTTTTAACCATTGTTGATGACTATTCTAGGCTTTCGGGTGTATATGCTTAAGGAAAGGATGATGTTTATGTTTCCATTGTTAACTTTACTCACATGCTATCAAATCAATTTGAACACAATGTTAAGATATTCGTATGATAATGGGATGTAATTTGTCAATAACAAACTTCAACACTTCTTTCATGAAAAGGAATTTTACATCAAACCTCTTGTGTTTATACACCACAACAAAATGGTATTGCGTAAAGGAAACATATGCATCTCCTTAATGTGGCTAGATCCCTTATGTTTCGTGGGGAATTACCTCTATATCTTTGGCCCGAATGTGTTCTAATTGTCGCTTATGTCATAAACAGTTACCTCTTCAAGGTTGTCCGCAAGTCTCCTTCTCCTTGTGTATGGGCATGGCCCTTCACTCTCTCTCTTAGAGTCTTTGGTCGCTTATGTTATGCCACCATTCTCAACATCTCGATAAATTTGGTAGTAGGTCCGAGAAAATGTCTTTATTGGTTATTCAAATGAGAAAAAGGTTATAAACTTTTGAGCTTAGAAACAAAAATATCTTTTATTCCGTAGATGTCAAATTTATGAAACTGCTTTTCCTTCAAAATGAAAAATACTTTGTCAAAACCTTTTGTTGAAACTTATGTGCCTAAAGATTTAAATCACAAAATTTCTTTGACTCACAAATAAGTCCCAATGATGAAGGAGAGTGACATCCTATGATGATGGCACAGTGTTGAGTCATCCTACTAGGATGATGAACTCATTGCAACATCTATAGATGATAATACACACCCCGAGGGCACCATATCACATGAATCACATCCTCGCCGATGCATCTTCCGATTCTCATTGATACATCATCTCGATTCAAATCGAACTCGAACAAGAAAGAGGCTTGCCACCATCGCCGCTAGAAGGTCAACCGTAGTTTCTAAGTTGCCCAAGAATCTTAATGACTTTATTGTAGAAGGAAAGTCAAATATGGTGTTGAAAAGGTTGTTAATTACTCTAACCTTAACAAAGAAAATTATTGCTTTGCTTCTAGTCTTAATAAAAGTATTGAACCCACCATATGAAGAAGCTATCCTTGATAGTAATTGGGTTGATGCTATGAACTCTGAAATTGAGGCCTTAAATGAAAATCATGCTTGGGATATAATTGATCTACCTCCTAATAGAACTCCCATTGGTTACAAATGGATCTTTAAAATCAAATATAAAGCCAATGGTGAAGTTGATAGATACAAGGCTAGATTAGTTGTTAAAGGTTATAACCAAAGGAAGGAATAGACTATGATAAAACTTTTTCCCTTTTGTGAAAATGTTCATCGTTAGATGTCTTATTGCCTTAGTGTGAAAACAAATGGCCTCTTTTCCAACTTGATGTTAACAATGCTTTCTTGTATGGAGATCTTGATGAGGATTTCTATATGACCATCCCTAAGGGGTTCTCAGAATGAGAACAATAAGAATAAAGTTTGCAAACTTGTCAAGTCTCTATATGGCCTAAAACAAGCTCTCGTGAAATGGAATGAAAACTTGTTAGTGTTTTAAAGGAAAATAACTTTGTTCAATCATCAATGATCACTCTTTGTTCACCAAAACAGAGAATAACAAGTTTATTGCCCCGCTTGTTTATGTGGATGATATTGTCCTGATCGAAACCGTATTGATGAGATAAACCTATTCAAAGAATTCCTAAAATCAAATTTTCATATCAAAGACTTGGGAAACTTAAAATATTTTCTTGGCATTGAGGTTTTAAAACTGGAATGACATATGTCTCACCCAAAGAAAATATTGTTTTGAACTCCTCAAAGAATTTGGTCTTCTTGGTGCAAACCTGTGTCCACTCCTATGGAACCCAACTCGTCCTTCCATACATTCCCACCGCCGATGATCCCTTACTTGTCAACATCATCGGTTATCGGGTTACTTGGGAAACTTATCTATCTCACCCATACAAGACCCGACATCTCATACTCGCTCATTGTCCGGCACAATATATGCATTCTCCTTTGAAATCTCATCTAGAATGTGCCTCAATGTTCGAGATATCTAAAAGGAGCTCCGTGAAAAGGTCTAAGGTACAATTTCAAAGAACTCAAAATCATCTTGAAGGATATAGTGATGCAGATTGGGCCAAATGCAAGAAAACCGTAAAGTCCGCTCACGTGTTATTATGTTTTCTTTAATGATTATTTGATCTCATGGAAAAGTAAAAACAAAACACTCTTTCAAAATCTTCCACAAAAGCGTAGTATAGATCTATGTCTCATCACGCTGTGGAAATTATTTGATTCAAAAATCTTAAAAGATCTAAAAGTTGATATCAATCTCCTCGTTAATCTTTTTGTGATAACAAATCGCTTTACAACTTGTCATCAATCCTGCCTTCCATGAAAGATCAAAACACTTTGAAATTGATGTTCACTTCATCGTGGAAAAATTGCAAGAGGTGTTATAAGTGCCAAAAGATTGGCTCTTTAAACCAAACTGCAGACATACTTACTAAAACCTCCCTGCTTATCAAGATAAATTCTTGTGTGAAAAATTGATATTGTTTGATATGTTTTCCCATCGATTAAGGGGAATGTTAAATTTTGGGGTATTAACTGTGGCAAACATGTCATTCTATCAATTGCTAATAGTCTTCAAGTTATGTTCAAGTGCTTATTACTGTGGGTTAATCATGGACAAAGCATAAATGGTTTAAAGTTCCAAGAAGCTCATTTCATCAAGCATTTCTCATTTCACGATGAGTCATTTATAGTCGTTAGAGGGTCTTTGTGTATCTTAATATCCTATTTATTAAGTCCCTTAATCTAGGTTTAGACACAACTGAGTGTGCAGTGATTGTCTCACATTCTCTTCTTTCTGATCATTTCATTGATCTTGTCTCTTCTTTATATTTGTATGGTTATTGTCTCATTGACATTAATCTGATCTTGTAACACTTTGGATACTATTGTAGATTTAATCTAAGCCGACTATTGAGGCTTAGGTTTGAATAAAGATTCTACTGTTTATTTATTGTTGCTGATACTTTCGCATGATAGCCAACGATGACGTATAGTTTCTATGTTATGCGTTGAAATTGATCTTCCGAGCCAAAAGAACCAAGATTTACTTTACAAAGGTCGTCCGCAACAACATTGGACAGAACTGCAAATATGTGTTCTAACAATATAGTCACTATATCCATGGTGGAAGGAGATAGCCCTTACGTAGTACATTCCGGGATTGCATGCAAAGTATTCTCGTGATTTCATCTTTGACTTGCGTATATAGAGGTGTTAGTTGAATAAAATGACTTTTCAAGGTAATCGTGAGAACACGACGCTTGTCCGGCACATCTATGATTCGGATGAGTCACCGAGGTACACCAAGCATCACCTCACGATCAGACCGCTTGAGACACACCGCGTAATCCACGGGAGTTACCGAAGCGACTTCGCCGTGGTCGTTTGATGTTGACCCCGGCAGAGTTTCCATTCAATCACCGAGGATCATGATGTGAACCTCTCATAAATGTTCTCGACAGATTGCTAAGATCCGTGAAGGACTCGATATGAACCATCGATAATCTTATTTGTTGATCATCAAGTGATTAAATGTCAAGTGTTCCTAAGAGATCTTTTGATGAATCTCGTGGCTCTAGACTCAATAGTGCTTTGGTTTTCCCGAGCGGAGACTAGGAGAGGGTCTCCTTCTTCAATACCAACGATCTCTAAGAGAAAGCCAATAGTTTACGTAGGGTTCCCCGTGAGAATGAAACAAGCTTCGCTGAGAGAAACTTGAGTGGCTAAGAAGGTTTAGTGCATGCGCCACCGGGTCCATGACGACTTTTAATCTTCAATACCGGTGTCACTAAGTGACACCCAAGAGTATATGAATTGAACCCGTGTCCGCCTAAGTTGAATAACTGGAGGGTCGCTTTTTTTCACCCTTTACTTTACATTTCTTTTGATTCTTCAACCTTCTTTCTCCGATTCTCATTTTCTCCTTTTACAATCATTCCTAAGGACTTTTAACACTAACTAATGGTAGTGTCCTTGGGTAGATCCTCCGCTCAAGCGATCATAGGACTGTTATTCCTAACCTTAGTCACCTTATAACTCCATGACTAACCTATGTTGCCATTAAAACCACAGCAGGAAAATCTCTCAAATGGTTTGTAAATGAAAACATGTTTGAACCATCGTGAGAGATGATGTTTTGCATAAATACCCTCCACATGTGCTTAAGAGTATTAATGGTTTAAATGCACAATGAGGAAAGAGCGCACTTTTGAATTGATCCATCAAGATAGACAATCCCCATGAGACACGGTTACGTTGCATAGTTAAAGAGTTACATTGTCGCCTTTTAGGTGACAACTAGCTCTAATAACTACCTTGAAGGTGTAGACAAACCTCGAAAGATTGTCATACCCGCCGAGTTCATGTCTATCAAGAGTTTCTAATGGTACTTTCTACTTGACAAGTCCTTTGCGAGACACGCTTACATTACTAGCGAACTAGCTTGAAATTATTACCCGTCCAGACAAGTCTTTTCGAGTTACAAACAGCTTAGTACCGCCAATTCGTTGGTTAAGTCCGAGGTACATGATTCATTTGCATTTTGCACAACATATTTCTTATCACACAAATTTTCTCCCTCAAAATGGCATATGAAAGTGTTATTTTTGAAACGCTTGAGAATAAATATGACCATTTCGAGTGTTATGGGAAGAGTGACCATCGTGAACAATTTGAACAAAGTTTTCATCAAATACTCCCTCAACTAGTGATATAAACGGTTGAGGTTTTGAAAATCACATGGGAAGTACTTGTCTTTTCGAGCAAAACCTTGAAAAATGAAAGGTTTGATAGGTTTTACTCAAAAATAAGAAGCTCGCCCTTTTATAAGGATTGTGGCACCGAGGCGCACTACGTGGTCCTTTCTTGACAATTACGGGTTGTACATCGTTATGTGTGCACAGCCATAGACATATATAATCACACATCCAAATTTGTAATGAAAGAACCAAATCAAGGAGTACCGTGAAGTGCGTGATGTTCCCAGAGTGCGCATGTATGCTGAAAGCCGCTATGTTAATCATGGGTCACCACCAACATAGCTCTCCAATCGTCTCGAATCGATCCCTTCGAACAACCGCTCATCAATCATGGTGATGATCCTTCTCACAATCCTCCGATCCCGAGAATTCCATCGCTAGGTTCCTAATTTTTCACGATATCCTTCAATCGATAAGCTAATCCGTCCCTAACCATCTTCGTAGTATGATCTCCAAATTTGTGAAGCTCATTACACGCCATCAAGCAATTGTGATGAAGTTCATCGCGATAAACGACACCAAACGGTTTGTCGATGAGCGTTAATTGTGATAGCCGGTTGATATCGGAAGATCAAACCGTGGTGGAGTGAAGTTGACACGCTCGATATGATTCAACGGCAAGTCAAGATCTTCAACACGCTCTTTGATGACTATGCGTCGATGAAGATGAGCAATGACTTGATGAATTCACTTTGTACTTCGCTTGAAATTATCTCATGCGACCTTGAACTTTGGCAAGGTACATGTCTTCAATATCGTTGATGTTCAAATTCTCAAAGTCGCCTTCAGAGAATGCATAGTCCCTTTCGCCTTGTCTTTTGACCACAATCTTCTTGAGAAAAGTGTAGTCCCATTTAGACGATAGACCAACATGTTGGATGGCCACGATACTTTTAGTAATCGAACACCGCATGTTGAGACTTCGGACCAAGCACACAGAGTAGATTCTTCGCGTGCCCGCCAATGGTGAATCCCATACATTGCATCTTGGTCATACGCTACCACTTTATCGGAGAACATGTGGGTAGCACGCCTCGATGGCTATACAATCGAGTATAATGCAAGCAGGAATGGAAGTGTCGAGATGTAGCGATTTCCTTGAACCATCGCCACCGTGTTGAAGAAAATCTAAGTCTTTGTTGAAGAAATGTCCGAAAGGAACTTAGGTCGATCGTGTAAGCCAATGGTAGGTAGAGGTCGAGACCATCGGTGTAATATGGAGGATTGTCCCGCTTGGTGAAGTCGATGTTTGCTTCGGGTCGAGCCAATCCATGTTATTAGACATGGCTCGAGCAATGTTTTCAAGGTGATATTCAACCTCGATTGCACTTTCCGAAATGTCTTTAAACAATAGGAATGCTTCATTCTTGATGCGCTTCAATTCAGATTTCGCCATCTTCTTCACTGAACCTTTCTTGCAAAATCTTTGCATGCTCCAAGGTACTACCGCTCACCAATTCTTGACCATCTTCGTGGTAGGGAGTGTTGTTTACAAGTGTAGCAAACCATTCAAATTCTTCGCTTTATCGTCATCTAGCCATGATACGACGCCAAGATGAAGCGCCTTCTTCTTCTTTTCAAGGCTTGGATGATGATTCGGTTTCATCCTTGTTTGGGAGAGGTGGGTTGTTGTTAGCTCAAGGACCTCTTCATCGTCACCACCCGTGATACTCAAAGTAATCACCGCTTTTTGAGTCGGGGTGGTAACTCGAATCGTCCCGAGGTTTATCAAGAGAAGACCGAGGTGGAGGAGTCTTCGCTGAGAAGAAATCCGTTGTGGAGGAGGTGACATCAAGAAGATTTACCGATTGCTTCCGACGCTTAGATGCAGAGTCCTTGTCCTTATCATCGCCATCTCTTGGCCGTTTGGGTTGATCGGTGACTCCTTGCATGATGATTTGAGTTGAAAAGGCAGACCTTCAAAAATTTAGCTTCATCCGAAGTAAACGCCCAGATCGCTTTGACATTTGCATCACTAGTTTAGCGATTAACCCGTATTCGAGAGATCGCCTTCTTTGGCCATTGTATGTTTAACCAATGTGACGATGTTAGGGTGAGTTGTCCGAAAATACTTCTCTAGTCACACCGGGACAAGGTCGAGAAGAAACTTGTGGTATGATCTCTTGTCGCCTTCTCCAGCCTTTTGGACTTTAGGAACGATATCCCAAGGTACTTGTTAGTGTAACCTTCGATCATTTCGCTCAGCCTCTTTATGATGATTCTTCATGAACTTCCGAACAAACTCCCTTTCTTTCTCGCATCTTGTCTTTCTCATCATTTAAGTATCAGATTTGGTCAAGAAACCAATTCGCTTTTCTCAGAAGTATGTCCTTCTTTCGACTTGTTGGACAAATTTTCACAATTCTTTCATGAGTCTAAGAAATCCAAGATTTAGGTGGTTTCTTCACGGATTTGGATGATGATTTGGTAGACTTGTTAGATGGTGGTGGTGATGAATGAGATGAAGAGTCCGATGATGAGGAGACTTCGTGTCCTTAGGAGTTTCGAGGTTTTCCTTTGAGTGTGTTGGACCTGTCTGAAGAAACTTCGATAATCATCATCGCCATCTCTAGACTTTTCTTTCTCGCACTTCTTGGTTTCGGTTCCTCAAAGTCATATCCGATAGTATCCTCCACAAGTCGTTGTTGTTGCGTAAGAGTGGTGGTACCGCATCCCTTATCGGGTCGATTAACCGCATCAGATCCGGAGAGGTGGGCAAGACCACTTGATCCTCCGGGCCACCCATTTGATCTTTAGCAAATTCTTCACCTTTTGAAGGTGTCTCACGATTTTAAACTTCTTCTTGTATGATTTATCCAGCTGCTCTTCTTCTTCTTCGTAGCTCTCATCATAGGGTACAAGCTTTCTTCCACAAGCTTTCTTTGTGGTTCAAGTGTGGAATAGGTTCGCTTCCTTTACGGAACAATCCTTTTAGAAGGAGGATTCCTTTAGGAAACTTCTTTTGACTTACAAGATTTGTTGCACTTCTCGCATTTCTCTTCTCGTTCTCCTTACAGTGTGTTCCGTAAGATTTTTCGTCGAGATGACCAACTTTGCCTTGTCTAACTGCTTCAGATACCTTTTGTACGCTTCGAGCTTTCGACATCTTCGCTAGAAGGAAATCGCAACACAAAGACCTTGTTTCTTTGTAGACGATTCCTTGATTCTCGAAAGATAGAATAGGCTCCGCCAACATATCGTGATTTTCGGGTCATTGAGCCTCTTGGGAATATCGTGATGAAGTCCAAGTGCTCTCGGATCAACAGCTTAGTATATCCGATGTAGGGAATCTTTGAGCCAAGCTTGTTGAGAAATGACATCATGTCATCCCAAATCGAGCTTCGATAGCAATGTGTTTCATGTTGACCAATGCCCAAAATATTTGCGCTCCATGAGCTTAGGATGCTCATAGCCACCGCCACGACTGTAAATGACTTGGTGATGATCATGTAGAGAGTTCTCCATGGTTGAGGAATACTCTTAAGCTCTACGTGAGAATGCTTGGTGATTACTCCCGTAGCCTCGCCATAACCGATATCGATTAAGAATTGAGAGTGAGCTCTTCAAAGTGTGGCATATAGTTTGGTTTGTTCGACTTCAGAATTAGGAGAACAACTTTAAGTCTCGCAGTGTAATGGTGACTTGTTTGTGATTCGAGTCACCGCACACGTGATCCGTCCTTTGACCCTTTCCATAGTGTTCCGTAACTGCTGGATATAGATCTCGTGAATGCAGCAGAGCGAGTGAGCATATTCGATACGGATGAGTCCTCGTAATGTCAATAGCAATTAAACACGAAGATTCGAGCACGTGAGGGTGTCAAAGTCAACACGGAGATTATTCTTTCCTATCTTCATTGGATAGCCATAAGGATAGATATCGACAATGGAGAGAACTTCGATGCATCCACATTCATTTGTTCACCATGTCGTGATCTCAAATAACATTAGCCAAAAGAACCAACATATCGAAAGACATAATGTTAGTCAATGTAAGGTCTTATTGTCTAGTTATTGAATGTACATTGATAATGATTGTTACGAGTCCTAAGTCACTTGTTTGTCCAATAGTCTAATGACGTCGTGAAATGTTTCGTGAGTTAGTTAACTTTAAGTTTTAAAGTTTATGTTATCACTTATTGTTCACAACATATCAAACGATTAAGTTAATTAGTGACATTATTGGGTTCGTGATGATATGATAAGTTTATTAACAAGTTTGTACACGTAACAATTCATAATGAAGGTCCATCTAGGCTTATGCGTAGCAATGACAAAGTTATGCGTAAGAAGTGTTTTATACGCCGAGTTATAAGCTTACGCCAGATCCTATCTTACGCGTAGAAAAGGTTACGCGAGAAAAAGGGACCCACGCGAGATCTTACGCCAGAGGCGATAAAACCTTACGCGTAAGGTTTACTCGTAAGAGTAGACCTTATGCGTAGAGAGACTATTTACGCATATCCTTCACAGTGATACGCCAGAGTCCCATCAGAACCTTACGCGTAGGCATAACCGACTACGCGTAGGGTAATCCTTATGCGAGAAATGCAAATGACCTTTGTTCGAATTTTAAGCGTAACAAACTCGAAATAAGTTCATCAAATCATTAACATTATCACGAATATCATTTTAACAACAATTTATGGCAAAAGCACATGTCAAACAGCTTATGCGTGAAACCTTGCGTAGTTTAAAACCCTAAATCTACGCTGTATGAATTTTAGCCATAGAATTTGCACCAAAGTTTTTCCGGTATGTCATAGATGTTGTGAGAGTATATTGACCAAGTTTTAACACTTAGTTTGCGTGAATCAAAATACCCAAACTCAAGAACCTTAAACCCTAATTTCTAATTCTGACACAATTAGTGTTTCTGGGTGGTTATAGAGCATGGAAATCATCAATTTATCATCATATAAACATTACACAACAACCTTTTTGACCAAAACACTTCTCATTTGAAAACACCCAAATTCGACTCATAAACCCTAACCATTACAACGTGTTTCTGAGTGTGTTTTGAGCTTAGAAACGATATCATAGATGTTGTTAAAACATTTTGACGCATTCTTTTTAACCACAAACACCCATTCTTGATTGGGTGTTCATACGCTTACGCCAGAGACCACTAAATCAAGATTACACGATGTTTTAACCGTTGGATTCGTGTAAAATTTAAAACCATTGTTTAAAATCTTGTTAGGAACATGAAATCACTTACAAATCGACGATCTTAAACACGGTTTTGACGAACGATTCTTAGGCGAGGATGTTTTAGGTTTTGAGTAATAAATGAGAAGTGAAATGTTAGTGGAGGATGTTTTTATTCAAAATATCTTTAAGGTTTTGACGCTTTGGTCCCTCCACCTTTTCCTTTATCAAACAAAGCCATTTAACTTCCATTTATGTTACCAAACAAAGATTTTTAGGAAAGAAACTTGACGACACTCCCCCGACTTAAGAAATAATGAAAGGTTATAAGTTTAGTCCGAGGAGTGTCATTAAACCGTAAAATGCACCACCATTGTAAATGAAACAACTGAGATATGAAAACATGCAAGTACACCGATGTTTTGAAACAGTTATGAAAATTTTCTCCCCTCAACACGTGATCGTAAAAATACTCGAATTTTGAAGGATTACAAAGTTGAAGGAAGAAATGTACTTGCCATGTTGAAAGATTATAGATTAGAAGAATATTTTTGTTGTTTTATCGGATTTTATATTTTGTATTTTGTTTTGAAAATTTATTTACAAAGGATGTTTTGGTGTTTGATGTGTTTTAAGATGCTTTTAAGAGGTCATCCAATTCCTCTTGAGTCAAACACCTCATACCAATCCGGTGGATCACTCATTAAACCTAGCGGCACGCAAGGCTTTGGTGAGAAGATCCGCCAATTGGTATTCAAGACCACAAAGTATAATTCAACGGCACTGCTCCACGCGGTCCTTGATGAAATGATAGCGAAGATCGATGTGCTTTGATTTTGAGTGTCGAACCGAGTTGCACGAGATCGCAATGGCACTCGATTGTCGCAGACATCGAGATTCATCAAACACGTAACCATAGTCTTTGAGTTGTGTTCTCATCCATATGACTTGAGCACAACACGCGACATGGCTACATATTCTCTTCGTTGATGATGACGATGTACAATCTTGCTTCTTTGATTGCCAAGACACCGCTTATCACCAAGAAATTGTAGAGCTCCTCAAGTACTTTTCCTCGAGTCTAAGCATCATGCGTGGTCGTCTCAAAAGCGATTAGTTCAAAACCGTAATCCTTCGGATACCGGATCCCCAAGTTAATGGTTCCTTGATGTATCGTGAGGATTCTTTTAGCCTTAGAGAGGTGGGTTTCAGCTTGGTCGCGATCGATAACGGGAGCATAGATAAACGGCAAAGACAATGTCGTCTCATAGTCATTAGGTACATTAGAGACCCAATAATACTACGGTATTTTGTAGGGTCAACTAATTTCCCATGTAAATCAGCCTAGCTTCTTGGTATGAGTCATTGGTGGGCATAAGTATCACGGTGTTTTCATTTCAAATTTGTTTAACAATTCAAGGGCATATTTGACCGACTCAAGAAAATACCACGGGTGATTGATGAACTTGCAAGCCTAGAAAGAATGTAAGTTCACCCATCATGGACATTTCAAAATTTTTCTTCATTAGTTTTGCAAAAGCGGTTGAAAACTTTTTATGTGTAGACCCAAAATGATGTCATCCACGAATTTGAACAATTAAGATATGTGCCCGTGATATTGTATAAAAGAGTTGGGTCAACCGAGCCTTTGGTGAAATTATTGGCAATGAGGAAAGATGATAGCTTATCGCACCATGCCCGAGGGGCTTGTTTGAGACCATAAAGAGCTTTGTTCGCTTTGTAGACATGGTTCGAACTCGGGATCAACGAATCCATCCGGTTGGTCGACATAGACCGCTTTTAAGTTGTCCATTGAGAAACGCCGCTTTGACATCCATCCGATAGACCGTCATATTCATATGAGTCGCGAACGTGAGAAATATCCGAACGCCTCAAGACGAGCAACCGGAGCAAAAGATTCTTCAAAGTCTATTCCTCTTCCCGACGATAACCCTTAGCAACTAGACATGACTTGTTTCGATGACGCCCTTCAAAGATCCAATTTGTTTTTCCAAATCCATTTTAGACCAATGACGAGACCCATGTTGGTCTTTCAACCGCTCCCATACTTCAAGACGCTTGAATTGGTTGAGTTCTTCCCGCATGGATTCAATCCATTGTCTTTGTCATTGCGTCTTTAATGTTTTTAGGCTCGATTGGCATACAGTGAGTGCATAAATGCAATGTTCACCATCCGTGCGAAGACGTTGTCTCGTAACGACCGGTTGATTCGGGTTGCCAATAATATTAGCCGAGGATGGTCTTTTGTCCATCTATGTGTAGAGGTTGATGTTGGTATACATTGTGCGATTCGAGGATTCAAATGGTTTGTTGAAGATTCCGCGACATCCGTGCAAAGCAGCTTCATTAGCAAACGGGTCAAGAACGATTTGGATCAAAATCTGCAGCGGGGTACTTCATTCGTAATATCATCACCGTTCATCATTGTTGGAAGCGTGTGTTCAATCTGCTGTGTTGGAGTCAATCGTGTAGGTGCATCTTCAACAATAGTTGTTGTAGCAGTGTATCGTATAGGAATATTATCGTTGTGCAATGAAACAAGCAGATACACCGAGCACGCTCATCAATATCGCCACGTAATGTAGGAGCAAATAACCTTTCAATTTGTTGACGAGTTAGTGGGGGCTTTGTTCACCGATGATGGGGTTGAGGAAGTTTAAACGGTTGTGACCGGTTCTAAGTCATATACTCGTAAGCCATTTCCGTGAGTTCATCAAAATGAGCATGAATCGCTTCCATTACCTCCTTAGTTCGACGATTCCATTCTAAACCTTTAGAATTGTCACAAGATCCAATAAAGACTCCAATATCGCTTTGGCTTTGAGCTTTCCAAAATCATCACGATCATTATTCGGATAGCAAAGGGATCCAAATACATGAAAGTGTTTGAGGTCTGGTTTATAGTTGTGGACAAGCTCGAAAGGGGTTTTGTTGTATGCTTTGTGATCATAGAACGGTTTTGAGTATAGCATGCGAGATATACGCCCATAAGTAATCCGAAAGTTTAGCATTGATTAACATTGTTCTTGCAGCCCACTAACGCTCGGTTTCGTCTTTCAACAACTCCGCTTTGTTCGTGTGTACGGCAATAGATGTTTGATGTCAATTCCACTTCTCATAGAATTCTCGAAGGGTTTTGTTAACAAATTCAGCCTTTGTCTGCTCGATTATCCCGACAAAGGTTGCGGAGTCGAACCTCAGATTTTTGTGAAAGGTGATGATCATTTGTGAGCTTGGTCTTTGCTTCAAGAAAGTAGACCCAAGTCCATCGTGAGTAGTCATCAACAATTACTAAGATGTAGCGCTTGCCATTGATCGCTTGCACGCCAGATCGGGCCACACAAATCCATGTGAAGAAGATGAAGCACATGTCGAGAGTCGTGTTCCACCTTTGAAGGAAAATGAGCACGAGTGCTTTTCCCTTGTTCACGTGCTAAGCAAAGGTGATCTTTTGAATACCGGAATCATGGGAGTCCTTCAACTAGTTTATGTCGAGCAAGGTTGGTGATGGTTTGAAAGTTTAGATGTGAGAGACGACGGTGCCATAGCCAGATTTTGTAGATGTTGCCTTTGAAAGTAAGCGGATGGGAGAGAAGCAACCATGTCTTGCATAGAGATAGTGTAGAGACTAGAATTACGAGCCGACATAAGGTCATTTCCTTGTATATCACGAATGAAACAAGTTTTCTCCCGAAAGCAACCTCCAAATCTCCATCACAAAATTGACCCATCGAAACAGATTGTGACCGAGGCCTTCCACATAGTAAACCCTCACGATTTCGATGTTCCCATTGACATAATCTCCGAGCCCATGATAGTCGCTAAGTGATCGCTCTCGAACTCGACAAAGGCCAATGAACTTTGCAATAAAGTTTGTTAACAGCTTAAGGTTGCTCGTCATGTGTCGGGAACATCCGCTATCAACAATCCAGAGAATGATCAGATCACCGTGATTACACATGCATTTGACACGTATGGAATAAAGTAGATGTGGAACCCAAATGTTAGAGGGTTCCAAGGTATATTAGATATACACACATTAATAATTTTAGGCATCCATTTAAATCCTAGTGTGTTATATATCCATTTCGCCATCCATAACTACTTTTGCTTTAGTCTTAGTGAATGCACTAGGTGGTACTACATTCTTAGGAGGTGAAACCGAGCTACAAGACAAAGAACGTTTGCCTTAGAATCTAAAGAAGGCGGTCTACCAAGCACGTACTTAGAATGATTAGTGGGCCTAGAGATATTCGATTCTTAGGATTCCGTAATCGAGAGATTATAGCTTTAGCAACACATTTGTCATGACAATCGAATTCATACTCTTCCGAAATAACACAAGGTGCATCGATCAATATCAAAAGTACTTAACGGTTTAGCATTCGTTACATCACTATTTCTATTACATTTGCCGACGTAACATCTATAGTGGAAGCAACATGAGTTTTATTCGAGTCCTAGGGTGTTCTTCTACTTTAGCATTCCTTATTGATCTTTTCTTAGGTCGCAACTTCCTATTCTTCGATTGAGTGCTCTTAGGCCGTGAAGTGCGGACGCTTGGAAAAGATGCAACTATTCCTGCTTCAAGAGAGGGAAACACATTAGCAACTTGTGATTTGGCGGTAGGGATTCTATGTTCACGATTACTAAGTGACCGGTGCTAATCTCTTAATCACGGTAGGCGGAAGTAGTTCATACTTTCCTAACATTTCTCTTAACTTAGAGATAGTGTGAATCAAATCTTGATTTCCGTAACGAATATTACCAAAGAAAATTCATGACTTCTCTAGTGTGAGCAAGATAGTGATCAAGTTCGTTTGATGCTTCATGACGAGTCTTATTGAGCAAATCAAATATGACACCATATTCTGCTTAACTTTTAAAAGTTCTTGTTTATATTTTGAGATTTGACTTTTCAAAGACACGCTTTGATCATCCAGCTTGCTCAATTTTAGGATCAAGATTTTGCACTCAATTGAGCGATTTTCTTTTGAAAACTAAGTTGATGATTGTGAATATCTTTTCACACCAATGAAGACGACGTTTGCATTGTAAATTTCATTGAGTAATCGCTTATTTTCGGCTTTTAAAGACTCGATCCAAGCACATTATCGGTGTTCTCAACAGCTATAACATTTTCAACAATATCGCAGAGATATAATCGATGCATGTGGCAAAGAATAGAATAACACAACATTATGGACATCAAGATGTATAAGGTCTTCCAAGAGTCGATCAACATCTTTTCTCAAGAGTTTCTTTTACGCTTAGTGTTAGAAATAGATGTTTCGCTTTCTCAAAACGCTTTTCATTACCCCAAGTTCCTTATGAAAATCCTTTTCCCAGCTAATGCACAACTTTTCAAGTTTTTAACATTAGGTAAAAGATTTTCCTAAAAATGTCTCTTTGTTCTCGCGCTGCAGGCAATTGAAAGTGTTCAATTTTGATTTCGTAACGATATTCTATCTCATGTTGTAAAATTTTGAGGTCGACCATGAAAATGTCAAAATATCTAAGAATATTTCGATTTTCGTGTTTTGAGTTTACTTCACCGATTGAAAGTAAAGGACCATAAGTTTGTGCATAACTGCTTTGGGATTAACATTAGAAGACCTGTGTTTTGATGATAACCCTTGGTGTGTTAGAAGAATCCGTTGGTGTGAAAAGTGACCGCTTTTATAATTAAAAGGTTTGTTGTAAACAACGCTTTTTAATTTTGATCGACTCGCCTTCTCGCATCTAATTCCTTTTGACGATGATATTCAACAACACTCATAACAAGATTATCAATTTTGTATTCTCGACCGAAACTTGTGGAGTTGGTTTGAATGTTTTTAGTGAAAGCTTTGGTTTGTAATCGCCTAGATTTTTTCCATATCCTTTTGATTGGGTTTTAAGGTAAACTTTTCAATAGTCATTATTGATTCACCATGTTTGTAAACAACAGCTTTAAACTCTTTAAGTTTGTTTTGCAAGTCGATAATTTCTTCAAGAAGGTCATCTACCCGATTCGTTGAATGCTTTTTGTATGCGGAGAACTGCTTTTGACAATTTAACAACTCACCTTAGCTTTTTGATTTTCCAAGGTGAGAGCGTTAATTTGCTTTTTATGTTCATGTTTCAGCTTGTTCTAATTCGCATAACAAAGCATTCTTCGAGGCGGCTAGATCACGATCTGTCTCTCTAAATATTTTTCGCTTTGATGAGATTTTGCAAAGCGGCTTCAAAACCTTTTTCACGGTTTTCTTGAGTTTTGAAAAGTTGAGTTGCATTTGTAAGCATTCAAAGTCCTTGGTTAATAAAGCATTTTTACTTTTAAGGTTTGATTTAATGCAACACATTCAAGAATTTGGGATTGTTGGTCTTTAAGTAATGTAACAAGATCCGATGAGGCAAAGGTATCATTATTTAGATCCTCAAGTATAACCACGGAGTCAATTTGATTATCAAGGAAACCATAAGGTCATCCGGATCGCCAAATGTAACTACGGGTTTATTTGAAAATCGCCGAATGAGATGTAGATGACTCATTTTGAACATTCGAGTCGTGCGGATTCGATATTGATGGAGATATTAGTTCGAGATATGATGATGGTTTGTTCGGATACGAGACAAGCCATCGTTGTCATACACGGGCCTGTTTCACTCATGTGTAACTCTTGCATATTAGCCATCAACATAATAAATGCATTGGCCTGCAAGTCCTCCATATCATCATCCGAGTCTCATCCGCCATAAAGCTCGTTCTTTGTCGTGAGAGATCCACCGACTTCATCCTTAAGAGCCAAAAGTAAAGCCTCTTTGAAATAAGCACCGCCCCTAGTCCTCGGCTTTGGGCATGCATTAGCCAGTGTCCTTCTCATTGCGCTTGTAGCATCTAAGACCATTTAACCGATTCTCGAGCATTTCCTGCTCCACCACTTGAGCTCATTGTTATTCCTACCCACAAGATTAAACCCTTGACCACCGCCCATCCGACGACCATAATCACGATTTCAACTTCAACACGTCCATTGTTTACAACACTTGAGTCCGTGTGTTAGATGAGGAACGAATACGATTGTTGGATTTGTTGGTGTAACGACCAAAAGTATTAGCAATCATCACAAATCCTTGTTGCAATGCTTGAACGGATCGATTTCCTCGCGCTTCAATCGACATATGCTTGAGCATTGTTGTTGTTGTATGGAACCGCTGATTTTGTTGAGGTTGTTGCCGTGAAGGTGTGTTTGAAGCAGCTGGTTGAGTTCTTTGGTCGAGAGGGATAATTTTGTTGAGCATACAAGGCAAGTTGTTGATTATCCGGATGTGATCGCTTAGCAATTTGAGCATCGAGAATCCTTTCCCGATCAACTTCCTTTTCATGAGGCTTCAAGTAATCGTACAACAATCCATAAGTAGAATGATGCATATTCTTCGCTTGACGGAGAAAGATGACATACTTCTCCCATTCGTGACCAAGACTACTCAGAACTTAGTATTCACCGCAATTCTTGGCATGATGATGTTGTGTTTATCCAAATCATTGATGATGTCTCGAAAATCGATGATGATAGGACTCTAGTGTCTCTCGTGTTCAATCATGAAGTGTTCATAAGCCAAGTAAATTTTGGATTCCAAATCCTCCCGATTGAGTATGCATCCTTCCATAAGAAGACGAATATGATCCCACATTTTTGTGCGCTTTTGAGCATCAAAACTACGAAGAATTGGGTTTGGTAATCCTAAAAGGATGTATTCCATTGCAAGTTCATCGCCTTCATAGTGTAGAAGTTCGTAGCATTTAGATCCGCAACAAGAGCAATGTTGGTTTGTTCATCTCTTGGTGGAACAATTAGCTGGATCTCCGGCACAATAACAAGAGGCATCTCAAATGGACCTTCCAAGATAACCTTCTTTAAGAACTTTCCATGTGGCTTCTTCGATCACAAAACCTAAAGAACCTTATCACCCATTGATCGTAGTTTCGGAGTGAGCATTGGAGGTCTATCAAGTGATCCAACTTCATGAATTGATTGTTGGTCGCTTAAAGCTTCACACATCTTTGCAAACCAAGTGGGTTCCTTCATAGTGTTCCTTGATGGATGTTGATTGAAATCGTTTGTGTAGGGTTGAACTTGAAGGCTTGGTGGTGTTTGAACCATTTGTGGTGGTGGAATTGCACCAAGTTGTGGAGTATGTTGTCGATTAAATTGTTGTTGATAAATAGCTTGTTGTTTATTCCATTGTTGATGTTGTGGAGTTAATTGTTGTTGTTGTTGATGATTATAAGTGTGAGGAAATAGTTAGAGTATGGTGGTTAAGACATGTTGTTAAACTTGTGTAGTAAAGTGGATCTTTGTAGTCGAATGAACCTTTGTTGATGAAGTGTCCTTAGGCGAGAAAAGACAAGAAACCAAGTGGTACTTATGCGTAAAACACCAAAAGTTACGCGTAACAATGAGGAGTTACGCGAGGTTTTAGCTACGCGTAAGTAGAAAACCACTAAAGTTATGCGAGACAAAAGTTAGGCGTGAAAGTTAGGCGAGGATTACCTTATGCGAGACCTAAGTTTACGCGTAAAGTGAATCTTATGCGTAGGATTTCTACGCGTAAGCTTATGCTTATGCGTAAGTTTAGGGTTTTTGCCCAAATGATCTTTTACACTATCACAGTGCAAAGGATATCCAAAGTCGACGTATTTTCAGACTTATCCAAGTAAGAAAACACGGAATAAACCACGAAAATGAAGATCACACCAAGGAAAATCTTACGCGTAATTTTAGGGTTTCAATACGCGTAGGATTACTCGTAATTATGATTTTGCCCAAATGTGTTTCTAAACCAGATTTTTGTTATGGAATAGCTTCAATAGTACCAAAAGAACACAAAAGTGTGAAACTTGATGTACCAAAACGGCTAAACGGGTTACGCGAAACGACACCCAAGAACAAAAACAAGCTTAAAACGATATCCACGCGTAAAGGTGAAACTTTTGCCAAAACAAGTATTTTAACACCTTAAACGTTGAAAGTACAAGAATCTTGGATTAAAAGTGTAAAAACAAGTTTTAAGCGAACCAAAGTATCAAGGTGCGTTTTAGGCGAGGGACCGAAACCCACTTCAAAAACAAACACGATTCACCCAACTAGTAGGCGATTGATACCATCATAGGTCACTAGTTTTACAAACACAAGTAATATAGAAAGGAGATGAGGCGGATGAACAAGTTATCACACACACACACACGATAAAGAAACCGGTTAAGCGTAGAGGCGTGAATGAAAAGAAAACTTGAACAACCAACCTCAAATGAGGGTTTACAAGAGATTTATAGGAGGAAGCTAGGCAACACCCTAGTTCCCATCCTTTCTTATATGGGCTTGGGCCTAAGCTTATGGGCCTTCTACATAAGCTAGACCTTAAACAAACATAAAGGCCATAATAAAGCTACCTATTACATTTGAAATATAAATACTTGAAATATTGTTTAGAGTGATTCCAACACATTTATAGTCGTTAGAGGGTCTTTGTGTATCTTAATCTCCTATTTATTAAGTCCCTTAATCTAGGTTAGACACAACCGAGTGTGCGATCATTGTCTCACATTCTCTTCTTTATGATCATTTCACCGATCTTGTCTCTTCTTTATATTTGTATGGTTATTGTTTCATTGATATTAATCTGATCTTGTAACACTTTGGATACTATTGTAGATTTAATCTAAGCCGACTATTGAGGCTTAGGTTTGAATAAAGATTCTCTTGCTTATTTATTGTTGCCGATACTTTCGTACATGGTATCGAGCATCGTGCTCATTATCATTATTGATTCACCATCCAAGGGTTTCTTCATAGAAACTGGGGACATCTCTTCAAAGAACAAGTTGGTGGTTTGGGGTTATTGCTATTGGCATAATCACCGGTTATTTCTAATTGTGATTTGTTCTTTCCACGCATATTGCTCTGTAAGTCTAAGTCTAATCTCTTCTTCAAACAAACAATACTTAAGTCTTGTGGTGCAAACGGGTAGACTAACATCTTGATCCGCCACCTCCGAGTGGTATGAATACCGCCTAGTTTACCCCACCACGTGCTTGTGCTTGTTGTTTCTTAATTACAAAGTCTTATTTATTTCTTTATCTGCTATCCGCTTCTTGCTATTATCTCTGCTCGTGTTTTTGTCTGCCTTATTGTTTGCATTATGGTGTTGGTGATGATAATATTGGTGGTAGTGGTGGTTCTTCCACTGAGAAAAGCTTATCCTTTGGTGATGCTTTGTATTTACACCCCAATAACACCAATGTTACTCCCATTATTTCTATCAAACTCACTGGAACTGAAAATTATAAAATATGGAATATGGCCATGACCTTTGCCTTAAGGAATCACAATAAGTTAGGGTTTATTGATGGTACTTGCATAAGAGATGACTCAAACCCTAGTCTTGCTAATCAATGGGATACTTGTAACTCGTTGTGGTTACCGGATTCTTAACTCTCTCATCCCAATTATTTGTCGGTGCTATCTATGCTAAAATTGCTTATGAAATGTGGAATGATCTTAAAGATACTTATGATAAGGTTGATGGTTCAATATTTTTAATTTGCATAAAAATATAAACTCTCTTAGTCAAAGTGGGTCTTCTTGTCGATTATTACAACAACCTTAACTCTTTATGGAAACAATTTGATTGTATGATTAGCTTGCCTCCATGCACTTGTGAGGTCGCAAAACATTTTGAAAACACAATAAGCTAATCAAATTAATGCAATTTCTTATGGGTCTTGATGACACTTATGTTCCTATCGAAGTAATATTTTAACCGAGACCCTTTGCCTAATGTCAAAACCGCTTTCTCTGTTGTCTCGGAGAAGAATCTCACGTAAATGTGTCATCCGGGAATAGTTCTCTAAACCCAATGCCACCGCTTTTGCCGCAAAAACTTTTGATAGTGGAAAATTTTTGATAACAAAAAGGATCTAACAACAACAATTTTAATAAAGGTTCGTTTTAATGTCGGCAATAGCTCTAATAACAGAGGACCAAACATGAATCTCAAATGTACTAACGCAAAAACCCGGTCACACTGTTGATAGATGCTATGATCTTGTTGGCTATCCTGCCGGATATGTCAAAAGGAACTTTAATGCTAAACCCATCAAGAAGAATAATGTTTCCACCGATACTAATCATATCACCGATAATAGAGCTAGCAACTCTCTTGTCTCTTTGTCTAATGAATGCTCTCCGGACTTATGAGTCTTCTTAATGACAACAATGTGTCTTCGCTAATGCCAACATGGCGGTGTAAAATTTTTCAGAACTTTCTTTAATGGCGGTGTCAAGTTTAACATAAACTTCAAAAATTTTTAACAACAACACAAAAGCTTATCCGGAAACATCGGTCTTGGTTGGATTGTTGACTCGGTGCAAATCAAGACATGACCGTGTCTCAAAAATTTAATTAATGTCGTTGACATTTCAAATCTTGGTCTAACTGCTGGACATCCCAATGGTAATGTAGGCCTTAATTACTAAAATTGGTGATTTAAAGGTCAATAATAACCTAACTCTTTTGATGTTCGTTGTTCCCGAGTACAATGTCGTTGTCGTCTGCTCATAAGATTGCTAGAGACAATAAGATGTTTGTTGGGTTTAATGAATCTAATTGCTATATACTGATTTACATCAAAAAGGATTGTGGGATTGGTAAACAATGCAATGGGTTATATATGTTTGATATTGATTCTACATGTAAGATTACTTCTAATAACCGCATTGCTTGTCATGTTTCTAGAAATCTCAGATCAAAGACTTGGTCATCCTCCGACCAAGTCCTACATATACTTAAACCCACTCTTAAACTTGATAGTACATCTGAATCTGACCATCTTTGTGATACTTGCAATAAAGCTAAACAAACCAGGGAACCATTCCCTCTAAGTGAACACAAGTCAACTAAAATTGGTCAACTTGTTCATCTAGATGTATGAGGACCATATAAAGTCACTAGCAGAGATGGTTACAAATATTTTTTAACCATTGTTGATGACTATTCTAGGGCTTTCTGGGTGTATATGCTTAAGGGAAAGGATGATGTTTATGTTTCCATTGTTAACTTTACTCACATGCTATCAAATCAATTTGAACACAATGTTAAGATATTCGTATGATAATGGGACGAATTTGTCAATAACAAACTTCAACACTTCTTTCATGAAAAGGAATTTTACATCAAACCTCTTGTGTTTATACACCACAACAAAATGGTATTGCAGAAAGGAAACATAGGCATCTCCTTAATGTGGCTAGATCCCTTATGTTTCTGGGGAATTACCTCTATATCTTTGGCCCGAATGTGTTCTAATTGTCGCTTATGTCATAAACAAAGTTACCCTCTTCGTGTTGTCCGCAAGTCTCCCTTCTCCCTTGTGTATGGGCATGGCCCTTCACTCTCTCTCTTAGAGTCTTTGGTCGCTTATGTTATGCCACCATTCTCAACATCTCGATAAATTTGGTAGTAGGTCCGAGAAAATGTCTTTATTGGTTATTCAAATGAGAAAAAGGTTATAAACTTTGAGCTTAGAAACAAAAATATCTTTTATTCCGAGATGTCAAATTTTATGAAACTGCTTTTCCTTCAAAATGAAAAATACTTTGTCAAAACCTTTTGTTGAAACTTATGTGCCTAAAGATTTAAATCACAAAATTTCTTTGACTCACAAATAAGTCCCAATGATGAAGGGAGAGTGACATCCTATGATGATGGCACGTGTTGAGTCATCCTACTAGGGATGATGAACTGTTGCAACATCTATAGATGATAATACACACCCGAGGGCACCATATCACATGAATCACATCCTGCCGATGCATCTTCCGATTCTGATACATCATCCGATTCAAATCGAACTCGAACAAGAAAGAGGCTTGCCACCATCGCCGCTAGAAGGTCAACCGAGTTTCTAAGTTGCCCAAGAATCTTAATGACTTTATTGTAGAAGGGAAAGTCAAATATCGTGTTGAAAAGGTTGTTAATTACTCTAACCTTAACAAAGAAAATTATTGCTTTGCTTCTAGTCTTAATAAAAGTATTGAACCTACCTGTTATGAAGAAGTTATCCTTGATAGTAATTGGGTTGATGTTATGAACTCTGAAATTGAGGCCTTAAATGAAAATCATGCTTGGGATATAACTGATCTACCTCCTAATAGAACTCCCATTGGTTACAAATGGATCTTTAAAATCAAATATAAAGCCAATGGTGAAGTTGATAGATACAAGGCTAGATTAGTTGTTAAAGGTTATAACCAAATGGAAGGAATAGACTATGATAAAACTTTTTCCCCTTTTGTGAAAATGTTCATCGTTAGATGTCTTATTGCCTTAGTGTGAAAAACAAATGGCCTCTTTTCCAACTTGATGTTAACAATGCTTTCTTGTATGGAGATCTTGATGAGGATATCTATATGACCATCCCTAAGGGGTTCTGTAATGAGAACAATAAGAATAAAGTTTGCAAACTTGTCAAGTCTCTATATGGCCTAAAACAAGCTCTAAGGAAATGGAATGAAAAACTTGTTAGTGTTTTAAAGGAAAATAACTTTGTTCAATCTGTCAATGATCACTCTTTGTTCACCAAAACAGAGAATAACAAGTTTATTGCCCTGCTTGTTTATGTGGATGATATTGTCCTGACTGGAAACTGTATTGATGAGATAAACCTATTCAAAGAATTCCTAAAATCAAATTTTCATATCAAAGACTTGGGAAACTTAAAATATTTTCTTGGCATTGAGGTTTTAAAAACTGGGAATGACATATGTCTCACCCAAAGAAAATATTGTTTTGAACTCCTCAAAGAATTTGGTCTTCTTGGGTGCAAACTTGTGTCCACTCCTATGGAACCCAACTCTGTCCTTCCATACATTCCCACCGCCGATGATCCCTTACTTGTCAACATCATCGGTTATCGGGTTACTTGGGAAACTTATCTATCTCACCCATACAAGACCGACATCTCATACTCGCCTCATTGTCCGGCACAATATATGCATTCTCCTTTGAAATCTCATCTAGAATGTGCCCTCAATGTTCGAGATATCTAAAAGGAGCTCCGTGAAAAGGTCTAAGGTACAATTTCAAAGAACTCAAAATCATCTTGAAGGATATAGTGATGCAGATTGGGCCAAATGCAAGAAAACCGAAATTCATCACGTGTTATTATGTTTTCTTTAATGATTATTTGATCTCATGGAAAAGTAAAAACAAAACACTCTTTCAAAATCTTCCACGTAAGCAGTATAGATCTATGTCTATCGCTGCTGTGAAATTATTTGATTCAAAAATCTTAAAAGATCTAAAAGTTGATATCAATCTCCTGTTAATCTTTTTGTGATAACAAATCGCTTTACAACTTGTCATCAATCCTGCCTTCCATGAAAGATCAAAACACTTTGAAATTGATGTTCACTTCATAAGGGAAAAATTGCAAGAGGTGTTATAAGTGCCAAAAGATTGGCTCTTCAAACCAAACCGCAGACATACTTACTAAAACCTCCTGCTTATCAAAGATAAATTCTTGTGTGAAAATTGATATTGTTTGATATGTTTGCCCATCAGATTAATGGGAATGTTAAATTTTGGGGTATTAATCTGTGGCAAACATGTCATTCTATCAATTGCTAATAGTCTTCAAGTTATGTTCATGCAAGGCTTATTACGGGGTTAATCATGGACAAAGCATAAATGGTTTAAAGTTCCAAGAAGCTCATTTCTCCTGAAGCATTTCTCATTTCTGCTGATGAGTCATTTATAGCCGTTAGAGGGGTCTTTGTGTATCTTAATCTCCTATTTATTAAGTCCCTTAATCTAGGTTTAGACACAACTGAGTGTGCAGTGATTGTCTCACATTCTCTTCTTTCTGATCATTTCATTGATCTTGTCTCTTCTTTATATTTGTATGGTTATTGTCTCATTGACATTAATCTGATCTTGTAACACTTTGGATACTATTGTAGATTTAATCTAAGCCGACTATTGAGGCTTAGGTTTGAATAAAGATTCTACTGTTTATTTATTGTTGCTGATACTTTCGTACAGATAGGCCAACGATGACAGAAGTAGTTTCTATGTTATGCAGTGAAATTGATCTTCCAGAGCCAAAAGAACCAGTATTTACTTTACAAAGGCTGTCCGGCAACAACATTGGACAGGAATCCGCAAATATGTGTTCTAACAATATAGTCACTATATCCATGGTGGAAGGGAGATAGCCCTTACGTAGTACATTCTGGGATTGCATGCAAAGTATTCTGTGATTTCATCTTTGACTTGCAGACATAGAGGGTGTTAGTTGAATAAAATGACTTTTCAAGGTAACTGTGAGAACACGTACGTTTGTCCAAGCCTAAAAGGGCCCAAATTCGTTTATGTTAAACTAATACTATATGCTGTGAATTTATTTTAAAAGTTTTTTTTTTTAACATTATGGGAACACATAGACTTGTGTATTAAGAGGCCCGTCTTGATATGCAATTACTTGCGAGATGTTAAGTTGGTTTAATTTATGGTAAGACTTGACAATGGAATGACTTAAGCTACTTGCATATTCTTCAGCTACTCTGTAGTATCCTTACATTAGCCTATATAGATAGGATGGTGACACTGTTAACGGTCATGATTCACGGTAACCTTATAGAAGGAACCCAATTCCCTAAAACACATTATGACTAGCATAATCTAAGAATGATAACTAATCCCGTGCATCCATAAGCATTTATAATTCCCATCATTGATAACTAATCATATTGCATGACAGCGTTTGTAGCATGAGATAGTAATCTACATCATAAACAGTATATCAGCAGAAAGGTTTAAATGTGAAATCCTACAATATATAATAGGCTAACCATGTCATGTCACATATTGCCCCTAATGCCACCTCACTTCCATGTCATTGGTGATATGGCATGATCGGCTTTCAAATTTAAATGATGGACATGCACTTTGAAATGAAAGTAACGATGACAATACAGTTTGTACAAGGTTTTGCTATGATGGTCTAAATTCAGTCTTATGCACAAAATCAAGAAAAAGATAGTATTACGCTTTGAATATAAGACCATTACCTTATCAAACGCCCCTGGGATCATATATCAAGTTCTGTTTTAGATGTAGAAACTAATCTGTGATGAATCTCAACCAGCATTGCAGATAATAATACCATGTGACGTGCAACCTGAATACATAAACACATAGTCATCTGTGAATTGAATTGGTAACATAGGTATGGCATAAGTATAGATAATATGATATACATATATATGTAGAAGCAATAAGCATCTGGCACCAGTGGTCTAGTGGTAGAATAGTACCCTGCCACGGTACAGACCCGGGTTCGATTCCCGGCTGGTGCAAATCAAATTGCTATGAGGACATCAGCGCTCAATGTGATGTTGGGTCATCACAAACAGTTCGATTCTTCGAATCATTAAAAGCGCTTCTGAGCAATTATTTTTTTCTTCTTTTTTTATAGTATTTGGATCCAAAGGAATGACATGCATACATAAACCGTAAGACACTTAAGTTTATTTGTTTTTGTTCCGTAAGCAACAGGCATCTAGTCGAATCCTTGTTTAACTAGTTCCTACTCATAATTTCAAGGAAGTTGCACTTTAATAAATAAAAAACTTCCACCTAACCTAACATTATGACTAATTTACAATTCCCTAATGAAACTTAACATACTTTTACTTTCATCGTGTTGACTTATGTGGTTTTGACTGGACCTATGTACCTGCTAAACGGTAGTATGACCAAAATCATATTATTTAAATTGTGGTAACATCAGAGTAGATAAACTTTAGCTATCGCCGATTTTTTTAGTAAGATAAGAATATCATTACTTGTAAGTACTAGGAACTGGATCAAAAAAGTCAAAGTAAAAATCACAATATTAAATGAGCACAATGGGACCAAGTTCATTTTCTAAATTATACTGGCGAAAACGACTTGGTCATATATTAGAATTTTAAATATCATGCTGAATTGAAGGAAGCTGTAGGATCCGTACAAACATTTCATCTACAGATGAATCTTTAGAAACGGAAGGAAATGGCGACTGGTAGAAGTACTGCAGTAAACCGCTTCTGCATGACATGCTGGTATATTCTGATTATTTCAGTACAACACTGCAGGGCAACTGATACATTGACTAAAGATAGTCCAATCTACATAGGAAAAACTCTTGTCTCCGCCAATCAAGTTTTTGAACTAGGCTTCTTCAGTCCAGAAAATTCCGCTAAGCAATATCTTGGCATATGGTTCAAAAACATCAATATAAGGAAAATTATATGGGTCGCAAACAGAGAAATTCCGCTCTCCGTTTCTGACACAAGTTGTAGCCTAACTATTGTCGATGATGGGAATCTGAGAATCCTAGATGGTGAGCGCAACACTGTCTGGTCAACAAACATAAGGCTCCAGTCCAACAAAACAACTGCAAAGCTTACAGACACAGGAGACTTCTGCCTTAATGATAACATCTCAGGAATGATTTTGTGGGAGAGTTTTGATTATCCTAGTAACAGTCTATTACCAGGCATGAAGCTTGGGACGAATGGTAAAACACAGGGGAAACATTTAATGACATCATGGAAAAGTGACAACGATCCAACTCCCGGAAATTTTGTGGTTGGACTTTCTGCAGAGCGGCCACCACAAGTTTTCGCATGGAATGGTTCAAAGCCGCACTGGAGAGGTGGGCCCTGGGATGGAGGAAAGTTCATAGGAATACCGGAGCAGGATCCTGGGTACTCTGAACTAATAAACCTCGTGCCAGAGAATTCACAAGGAGGAGGATATCTCACCATAAACGATTTTGACTCATCTGATTTCCGATGGCTTCACTTACAGCCTGATGGTGTGTTTCAGATGATATACTTTGGAAATGATAATAAGATGGGCTGGGAAGAACCAAACGAAACATGTGATGTTTATGGACTTTGTGGTGCTTTTGCTATTTGTACAAACAACAAGTCTCCTAAATGTGACTGCTTGAAAGGATTTGTACCAGAGTCAAACGAGGAATGGGGCAATAGTAACTGGACAAGGGGTTGTGTTAGACGAAGTGAACTCTTGTGTGAGAAGAATCAAAGTAGTTTAGCTTCTGGGAAGACTAAGCCTGATTATTTCCAGGTTATAAGAGGGGTCAAGCTCCCAGATCACTATCTCTATTTTCCGTACAAGGATCCCGATGGATGCAAGCATTGGTGCATGGAGAACTGCTCTTGTAAGGCATATGCCTTTGTGACCGGCATTTACTGTATGGCCTGGACAGAAGACCTAATAGATATCGAGCAGTTCCCATTTGGTGGGAGGATCTTTACTTACGCCTTTCTCATTCTGAATCAGGTAAATGCATGTTCTTATTGAGGTCTAATATTCATTTCCTAATGTTTCTGCAAGTTTTTTTATTCTCTATATGACCCTAACACGATTTTATAGGTGAAAAATCAAATCAGACAGCGCTTATCATTAGTGTTGCTGCCATAGGTGGTGTGCTCCTCTTAGGTGGCTTCATATTATGTTTATACAGGTGGACAACATATAAAAAAGGTAAGAACATATGTTCCATAATAGTTCAACGACTCTCATATAAAACAAATTCTCTTTATATGAGCTTACCTGCACATATCTCAATTATCTTAACATGGATAAGCTATCCAGATATGTCGAAAATTCTCTTTCTAGGAAGGAACACCAAGTTAAATCATGACAGTTCAGATGTTGAGATTGTTTCAAGGGACACACTAAAAGAAGATGTACATGAGTCCTTTGAATTGCCTATATACGAGTTCAAACAAATCATAGCGGCCACAGACAACTTCAGTTACAGAAATAAACTTGGTGAAGGAGGATTCGGCCCAGTTTATAAGGTAATAATACACTTGTATTACAAACTTGTTTTTATAGTAACGCAATAACTACTAAATTCTGTACACATTAACTTAAAATAGGGAATGCTAGATGATGGGCAGCAGATAGCAGTTAAGAGGCTGTCATGTGACTCTGGGCAAGGAATTGAAGAATTTAAGAATGAAATAGCATTGATCTCAAAACTCCAACACAGGAATCTGGTTAAACTTTTAGGTTGCTGCATTGAAGGAAAAGAGAGACTATTGATTTATGAGTACATGACAAACAAAAGCTTAGACACTTTTCTCTTTGGTCAGTTTAACTTGAATCTCTGTGTTTCTATTTCTCTTTGTTCGTAACATTGCTTAAAGTTTAATTTTTGATGTCCAGATCCAAGAAGCGCCACAGCTTGATTGGGCAACTCGTTTCAACATTATTCAGGGCATCGGTCGTGGACTTATTTATCTCCATCGTGATTCTTGTTTAAGGATCATACACAGGGATTTGAAATGTGGCAATATTCTACTAGATGAGAAAATGAATCCCAAAATATCGGACTTTGGACTGGCAAGAAATTTTCTAATAACACAGGAGCTGGCTAATACTAGCCGGATTGTTGGAACATAGTGAGAATTTTTATTTCCTCTTAAAATTGTATTTCTATATATCATACTTTCAATGCACTGAAGACGACTTAATATCAGTCTTGAACTTATAACCACAAACTGACAAAGTACTGTAAGTCTGTAACTTAAAACAGAAGTCGCATTAAGACGGATAGTATAAATATATTAGGACCCTGACTTTCTTGAGCACACCATATCATAAAAGTTCATAGTTTTAGTCCCTTCACTTACAACTATCCTTCTCCCGATCTTCAGAGCACGAATAACTGTACTATTAGTGAGCAAGCTATTCAATTAACATTTTCTTCTATATGATGGCAAATTGATATTTTTTTTAGGCAAAATGCTAACTATAAGCGTTTAATGATGAAATTCAGTGGCTATATGTCTCCTGAATATGCTATGGGAGGAGTAATTTCAGAGAAGTCAGATGTATTTAGCTACGGGGTAATGCTATTAGAGATTATGAGTGGTAAGAGGAATACTGAATTTATACATCAAGAACAAGTTTATCCTCTTGCACACGTAAGTGTTTCATTTAACTTAACATACCATACTACATAACATGACTTCATTCTGTTTGCATGCATGCTTTTGCTGGTTTCATACAAATTGGACATACATTTCAGGCATGGAAGTCATGGAACGAAGGCAGAGGAGAAGAATTTATGGATCAAGCATTGACAGAGTCGTCATGTATATCAGAGGGTCTGCGATGCATACATGTGGGACTTCTTTGTGTTCAGGACCAGGCTAAGGATAGGCCAACGATGACAGAAGTCGTTTCCATGCTATGCAGTGAAATTGATCTTCCAAGGCCAAAAGAACCATTATTTACTTTACAAAGGCTATCTGGGAGCAGCATTGGACAGGAATCCCCAGACATGTGTTCTATAAATGCAGTCACTATGTCCATTGTTGAAGGGCGATAGCTCGTATGGACTATGGAGGACACTGTGGGATGGCATTCAAATTATTTTGTAATTTTATCTTTTGAGTCTTAGACATCAAATGTATTAATTTAACAGAATGATTTTACAAAGAAACTGTGATAGCACATGTGTTTTTCTAACCCCAAATGTGCTCAAGAAACTAACAATTTCATGTATCATTTGTGAATGTGTAAAAAGTTAGTAAAAACAGGCCATCTTAACATACAATTACACTAGTCATAGAATTGATTTCAACGTGACAGGTGTAAAATTTCGTTTATAGTAAAAGATGATGTCCAATAAGAAAGTAAGAGTGCGAGCCAGAGTATATGTGAGTTATAGCATACCAGTTGATGTCAAAAACTAATACGCCGTGCGATATGCTGTACGCAGTAATCATACGCAACAGTATAAAATACTTACACTACTTGCATAGACCTAAGCTATTCTAGTCTATCGCAACATTAAACCACTACAGCCTTAAAGATATATTGCTCTGACAGCCTGACTCGTATAAATTTTTTTATAATATCTCCAAACTTATCCCAAAGTTACATGTGAACCAAATTCAGTTTATCAAATTCTCAAATCATATTGTCTCCTTTAATGTTCAACCTTAATTTCAAACAGTATGAGCCTTTGTCAACAATCACGTAGGCTCCAGTTGGAGCTAAGGGAGTGTTTGGATTTGCTTGTTGTCCGGGCTTATGGGCTTATTTGACATTAGAAAAGCTAATAAGCTCATTTTTTTGGGCTTTTGAGCTTATCGATTTAAGATTATGGCTTATTTAAGTGCATAAGCTCAACTTGATAACCTTATAAGCCAAGGGAAGTGGTCTTATGAGCTAGTTTAAATTCAAACAAGCTTACAAGCTCAAAAAACTAGCTAATCCAAACACCCTTGAGACCCAATCCAACCCAGCACCTCTTTTGGATGAGGAACATTTCAGATCATTTCCATACCAACATGAACGATAAGTAATCCTACACATCCAAATCCGAACCCCGCGCACCTCTTTTGGATTAATTGATCCTTCCCCAAGGACCTAGCCCCAGGCAATGACGGATAAACAGATAACTGGAAATTCGTGGTGAGAGAATAATACCACTAGGGCAATGCCTCAATGGTAGGTTTGTAAATATAGTTTTATCATAAAAAGTGTAACAAACATCATTTAGATAAAATTAGCAACACATTTATTCTACATAAATGACGAGAAACATTCCATATCACTTCTAAATCAATACGAATACTATTATAATCGTAATAATGATTTGGAGTATTTGGCGCGGAGCATGTAATTTTGAGCGGTTAGCGTTTAGCATTCATGATAAAAATCTTGTTCGGCAACAAGCCGTGAAAACGAGCATTAAATTAAAATTCCAACGCTACTTTTAGTTCATTTCACACGTCATAATTTAACTAGAGCTACCTTACCAAACACTTTTATACAATGATTAAAGCTACTACTTACACTCTCTGTTATAATGCACTTTGTGTAAGCCACTAACATGTAACTAGTCGTACATAACATAATTATCATAAGCCTTTACATTGACACCGTGACCTTCGTAACAAATTCACCTCAACTAACTATAAAGCAAGCTTTATTATCTAAACAAATTCGATAACATAATTATAAACCCTAACAACATAATATGTAAATAAGTAACACAAAAACTACAAATCATCATAACTTTAAGGTGAAATTTTACAATTAGATTCATATCTAACTAATTACCGTTAAATTTTACCTCAATTGATGAAAAGTGAGCATTAGCTCCGTTTCCCGCGCAAACTTGGGGCAAATTGTATTGCGGGAAGTTATTTTTATAGTTAGTTGGCAAATTTGGTAGTGAGCAATGTTTCTAAAAGGCTCGCATCCCGCCACGTCATGTCGTCACGCCGCTTTATATCACATCTTTTTGTAAACTCGATATTTATGGAATATGATATAAATATATGAATATTTTCATATTTTGTGTCGCTTTATGTCACGTCTTATAAACGCAAAATATTCGCCTTGGCCGCAAATGCGTAAGGCTTGGTCATCCCGCCACACAACGTCTCACGTTATTTAATGGCCCCTTAAATATGACTTTTTGCTTATTTTACCCCATGTAGTTTATAAGCTATCTATAAGAGTACTTCTCTAAAAAAAATTATACATAGATTCAAATTTTAAACGTAAAAATATTTTTGTCTTGTTGATAGTTTTTAGAAAAAATTGGGGCTTGTAAATAAGATGAGTTGCTCTGAGCTACCAGAGATGGTGGTGTAAATGAGTTGAGGATCTCATGAGTCATTTACACCACCATCTTTGTAGTAGCTCATGGTTAACATTTTTTTAACTTGATTTTTAGTTTGTTAAATCTATAAAACGATTCTTGTACTTTTAAGCTTTGAGAATGACTAAATAGCCCTTATATATATAATTAATTTATCTTTTTTGCAATATCTCAAGCTTTAAGTTCGTAAACTTTTGTAACATGACCATAGCCGAAGCTTAGTGAGGACTAGAAAAGGCTATTTCCTTTAGGATTTTTTCATATTTGCATATACACCCTTATATTAATGCACAATTTATATAATAAATCTTAGATTTTATAAATATACTATGATTTAGCCCTCTCAAAATTCATGAATTATACTTTAGCCCTCCTAATAAAAATGTTGAAGCCCCGCCATTGTATACGCCGAATCAAAAGTGTATGCATTTCAAAGTTACATTTCATCTAACTATTGTTATTTTCAATTTAAAAATCAAATGTATGTATGTTTAGAACCTCTAGTACACATAAGAGAATAAATCATTTCACAGTCGCGTAAAAATATTCGTTTTAAATCGATTTAAATTTTGTAAAATAAGTAAAAACATAGTGCAAAGTTATATTATACACGTTTTTTTTTCATTAGCTATGTCAAATTTGGGTATAAAGGATCCGGTGAGAAGGAAAACTAAAATGAGAAGAATTTTTAGCCACATATTTCAAATAAAAGAGAGATTTTAAAAGGAGATGCGTCTAATTTTATAGCTGCATCTGAAATATGTGGTTGTGGTTTCTTCTCACCTTTCTCATTTTAATTTTTCTTCTTATTTGATCCAGACTCATAAGTGAGCATGTTAAAAAAGAAAAAGAACATTAATCTATGAGGGACCGTATTGTAAGTTTGGATGTAACTTTATAAACTTTAGTCGGTTAAGCCAAAATAAGGCTCACATTTATACCCTATAATTTTCCAAGAGAGAATTAGCAGACGACGACATTGGGGACGACTCTCGATTTCAAGGTGAGAAATTTTTTTATTTTATTTTAACCTTATGTAGATTAGAGATTAGAAGGGTATTGCGAGTTTTATAAAAGTATATTTTATGCATATTAGAGTCGATTTAGGCTAACCAAAACATGTTTAACAAAGGGTTTAATTCGATGTTAATTGATGCAATGTATTTCAAAGGCCTTGTAGTCTAGCCATATTATTAAGCGGTTGCGGGTTCAAGTTTGAACTTAGATATATCATATAGAGTAAGGATCAAATGAGAAGTAAAATTAGAATGAGAAGGATGAGAAGAAACCACAACCGCACATTTGAGATGCACCTAAAGAAATAGATACATCTCCCCCTAAATTTCTCCTTCTTATTTGAAATGTGCGGCTCAAATTTCTTCTTATTCTTCTTATTTCAATTTATCTTCTCACTAGATCTCTTCCCATATCATATATGCATTGTGTGTGATATATTTGATGTGTATAGGATATTTATTGTAGGCCTTCTGATCTAAGAAAAAGAAGAGGTTGATATATGGAAATGGAGAAAATGACTACAATCCCTCAACCGAAAGATGTTCCGGTGGAGTTGATTCAACGTATACAATCGTTGTTGCGTTTAAAAGAAGCTGCACGTACTTGCATCTTGTCTAAGTCATGGCTACACGCTTGGTCTACCATCCCTACCCTCAGATTTTATCATCCTGGTCCTCGTAACGAATACGAGAAGCTGATTGACCGTACTTTGCAAAGGTATCACCGAGACAACATACCCATTGAATCTTTTCATTTTCTTTAGGCATTATTAAAACAACCAAGAGGAGATGGCTTCATGTTAAAACATGGATTTAGCGAGTAGTTTCCAAAACTTGTCTCAAAGAGCTTTCACTTTATATCGAGATTTTGATTGATGATTCGGTTACACTGCCAAATGAGTTATTCTCTAGTCCAAACCTCAATACAATAAATGTAACAACAGCATGCCTATTTGACACCTTTCGACTTTGAATTTGTACCAATCATGTGATCAAGTGTATGTCTCTGCGTGTGCTGGTCTTAGGTCAGGTCATTATACCTGAAGGCGTGTTGCATAATTTGTTGTCTACTTGTAGCTTACTTGAGAAGATTAAACTTTCATTCTGTAAGGGATTAAAAAATGTTATGGTCAAAAACCTTCTTCGTCTTCGTGAATTGAATATTTTATTTATAAAAGACTAGCAGGGTACCCGCGCAATGCGGCGGCGGGTACCCGGTAACTAAATGTTGTGGCGAGCGGCGGTGATGTGATGAGATGGTGGTGGCAAGGCGGTGGTGGCGCGTGGGTGGCGTGTGGTGGGGCCGAGGGCTCAAAATCTCCGTAATTGATGTAGGTTAACCGATCTATCGAATTGGCAAGAAAAAGATTTCATGGAAAATTTGCTTAAGACCGGTGGTGGCTTGACGACGGCGGTGGTTGCCGGAGAAGAGGGTGGCCAAGTAGGTAGAGAGAAGAGAGGTGTGTGTTTTTATGTGTAGAGAAGAGAGAGGGAGTGTGTTTTTATATCTTTCCATAATAAGTAACTTTAAAAATCTGAATTTTAAGCCTTCTAATTTTAGAAGACCTAAATGCATTATAAGGTAGTATAGATGACGCTCTTTGGGAGATCAATAATGTACCAAGTCTTAACTCCTTTTCTTACAGCTTGAAACGTGGGGTTTCGTGGAAGCCTATACCATTTCAAATGGATTCGTTAGAAAGTGTGACACAATTACATATGAAAGGCGTGATGATAGACAATTCGTTTTTGGACATAGTCAAATCAAAATTTGTTTTGCTCGAGAGTTTGGCCTTTAATATTGGGAAAGGGGGGCTCGAAAAATTGGTTATCACTAGTGATTCACTCAAATGGCTGACCCTACACGCATCTAAACGAGAACCAGTCAATATAGAAGTTTATGCTTCAAAATTACTTTCATTTATCTATACCGGCATTGACATGATACCTGGTCTCATGTTTTCAATTATTGCTCCAGAGGAAATTGAGCGTACTTTTAGTTGGCGGAAACCTATTGATCATTCGTTCTTTCTCAAAATGAGGGAAGTGCTCAATTCAGCACATATGTTTGACATTAACATACACAATCGTGTTTTAAATTCAATCGCACCTTTGGACATTGAATATCTTAGGAAAAGGGTCTTGTCTCCGGTTATGAATGTTCAACTTTCACTTGCAACATTTTTGGATGATCGTGTGTGGGAGGACTCGAGATTCTTTGATAATTTTTCTCAATTTGTCACCCGAATTACATAAAGTCCTCGGAACAAGTAATAAGGAAGATGATGGAAGGTAATATGACTAATCTTAAAGATGTTCAATTGAAAAATCCTTGTAATGGAAAATGGGAAGCTCTAACAAGTTCTTGGAAAAGTGTTCTTGACACACTCACTGGTCAATGTGACCTAGAGTGCAAACTACATTAGTTCTCTTAATAGAACATTTGGTTCGATTTTCTAATGCTATTTTAGTATTTTTGCTGCACTTTGTTCAGATTAAATTCATTTATGCAATTTCATGTTCCTTTTTTTGCCATGGTTGATACTGCTCCGGTTTAAAAGCATTAAAAACATTCATAATCACACAAAAAGCTGCAAATCATCATAATATTATGGTGAAATTTCATAATTAAGTTCTGATCTAACTAATGACCGTTAAAATTTACCTAAATTGATGAAAAGTGAGCATTAACTCTGTCAATAGCGTTTCCCGCGCAAATTTGGGGCAAATAATATTGCGGGAAGTTGCTTTTATAGTTGAAGGTAAATTATACGAGTACTTTAAAAAAAATGTTATGTAGGTTTTAAAAGTTTAAACTTGAAAATGTTTGTTGTCTTATTAATAAAGCTTTTAGGAAAAAGAAAAAAAGAAAAAAAATGGGGCTTGTTTGTTCTTTATGAGATACAGGTGTAAATAAGTTGAGCAACTCCTAAGCTGTACAAAGCATAGATGTCAAAATCTTGATCTTGATCTTAGGATCCTACGATTTTACGATACTACAAAGCAAAAACGATCTGGATTCTACATAGGATCTTTGCAAGTTTAAGACTTTACATGATCCCGATCTTGACCATACGATCTTAAAATCAAATCTGATCCGATCTTACTTTTCTCGGATTACAAACTAACAAACTACAAATTTATGGGTTGTTTTTTTGTAGAATTCCAAAAACAACATGTTAATCTTTCTAAACATTTCATAATCATATTTTAAGACAACATTTCTATGAAACATTCATAATATTTTGTGTTTATAATGTATAATAATTTGTAGATTTGTATAATATTACAAAAAGTCAAAAACTATTAAGAAATAACATTAGAGTAGGATCTTAAGATCCCGATCCGATCTTACGATCACGATCTTGCAAAGACAAAAGCGATCCTAGATAGGATCCCGATCTTGAAAACCTTGATACAAAGTTAATGGTGTAAATGAGTTGACATGATCTACTTGAAGGCGGTTAATATAACAACTGTATTTTTCGGTCCTTACTTAACCTTAAACTCAAAATTTTTCTATTTTGAAAGTTTACACTTTCACATTACGTATAATTATTTAATTAAATCGCATAAACAAGAAACACCCTCTTGTGCACTATGACTTTGGCCATGTCATAAAAACATAGCTTTAAGTTATATTGTATCAACGTAAATATTAAATCGAACTAAATTTTTCAGCGTAAAAACATAGCTTTAAGTTATATTATACTTTTTTTTCTTTTTCTTTTTTCATTGACCATGTCAAAGTTGGGTAAAAGTTGACTTGTGCATAAAAGAAAAAGAACATTAATTTATGAGGACCGTATTACAAAACTTTAGTCAGTTAGCCAAATTAAGGCTCACATATATATATACCCTATAATTTTCCAAAGTGAGAATTAGCAGACGACGACATTAAAGACGAATCTCGATTTCTAGGTAAGAGAATTTATTTTATTTTATTATTTTATTTTTTATTTTTTTGCAACCTTATGTAGATCAGATTAGAAGGGTATTGTGAGTTTGATAAAAGTATATTTTATGTAGAACATAATCGATTTAGGCTAACCAAAATATGTTTAACTAAGGGTTTAATTTGATTTTAACTAATGCAATGTGTATCAAAGGCTTTGTAGTCTAGCCATATATTTAAGCGGTTGTGTGATATATTTGTTGTGTTTATAGTTTTGATAGTTTTCCGTTTAATGAAATTATTGGTCAATTATAGGATATTTATTGTAGGCCTTCTGATCTAAGAAAAAGAAGAGGTTGATACTTGGAAATGGAGAAAATGACTACAATCCCTCAACCGAAAGATGTTCCGGTGGAGTTGATTCAACGTATACAATCGTTGTTGCGTTTAAAAGAAGCTGCACGTACTTGCATCTTGTCCAAGTCATGGCTACACGCTTGGTCTACCATCCCTACCCTCAGATTTTTTCATTATGACCCTGGTAACGAATACCAGAAGCTGATTGACCATACTTTGCAAAGGTATCACCGAGACAACATACCCATTGAATCTTTTCATCTTTCTTTAGGCATTATTAAAAACAACCAAGAGGAGTGGGCTTCTCATGTTAAAACATGGATTCAGCGAGTAGTTTCCAAAACTTGTCTCAAAGAGCTTTCACTTTATATCGAGATTTTGATTGATGATTCGGTTACACTGCCAAATGAGTTATTCTCTAGTCCAAACCTCAATACAATAAGTGTAAGAGCAGCATGCCCATTTAACACCTTTCGACTTCGAATTTGTACCAATCCTGTGATCAAGTGTATGTCTCTGCGTGTGCTGGCCTTATCTCGGATCATTATACCTGAAGACGTGTTGCATAATTTGTTGTCTACTTGTAGCTTACTTGAGAAGATTAAACTTTCATTCTGTGAGGGCTTAAAAAATGTTATGGTCAAAAACCTTCTTCGTCTTCGTGAATTGAATATTTTATTTATAAAAGATGACGCTCTTTGGGAGATCAATAATGTACCAAGTCTTCACTCCTTTTCTTACAGCTTGATACGTGGGGGGTTTTCGTGGAAGCCTATACCATTTCAAGTGGATTCGTTAGCAAGTTTGACACAATTACATATGAAAGGCGTGATGATAGACAATTCGTTTTTGGACATAGTCAAATCAAAATTTCTTTTGCTCGAGAGTTTGGCCTTTAATATTGGGAAAGGGGGGCTCGAAAAATTGGTTATCACTAGTGATTCACTCAAATGGCTGACCCTACACGTATCTAAACGAGAACCAGTCAATATAGAAGTTTATGCTTCAAAATTACTTTCATTTATCTATACTGGCATTGACATGATACCTGGTCTCATGTTTCCAATTATTGCTCCAGACAAAATTGAGCTTACTTTAAGGTGGCGGAAACCTATTGATCATTCGTTCTTTCTCAAGATGAGGGAAGTGCTCAATTCAGCACATATGTTTGATATTAACATACACAGTCGTGTATTTAATTCAATCGCACCTTTGGACATTGAATATCTTAGGAAAAGGGTCTTGTCTCCGGTTATGAACGTTCAACTTTCACTTGCAACATTTTTGGATGATCGTGTGTGGGAGGACTCGAGATTCTTTGATGCATTTTTCTCAATTTGTCGCCCGAATTACATAAAGTCCTCAGAACAAGTAATAAGGAAGATGATGGAAGGTAATATGACTAATCTTAAAGATGTTCAATTGAAAGATCCTCATAATGGAAAATGGGAAGCTCTAACAAGTTCTTGGAAAAGTGTTCTTGACACACTCACTGGTCAATGTGACCTAGAGTGCAAACTACATTGGTTCTCTTAATAGAACATTTGGTTCGATTTTCTAATGCTATTTTAGTATTTTTGCTGCACTTTGTTCAGATTAAATTCATTTCTGCAATTTCACATTCCTTTTTTTGCCATCGTTTATACAGCTCCAGTTTAAAAGCATTACAAACATTCATAATTAAGTTCAGATATAACTAATGACCTTTAAAATTTACCTAAATTGATGAAAAGTGAGCATTACCTCTGTCAATAGCGTTTCCCGAGCAAATTTGGGGCAAATAATATTGAGGGAAATTGCTTTTATAGTTGATGGCAAATTATATGAGTACTTTTATAAAAAATGTTACGCGGGTTTTAAAAGTTTAAACTTGAAAATGTTATGTAGCTTTTAAAAGTTTAAACTTGAAAATGTTTGTTGTCTCGATTTTCAAATGTTACAACATCACATTCAGGGAGTCATAAATTTAGGCTTTTCTAACTGTACAGATTACAGAACAACACTTATTTTTCTGCATGCATATTATACAAATGTAAACGATGTCAGGCTTACGTCTGCAACACAGACAACTACTACACAATCGATTTTGTCTCCTTTCTTTTGTTCTAAACCAAATCTCAAACACACACTTATAATCACTCTATCCCTTTCATATGCTCGTATGATACTTTCTTAATGGAATTTAAAAAAATGGCAATTCTTTCTGAGCGAATTTATTCTTTATGTGTTAATTAAGATTATTTATGTAAAAAAATTGTGCTTTACTATGTGTGTTAGAGCCTAAGGTGTGGTGACATTAGGTCAAGGTTTAACCTTTGTCACGTCAGCGCCAAATCAGCTTTAACATTTCACCTTAACTCACAAAAAAAACATCTCTTATCATAACATTCCCAAGTTAAAGTTTAACATTTGATATTTTCAAATTCAACCTCTAAACTAAAACAAACACTCCATTTTATATAAAAACATATCATTAATTCAAAAACATATTGCAATACGAAATTAAAATAAAAAAAGGTTACAACGAAATAAAAAAACACACTACAAATTAAACTACAACATAAAGGAAGTGACGAAAATACAATATAGTAACGAGGTTGCAAGTTATATTTTTTGATGATTCGGTCTTTTTATTCATTGATCCAAGCCACGAAATTTGGATCTTTGCCATCAGTGTCAATTATCAAAAATTTCATCTCTTCCAACCTTGTTATCGTTTCATCTTTGACTTGGGCGGCCCGATACGCCGCTTGGGCGGTTTCACGTTTGATACAATACTCGTTTGTCATAGTTTCGGTGAATTGGCTTGACGAGCTCATTCCTCCGGTGCTCGCTCCCCCAGTACTTGTCGTGCTCTCGGATCTTGCTTTCTTGGAAGCACGTTTTTCCCCATGGGGCGTGGTTGTTCATCATGACCAAACAAAGCCTCGTTTGTTTGGCTTGGGACATCGCCGGTTAAATCAACCGGATCCGGCGAGTCCCATTTCTTATGCTTACGCAAAACCTCCCAAGCCTCATCGAGAGCAAACGGCGCGGATTTGTGCTCGTCACGATACATTTGCTTCGCCCGTTTGAGGACATCCATCCTACTTTCCTCACTTCTCTGTGCCCGTTGCTCACGTTTGAAATACGCGTTGAACTTTGTGAAGTCACGGTTCAACGTTTTCCACTTGCTTGTTATCATATCCTTGGTGCGTCGTTGAAAATTGAATCTATTGAACTCATTTATGACCCAATGCCAAAATGTATCATATCCTTGTGCACGCCTCTTTTGGTTGCCAAAATCTAGCAACGCAGTTTTCGTCATCCTCATCGATTGGTTCGGGGTCTTTGGATTTTTTGGACTTTCGTTTACCACGACTTTTGGGCTTTGGAGAAGACGTGGGTGTTTCGGTAATATCGTGTGTTTCAGTTTGTGAATGTTGTGAGTGTTGTGAGAATTGTAGATTTAGAAAATTGATGTTTAGTGTGTTTTGTTGCCAAAACATAAAGTGTTGGTGTTGTAGGAAAAGATCTTGGCTCGACATGCCTAGTGGGTTGGGAAAAGAGACGTTGGGGTTTGAAGATGAACCCGCGTTCGTGGTTGAAGATGAACCCGGGTTTGAGGCATTCCACCCACCACCGAGAAGATTCATGAATGTATCATCGTTGTTGTTGCCTCCCGACATTTTTTTTAGTAATTGAAAATATAAGATTGAGTGAATTGAGTAGTGGAAGTGTGAAAAAAAATGGTGATTTATTTGGGTATTTATAGTGGTAATAAAACGGTTTTAATTGTAAAATATTATATGCTTATGGGCTTATGTCTATTCATCCTAATCTTGATTAACAAGTTAGGGTTTTATATGCCTTATAAATACCTCCTATTGTAACACTATGAATACATCTCAATAATAAGAATTCTCTTCCTCTCTCAATCTTGTGTTCTTATTTATTACATTCATAACAAGTTATCAAGACGAAGTTTGCTCCAAATAAGAAAAAAAGTTAAGATGTCAAATGCAAACATGTCAAAAGTGAACTTTGTTGTTCTTGATATTTACGGAAAAAATTATCTCCTTGGACTCTTGATGTCGAGATCCATCTAACTGCAAATAATTTGGGAGAAACAATAAAATTGGAAATAACGCCTCTTCACAAGAGCGCGCCAAAGCATTGATATTCCTCCGTCATCATCTTCATGAGGACCTCAAAAAGGAATACTTAACGGTGAAAGACCCGTTAGAATTGTGGCAAAGTTTAAAAGAAAGATTTGACTATCAAAAGCAAGTAATTCTTTCAAAAGCTCGCTATGATTGGATGCACCTTAGGTTGCAAGATTTTAAAAGTGTAAGCGAGTACAATTCCGCAATGTTCAGTATCACATCTAAATTAACATTGTGTGGAGAAAAGATTAATGACGAAGACATGCTAGAGAAAACTTTCTCTACTTTCCATGCTTCGAATATGCTTTTACAACAACAATATCGAGAACGTGGTTTCAAAAAATACCACGAATTAATATTCGTTCTCCTTGTTGCTGAACAAAATAATGAACTTTTGATGAAAAATCATCAAGCATGCCCACTACTGCATTGGCTTAAGTGAATGCAACATCAAATGTGAAGGGACGTTGTTGCTTCTTTTTCCAATGATGGAAATGATAACTAGCTATCTAGTCGCACTTTTATGTTTTAAGTTTAAGTTTTGTGTTGAATAAGCTAGGTTTATTCTAGCATTGTTACTAGTGATTTGTGGTTTTTTGTTATTTCTATTAATGAAGTACTTTTCTTTATAATTTTGTTTTAGACTATGAAATATTTATTAATTTTATGTTTAAAGATATGAAACTCATTTTTGGAAAATGGTGAAGACGAATGTTTAGTAGATAGTGAAACAAAAAATGCCATTTTGAAAAAAAAAATATATTCTTATGAATTTCATATAGCAAATGTGAATGTCAACACAATTTGTGGTACTAGCAACTTGATTGAAGGCTTTGGAAAAGCCTGTATTTTGTTACCTAAAGGTACAAAGTTAATAATAAATGATGCGTTGTATTCTAGTAGATCCTGGAGAAATCTACTAATTTTTAAAGATATAAGACGCAATGGTTATCATCTTGAAACCATAACTCAAAATAATATTGAGTATCTCCAAATTACATCCATTAAAAATGGGAAAAGGTCCATAATGGAAAGAATGAAAGGTCTGTCTTCTGCGTTGTATTTTACATACATAAATCAGACAGAAATAAATATGGTTTCTACCCGACAGGGTGTAGATCCCAAAATATTTACCCTTTGACATGATCAATTTGGTCATCCGGGCGATATAATGACGAGGAGAATAATTGAGAGCTCAAATGGGCATCCACTAAAGGACCTTAAGATCCTATTATCAAAAGATTTATCATGTGGAGTGTGTTCTCTTGAAAATATGATAACTAAGCCCTCAATCAATAATCTTGAAAATGAATCTCCTTTGTTTTTTGAAAGACTTAAAGGAGATATTTGTGGGTCAATTTGTGACAACTCGCAATTTCAGGTCATTTCTCAAAACAATTCACATTTCACTATTCCAACATTTATCGTAAACTAGGTTTGCGTGTTCCAAATTCGCGTAACCTTAATGGTTTAGCGGCAAATTCATGATCATATCATCACGTACATTTCATATGGACTAAGTTTAGTCTACATTTCATTAACATCATTTGCATCATAATAGTTCATTCATGACATTTCATTTCACTTGAACCGCGTAATTTTTATAATAAATAAACGTTATCGCGTGAGTTATTATTTTAAATAATTAATCCGTTACTTTCAAAAATGATCCCGACATATTTTTATACTTACCTTTAGTTTATAAAAACTATATTTTGAGTTTACCTAGTGTTCTAAATTTATTTTGAATATAAATCGTTAAAGTTATATTATTACGACGTTTTTCTTAAAAACTACTCGATAAATATTTTATCACTCAAATTTCACAAGGAATGTATTTTTACAATTTTTATAATATCATTATACTCTATTTTGATCTATTAAAAATTTACTTGTACCTAAAAGCTACCAAAACCTTACAAGTTATTACTACTTACACAAACTTATTACTTACACAATATTATTACACATTATTAAAAGAAAAAAAAAATAGATTGTGAAACACAATCCCCCCATATCCGGCCATGGGGGATGTACTAGTTAGTGATTTTTCTTCTTTTCTTTGATTGTATAGTCTTGCACACTACTTAAAGTCTTCCTTCATTCAATTCACTCATTCTATCTCATTTTCAAGTCAAATAAAAAGCTTTTTCTCTCCTTCTTCCTCATCACAAAAACCGGCCATATAGAGGAGTACAAAGGGATCATAAAATCTTTCTCAAGTCCAAGTTATTTACAATCTAGATAACATTCTTTATTAGGTTTTGAAATAAAAACCAAGAGTGTTTAGGTTTAACCTTGTTACTTGCACCTCATCATATTCACTTGTAAGCATGTTTCTTTCATTTTTCATATTTCCTTTTCATTTCATATGTATCTTTTCATTTTTGGAGCAAACATGCAAGACATATGTGATTTATACCATTTTACTTGATTTTGGAGTTTTATATATATGGTCATCCTATAATTATCCCCTTGGTATTCATTGGTCTTGATGGTGATTAGGAACCCATGACACCCTAAGAAGGTGTATGGTAGGATTAGATTAGTTTTGGAGTTGATTTGAAGGATTGGAATAGGTTTAGTACGAGAAAAACTATTTTCGACAAGTTATAAAAGTGGTCTGTCCTTATTTTGATTTTCTGGAAAACCGATGTAGGCACGACTTTTTGGCCTTGATATTTAGAAAATATACTTTAAAACGAATCAGTGGCCGCTTGAACGGATTAAAACGGAGTTATAACGAAGAAGTTATGAATTTTTAAAGTTTGACGACGAAATGTATATCTTTCAGAAAATTCAGCAAGCTATTTTTACATTGTTCGAGTCAAAAACGAGCCTTAAGCTTCACAAATTATTTCGACTTATCAAAAATCTATTAGTATACTTTGATACGAAGCTAAGGACATATAATACGTAGAAAACGGATTTGAAACGACAAAGATATGCACTTTTTCATGAAATTGCCGTAACTATTATTTTCTGAAAAACTATATTATTTTTACGATACAAGTGTTACGGTAGCTGTAACGTCCATGTTGGAGGCTGTTTTTAACCATGATGCAAAACTTTTTGGAACGAATTGTCTTTTAATAAAATCAAGTTCACCGACCATATTTTTCAAAACGACAAGCCGTTTGTATAGCGGAGTTGTAATAAATTATTTACGGATGTTTAAACTTGGCCGAAACTCATTTTTTCACAACAATTAGCAAAAATCACTATCTTTAACCCTTAATATCTTTATGTTCGAGACCTTTTGGACGAAAACTCCTGAACTGAAACTTTTAGATTTCGATACAAACTTTCCAAAACCGTCGAGTTCATTCTCTAACGATCGACGTACACCATTTTACGACTAGTTTTCCAAAGCCATTTTGTTAATTTCATGGAAATTCACGACATTGTTTTACTGACGAAAAGTGAAAATTTCACCATAAATCATTATAAAACCATTGTAGGATGACATTTTGACGTAAATACTTATAAAGTGATTTAAGAATGGTCTAGACGTCAAAAGAGTATTTTTTTTTTTTTTGACGACGAGTAATATTTTCAAAACTCGCAAATGGTATAAATAACATACTGAAATGCATGCATAACATTACATTGCAACTCATTACATATCACATCATTCGTAATAGGTCCGATTAACGATCACGCTATACCTCGATGTACTCACTCTTGTCATCATACCGGTTTATCAAGTGAGTTTTCATAGCCCCTTTTACTTGTTTTCATAACTGCTTGGGGAGATGCATGCTTAACTATTTTTCACAAGTACTTTAAACTATTACGGATTACCGTGAGTTTTCATAGCCCCACTTTTACTTGTTTTCATAACTATTTTTGGGAGATACATGCTTAACTAGTTTTCACAAGTACTTTAGATTTTAAGGCTAAATTCTATCACGATCACCATTGTTTCAAAATCAAGTGTTATACTATATCAATTGTTCTCGTTAGTGTGCTATAGTTATCGTCGAATAAAGTACTATATCGCTTGACTCATCGATACATTGAGTCATGTACTATTGATTATGTGCTACGCTTCTACGTCAGATAATGTTCTAAATCGGTTGACTCGATACATTGAGTCTAGTCCTATTGATTAAGTGCTATTGTTCTACGTCGAGTTAGATACTATTGTGAATTCATTTGACATCATGTGTTTGAATATAAACTATACACATTTTGGCGGTGGGTTGTGAACACACAGTTGCAAGTTTTGTATGGGCGGAACTTGGGCTGGGTGGATTTACAATGCCTTTCTTGCATAAACGATTTTGAAAGGCTTTACATTTCAACACAAACTCTATGAACTCACTCAACCTTTGTGTTGACACTTTTAGCATGTTTTATCTCGTATCTAAGGTATTCACTTCATGGCATGCATTTGGACACATCTTAGAGTCGCGGTGACGACGCGTCTCACTTGGGTTTTACGTGCTTTAAAACATCGTTTGAATTGTAACAAACTTATTTCCGCACAAGTTGATTTACATTTGGGACCTACTTTGTAAACTCGATTATTTTATTAAATCAAATGATGTATTTTCCAAACGACACTTTAGGTCGTTCAATATAATGTGATTGTGATGCTATGACATCAATCCCGTGAATTCCATTCCGGCGCAAAATGATAATTTGGGGTGTGATGATTGGCATCGAGCTTGATTATAGAGAACTAGGTTGCATCATTGACCCTAGACTATAACTACATCATCATAGCATCTCATCATTTCATCACAAGTGCATGTTCACTTTGCATGCGATTTATACGCACATTTTTCGAGTTATTTACTTTCATTTCATAACGATTGTCACATGGATGCCCTTAAATACCCATCCCATTATTTTTCCTCATACTCTAATGTGGTGAATGCCCCGTCATTCTCTATTTAAAAAAAAAAAAAAAAAAAAAAAAAAAAAAAATTCACCAAGTTGACTTAACACCTAACATCATATGAGTCGATTAGTCCAAGCATTGCATAGTTACTCCTAAATTATACATAGCCCGATCACCTATGTCTAATTCAGAAGAATCATGCAATGAAGGGAGTAGGAGCTTATATGTAAGCAATCCGCATCGAGCCAAATTTTCAAAGTCCTCCTACAAACCAATTTAGCCTAATCTCATGACAGTTCTTGTTTGATGAGTTGTGAGATTAAGTGAAAATTGGTTGGTAAAAAGTCTTTTGAGGGTTTTGCTTGAGAATGGGAAAGTTTGCCACATCAAACCCTAAACCCGAGAGACCAACACGAACTGAATTCAGGGACTGAATTCCTTTTTGGATGGGCGAATGTGACAACTCGCAATTTCAGGTCATTTCTCAAAACAATTCACATTTCACTATTCCAACATTTATCGTAAACTAGGTTTCGTGTTCCAAATTCGCAGAACCTTAATGGTTTAGCGGCAAATTCATGATCATATCATCACGTACATTTCATATGGACTAAGTTTAGTCTATATTTCATTAACATCATTTGCATCATAATAGTTCATTCATGACATTTCATTTCACTTGAACCGCGTAATTTTTATAATAAATAAACGTTATCGCGTGAGTTATTATTTTAAATAATTAATCCGTTACTTTCAAAATGATCCCGACATATTTTTATACTTACCTTTAGTTTATAAAACTATATTTTGAGTTTACCTAGTGTTCTAAATTTATTTTGAATATAAATCGTTAAAGTTATATTATTACGACGTTTTTCTTAAAAACTACTCGATAAATATTTTATCACCAAATTTCACAAGGAATGTATTTTTACAATTTTATAATATCATTATACTCTATTTTGATCTATTAAAATTTACTTGTACCTAAAAGCTACCAAAACCTTACAAGTTATTACTACTTACACAAACTTATTACTTACACAATATTATTACACATTATTAAAAGAAAAAAAATAGATTGTGAAACAAATCCCCATATCCGCCATGGGGGATGTGTACTAGTTGGTGATTTTTCTTCTTTTCTTTGATTGTATAGTCTTGCACACTACTTAAAGTCTTCCTTCATTCAATTCACTCATTCTATCTCATTTTCAAGTCAAATAAAAGCTTTTTCTCCTTCTTCCTCATCACAAAACCGCCATATAGAGGAGTACAAAGGATCATAAAATCTTTCTCAAGTCCAAGTTATTTACAATCTAGATAACATTCTTTATTAGGTTTTGAAATAAAACCAAGAGTGTTTAGGTTTAACCTTGTTACTTGCACCTCATCATATTCACTTGTAAGCATGTTTCTTTCATTTTCATATTTCCTTTTCATTTCATATGTATCTTTTCATTTTGGAGCAAACATGCAAGACATATGTGATTTATACCATTTTACTTGATTTTTGGAGTTTTATATATATATGGTCATCCTATAATTATCCCTTGGTATTCATTGGTCTTGATGGTGATTAGGAACCCATGACACCCTAAGAAGGTGTATGGTAGGATTAGATTAGTTTTGGAGTTGATTTGAAGGGATTGGAATAGGTTTAGTACGAGAAAAACTATTTTCGACAAGTTATAAAAGTGGTCTGTCCTTATTTTGATTTTCTGGAAAACCGACAGTAGGCACGACTTTTTGGCCTTGATATTTAGAAAATATACTTTAAAACGAATCCGTGGCGCTTGAACGGATTAAAACGGAGTTATAACGAAGAAGTTATGAATTTTAAAGTTTGACGACTAAATGTATATCTTTCAGAAAATTCAGCAAGCTATTTTTACATTGTTCGAGTCAAAAACGAGCCTTAAGCTTCACAAATTATTTCGACTTATCAAAAATCTATTAGTATACTTTGATACGAAGCTAAGGACATATAATACGTAGAAAACGGATTTAAAACGACAAAGATATGCACTTTTTCATGAAATTGCCGTAACTATTATTTTCTGAAAAACTATATTATTTTCACGATACAAGTGTTACGGTAGTCAGTAACGTCCATGTTGGAGGTGTTTTTAACCATGATGCAAAACTTTTGGAACGAATTGTCTTTTAATAAAATCAAGTTCACCGACCATATTTTCAAAGCGACAAGCCGCTTGTATAGCGAGTTGTAATAAATTATTTACGGATGTTTAAACTTGGCGAAACTCATTTTTTTCACAACAATTAGCAAAATCACTATCTTTAACCCTTAATATCTTTATGTTCGAGACCTTTTGGACGAAAACTCCTGAACTGAAACTTTTAGATTTCGATACAAACTTTCCAAAACCGTCGAGTTCGTTTCTCTAACGATCGACGTACACCATTTTACGACTAGTTTTCCAAAGCCATTTTGTTAATTTCATGGAAATTCGACGACATTGTTTTACGACGAAAAGTGAAAATTTCACCATAAATCATTATAAAACCATTGTAGGATGACATTTTGACGTAAATACTTATAAAGTGATTTAAGAATGGTCTAGACGTCAAAAGAGTATTTTTTTTTTTTTTTTGACGACGAGTAATATTTTCAAAACTCGCAAATGGTATAAATAACATACGAAATGCATGCATAACATTACATTGCAACTCATTACATATCACATCATTCGTAATAGGTCCAGATTAACGTATCACGCTATACCTCGATGTACTCACTCTTGTCATCATACCAGTTTATCAGTGAGTTTTCATAGCCCTGCTTTTACTTGTTTTCATAACTGCTTTGGGAGATGCATGCTTAACTATTTTCACAAGTACTTTAAACTATTACGGATTACCGTGAGTTTTCATAGCCCCACTTTTACTTGTTTTCATAACTATTTTGGGGAGATACATGCTTAACTAGTTTTCACAAGTACTTTAGATTTTAAGGCTAAATTCTATCACGATCACCATTGTTTCAAAATCAAGTGTTATACTATATCAATTGTTCTCGTCGGTGCTATAGTTATACGTCGAATAAAGTACTATATCGCTTGACTCATCGATACATTGAGTCATGTACTATTGATTATGTGCTACGCTTCTACGTCAGATAATGTTCTAAATCGATTGACTACCGATACATTGAGTCTAGTCCTATTGATTAAGTGCTATTGTTCTACGTCGAGTTAGATACTATTGTGAATTCATTTGACATCATGTGTTTGAATATAAACTATACACATTTTGGCAGTGGGTTGTGAACACACAGGTTGCAAGTTTTGTATGGGCGGAACTTGGAACTGGGTGGATTTACAATGCCTTTGCTGCATAAATGATTTTGAAAGGCTTTACATTTCAACACAAACTCTATGAACTCACTCAACCTTTGTGTTGACACTTTTTAGCATGTTTTATCTCAGGTATCTAAGGTATTCACTTCATGGCATGCATTTGGACACATCTTAGAGTCGCGGTGACGACGCGTCTCACTTGGGTTTTACGTACTTTAAAACATCGTTTGAATTGTAACAAACTTATTTCCGCACAAGTTGATTTACATTTGGGACCTACTTTGTAAACTCTGATTATTTTATTAAATCAAATGATGTATTTTCCAAACGACACTTTAGGTCGTTCAATATAACTGTGATTGTGATGCTATGACAACAATCCCGTGAATTCCATTCCACCGCAAAAAAGATAATTTGGGGTGTGATGATTGGCATCGAGCTTGGTTATAGAGAACTAGGTTGCATCATTGACCCTAGACTATAACTACATCATCATAGCATCTCATCATTTCATCACAAGTGCATGTTCACTTTGCATGCGATTTATACGTACATTTTTCGAGTTATTTACTTTCATTTCATAACGATTGTCACATGGATGCCCTTAAATACCCATCCCATTATTTTTCCTCATACTTAATGTGGTGAATGCCCGTCATTCCCTATTTAAAAAAAAAAAAAAAAAAAAAAAAAAAAAAAAATTCACCAAGTTGACTTAACACCTAACATCATATGAGTCGATTAGTCCAAGCATTGCATAGTTACTCTAAATTATACATAGCCCGATCACCTATGTCTAATTCAGAAGAATCATGCAATGAAGGGAGTAGAGGCTTATATGTAAGCAATTCAGAATCGAGCCAAATTTTCAAAGTCCTCCTACAAACCAATTTAGCCTAATCTCATGATGCTTCTTGTTTGATGAGTTGTGAGATTAAGTGAAAATTGGTTGGTAAAAGTCTTTGAGGGTTTTGCTGAGAATGGGAAAGTTTGCCACATCAAACCCTAAACCCGAGAGACCAACACGAACCGAATTGTGGATCGAATTCCTTTTGATGGGCGAATGTGACAACTCGCAATTTCGTGTCATTTCTCAAAACAATTCACATTTCACTATTCCAACATTTATCGTAAACTAGGTTTGCGTGTTCCAAATTCGCGTAACCTTAATGGTTTAGCGGCAAATTCATGATCATATCATCACGTACATTTCATATGGACTAAGTTTAGTCTATATTTCATTAACATCATTTGCATCATAATAGTTCATTCATGACATTTCATTTCACTTGAACCGCGTAATTTTATAATAAATAAACGTTATCGCGTGAGTTATTATTTTAAATAATTAATCCGTTACTTTCAAAATGATCCCGACATATTTTTATACTTACCTTTAGTTTATAAAACTATATTTTGAGTTTACCTAGTGTTCTAAATTTATTTTGAATATAAATCGTTAAAGTTATATTATTACGACGTTTTCTTAAAAACTACTCGATAAATATTTTATCACTCAAATTTCACAAGGAATGTATTTTTACAATTTTATAATATCATTATACTCTATTTTGATCTATTAAAATTTACTTGTACCTAAAAGCTACCAAAACCTTACAAGTTATTACTACTTACACAAACTTATTACTTACACAATATTATTACACATTATTAAAAGAAAAAAAATAGATTGTGAACACAATCCCCATATCCGCCATGGGGGATGTGTACTAGTTGGTGATTTTTCTTCTTTTCTTTGATTGTATAGTCTTGCACACTACTTAAAGTCTTCCTTCATTCAATTCACTCATTCTATCTCATTTTCAAGTCAAATAAAAGCTTTTTCTCCTTCTTCCTCATCACAAAACCGCCATATAGAGGAGTACAAAGGATCATAAAATCTTTCTCAAGTCCAAGTTATTTACAATCTAGATAACATTCTTTATTAGGTTTTGAAATAAAACCAAGAGTGTTTAGGTTTAACCTTGTTACTTGCACCTCATCATATTCACTTGTAAGCATGTTTCTTTCATTTTCATATTTCCTTTTCATTTCATATGTATCTTTTCATTTTGGAGCAAACATGCAAGACATATGTGATTTATACCATTTTACTTGATTTTGGAGTTTTATATATATGGTCATCCTATAATTATCCCTTGGTATTCATTGGTCTTGATGGTGATTAGGAACCCATGACACCCTAAGAAGGTGTATGGTAGGATTAGATTAGTTTTGGAGTTGATTTGAAGGGATTGGAATAGGTTTAGTACGAGAAAACTATTTTCGACAAGTTATAAAAGTGGTCTGTCCTTATTTTGATTTTCTGGAAAACCGACAGTAGGCACGACTTTTGGCCTTGATATTTAGAAAATATACTTTAAAACGAATCCGTGGCGCTTGAACGGATTAAAGCGGAGTTATAACGAAGAAGTTATGAATTTTAAAGTTTGACGACGAAATGTATATCTTTCGTAAAATTCAGCAAGCTATTTTTACATTGTTCGAGTCAAAACGAGCCTTAAGCTTCACAAATTATTTCGACTTATCAAAAATCTATTAGTATACTTTGATACGAAGCTAAGGACATATAATACGAGAAAACGGATTTGAAACGACAAAGATATGCACTTTTTCATGAAATTGCCGAACTATTATTTTCCGAAAAACTATATTATTTTCACGATACAAGTGTTACGGTAGTCAGAACGTCCATGTTGGAGGCTGTTTTAACCATGATGCAAAACTTTTGGAACGAATTGTCTTTTAATAAAATCAAGTTCACCGACCATATTTTCAAAACGACAAGCCGTTTGTATAGCGGAGTTGTAATAAATTATTTACGGATGTTTAAACTTGGCGAAACTCATTTTTTTCACAACAATTAGCAAAATCACTATCTTTAACCCTTAATATCTTTATGTTCGAGACCTTTTGACTGAAAACTCCCGAATCGAAACTTTTAGATTTCGATACAAACTTTCCAAAACCGTCGAGTTCGTTTCTCTAACGATCGACGTACACCATTTTACGACTAGTTTTCCAAAGCCATTTTTGTTAATTTCATGGAAATTCGGCGACATTGTTTTACTGACGAAAAGTGAAAATTTCACCATAAATCATTACGAAACCATTGTAGGATGACATTTTGACGTAAAAACTTGTAAAGTCATTTTTGAATGGTCTAGACGTCAAAAGAGTATTTTTTTTTTGACGACGAGTAATATTTTCAAAACTCGCAAATGGTATAAATAACATACGAAATGCATGCATAACATTACATTGCAACTCATTACATATCACATCATTCGTAATAGGTCCAGATTAACGTATCACGCTATACCTCGTTGTACTCACTCTTGTCATCATACCGCTTTATCAAGTGAGTTTTCATAGCCCCGCTTACTTGTTTTCATAACTGTTTTGGGGGAGATGCATGCTTAACTATTTTTCACAAGTACTTTAAACTATTACGGATTACCGTGAGTTTTCATAGCCCCACTTTTACTTGTTTTCATAACTATTTTTGGGGGAGATACATGCTTAACTAGTTTTCACAAGTACTTTAGATTTTAAGGCTAAATTCTATCACGATCACCATTGTTTCAAAATCAAGTGTTATACTATATCAATTGTTCTCGTTCGTGTGCTATAGTTATACGTCGAATAAAGTACTATATCAGTTGACTACTGATACATTGAGTCATGTACTATTGATTATGTGCTACAGCCTCGTCAGATAATGTTCTAAATCGCTTGACTACCGATACATTGAGTCTAGTCCTATTGATTAAGTGCTATTGTTCTACGTCGAGTTAGATACTATTGTGAATTCATTTGACATCATGTGTTTGAATATAAACTATACACATTTTGGCAAGGGTTGTGAACACACAGTTGCAAGTTTTGTATGGGCGGAACTTGGGCCTGGGTGGATTTACAATGCCTTTCTTGCATAAATGATTTTGAAAGGCTTTACATTTCAACACAAACTCTATGAACTCACTCAACCTTTGTGTTGACACTTTTAGCATGTTTTATCTCGGTATCTAAGGTATTCACTTCATGGCATGCATTTGGACACATCTTAGAGTCGCGGTGACGACGCTCTCACTGGGTTTTACGTGCTTTAAAACATCGTTTGAATTGTAACAAACTTATTTCCGCACAAGTTGATTTACATTTGGGACCTACTTTGTAAACTCGATTATTTTATTAAATCAAATGATGTATTTTCCAAACGACACTTTAGGTCGTTCAATATAACGTGATTGTGATGCTATGACACCAATCCCGTGAATTCCATTCCACGCAAAATGAGATAATTTGGGGTGTGACAGATTGGCATCGAGCTTGATTATAGAGAACTAGGTTGCATCATTGACCTAGACTATAACTACATCATCATAGCATCTCATCATTTCATCACAAGTGCATGTTCACTTTGCATGCGATTTATACGTACATTTTTCGAGTTATTTACTTTCATTTCATAACGATTGTCACATGGATGCCCTTAAATACCCATCCCATTATTTTTCCTCATACTCTAATGTGGTGAATGCCCTGTCATTCCCTATTTAAAAAAAAAAAAAAAAAAAAACATATGAGTCGATTAGTCCAAGCATTGCATAGTTACTCCTAAATTATACATATCCTGATCACCTATGTCTAATTCGGAAGAATCATGCAATGAAGGGAGTAGTAGGCTTATATGTATAAGCAATTCGTGTCGAGCCAAATTTTCAAAGTCCTCCTACAAACCAATTTAGCCTAATCTCATGACAGTTCTTGTTTGATGAGTTGTGAGATTAAGTGAAAATTGGTTGGTAAAAAGTCTTTTGAGGGTTTTGCTTGAGAATGGGAAAGTTTGCCACATCAAACCCTAAACCCGAGAGACCAACACGAACTGAATTCAGGGACTGAATTCCTTTTTGGATGGGCGAATGTGACAACTCGCAATTTCAGGTCATTTCTCAAAACAATTCACATTTCACTATTCCAACATTTATCGTAAACTAGGTTTGCGTGTTCCAAATTCGCGTAACCTTAATGGTTTAGCGGCAAATTCATGATCATATCATCACGTACATTTCATATGGACTAAGTTTAGTCTATATTTCATTAACATCATTTGCATCATAATAGTTCATTCATGACATTTCATTTCACTTGAACCGCGTAATTTTTATAATAAATAAACGTTATCGCGTGAGTTATTATTTTAAATAATTAATCCGTTACTTTCAAAAATGATCCCGACATATTTTTATACTTACCTTTAGTTTATAAAACTATATTTTGAGTTTACCTAGTGTTCTAAATTTATTTTGAATATAAATCGTTAAAGTTATATTATTACGACGTTTTCTTAAAAACTACTCGATAAATATTTTATCACTCAAATTTCACAAGGAATGTATTTTTACAATTTTATAATATCATTATACTCTATTTTGATCTATTAAAATTTACTTGTACCTAAAAGCTACCAAAACCTTACAAGTTATTACTACTTACACAAACTTATTACTTACACAATATTACACATTATTAAAAGAAAAAAATAGATTGTGAACACAATCCCCCCATATCCGGCCATGGGGGATGTGTACTAGTTGGTGATTTTTTCTTCTTTTCTTTGATTGTATAGTCTTGCACACTACTTAAAGTCTTCCTTCATTCAATTCACTCATTCTATCTCATTTTCAAGTCAAATAAAAAGCTTTTTCTCTCCTTCTTCCTCATCACAAAAACCGGCCATATAGAGGAGTACAAAGGGATCATAAAATCTTTCTCAAGTCCAAGTTATTTACAATCTAGATAACATTCTTTATTAGGTTTTGAAATAAAAACCAAGAGTGTTTAGGTTTAACCTTGTTACTTGCACCTCATCATATTCACTTGTAAGCATGTTTCTTTCATTTTTCATATTTCCTTTTCATTTCATATGTATCTTTTCATTTTTGGAGCAAACATGCAAGACATATGTGATTTATACCATTTTACTTGATTTTTGGAGTTTTATATATATGGTCATCCTATAATTATCCCTTGGTATTCATTGGTCTTGATGGTGATTAGGAACCCATGACACCCTAAGAAGGTGTATGGTAGGATTAGATTAGTTTTGGAGTTGATTTGAAGGGATTGGAATAGGTTTAGTACGAGAAAAACTATTTTCGACAAGTTATAAAAGTGGTCTGTCCTTATTTTGATTTTCTGGAAAAACCGACAGTAGGCACGACTTTTTGGCCTTGATATTTAGAAAATATACTTTAAAACGAATCCGTGGCCGCTTGAACGGATTAAAACGGAGTTATAACGAAGAAGTTATGAATTTTTAAAGTTTGACGACGAAATGTATATCTTTCAGAAAATTCAGCAAGCTATTTTTACATTGTTCGAGTCAAAAACGAGCCTTAAGCTTCACAAATTATTTCGACTTATCAAAAATCTATTAGTATACTTTGATACGAAGCTAAGGACATATAATACGTGAAAGCGGATTTGAAACGACAAAGATATGCACTTTTTCATGAAATTGCCGTAACTATTATTTTCCGAAAACTATATTATTTTCACGATACAAGTGTTACGGTGGTCAGAACGTCCATGTTGGAGGTGTTTTTAACCATGATGCAAAACTTTTGGAGCGAATTGTCTTTTAATAAAATCAAGTTCACCGACCATATTTTTCAAAGCGACAAGCCGTTTGTATAGCGGAGTTGTAATAAATTATTTACGGATGTTTAAACTTGGCGAAACTCATTTTTTCACAACAATTAGCAAAAATCACTATCTTTAACACTTAATATCTTTATGTTCGAGACCTTTTGGACGAAAACTCTGAATGAAACTTTTAGATTTCGATACAAACTTTCCAAAACCGTCGAGTTCATTCTCTAACGATCGACGTACACCATTTTACGACTAGTTTTCCAAAGCCGTTTTGTTAATTTCATGGAAATTCCGGCGACATTGTTTCTGACGAAAAGTGAAAATTTCACCATAAATCATTATAAAACCATTGTAGGATGACATTTTGACGTAAATACTTATAAAGTGATTTAAGAATGGTCTAGACGTCAAAAGAGTATTTTTTTTTTTTTTTTGACGACGAGTAATATTTTCAAAACTCGCAAATGGTATAAATAACATACGAAATGCATGCATAACATTACATTGCAACTCATTACATATCACATCATTCGTAATAGGTCCAGATTAACGTATCACGCTATACCTCAGTGTACTCACTCTTGTCATCATACCAGTTTATCAAGTGAGTTTTCATAGCCCCTGCTTTTACTTGTTTTCATAACTGTTTTGGGGGAGATGCATGCTTAACTATTTTTCACAAGTACTTTAAACTATTACGGATTACCGTGAGTTTTCATAGCCCACTTTACTTGTTTTCATAACTATTTTGGGGAGATACATGCTTAACTAGTTTTCACAAGTACTTTAGATTTTAAGGCTAAATTCTATCACGATCACCATTGTTTCAAAATCAAGTGTTATACTATATCAATTGTTCTCGTTCGTGTGCTATAGTTATCGTCGAATAAAGTACTATATCGCTTGACTCATCGATACATTGAGTCATGTACTATTGATTATGTGCTACGGTTCTCGTCGTATAATGTTCTAAATCGGTTGACTCTTGATACATTGAGTCTAGTCCTATTGATTAAGTGCTATTGTTCTCGTCGAGTTAGATACTATTGTGAATTCATTTGACATCATGTGTTTGAATATAAACTATACACATTTTGGCGATGGGTTGTGAACACACAGTTTGCAAGTTTTGTATGGGCGGAACTTGAACTGGTGGATTTACAATGCCTTTCTTTGCATAAATGATTTTGAAAGGCTTTACATTTCAACACAAACTCTATGAACTCACTCAACCTTTGTGTTGACACTTTTAGCATGTTTTATCTCGGTATCTAAGGTATTCACTTCATGGCATGCATTTGGACACATCTTAGAGTCGCGGTGACGACGCGTCTCACTGGGTTTTACGTACTTTAAAACATCGTTTGAATTGTAACAAACTTATTTCCGCATGTTGATTTACATTTGGGACCTACTTTGTAAACTCGATTATTTTATTAAATCAAATGATGTATTTTCCAAACGACACTTTAGGTCGTTCAATATAATCGTGATTGTGATGCTATGACAATCAATCCCGTGAATTCCATTCATTGCAAAATGATAATTTGGGGTGTGACAGATTGGCATCGAGCTTGATTATAGAGAACTAGGTTGCATCATTGACCTAGACTATAACTACATCATCATAGCATCTCATCATTTCATCACAAGTGCATGTTCACTTTGCATGCGATTTATCGTACATTTTTCGAGTTATTTACTTTCATTTCATAACGATTGTCACATGGATGCCCTTAAATACCCATCCCATTATTTTTCCTCATACTTAATGGTGAATGCCTGTCATTCCTATTTAAAAAAAAAAAAAAACATATGAGTCGATTAGTCCAAGCATTGCATAGTTACTCCTAAATTATACATATCCCGATTACCTATGTCTAATTCGGAAGAATCATGCAATGAAGGGAGTAGTAGGCTTATATGTGTAAGCAATTCATGTCGAGCCAAATTTTCAAAAGTCCTCCTACAAACCAATTTAGCCTAATCTCATGACAGCGGTTCTTGTTTGATGAGTTGTGAGATTAAGTGAAAATTGGTTGGTAAAAGTCTTTGAGGGTTTTGCTGAGAATGGGAAAGTTTGCCACATCAAACCCTAAACCCGAAACCAACACGAATCGAATTCGGGGATTGAATTCCTTTTTAGATGGGCGAATGTGACAACTCGCAATTTCGTGTCATTTCTCAAAACAATTCACATTTCACTATTCCAACATTTATCGTAAACTAGGTTTGCGTGTTCCAAATTGCAGAACCTTAATGGTTTAGCGGCAAATTCATGATCATATCATCACGTACATTTCATATGGACTAAGTTTAGTCTATATTTCATTAACATCATTTGCATCATAATAGTTCATTCATGACATTTCATTTCACTTGAACCGCGTAATTTTTATAATAAATAAACGTTATCGCGTGAGTTATTATTTTAAATAATTAATCCGTTACTTTCAAAAATGATCCCGACATATTTTTATACTTACCTTTAGTTTATAAAAACTATATTTTGAGTTTACCTAGTGTTCTAAATTTATTTTGAATATAAATCGTTAAAGTTATATTATTACGACGTTTTTCTTAAAAACTACTCGATAAATATTTTATCACTCAAATTTCACAAGGAATGTATTTTTACAATTTTTATAATATCATTATACTCTATTTTGATCTATTAAAAATTTACTTGTACCTAAAAGCTACCAAAACCTTACAAGTTATTACTACTTACACAAACTTATTACTTACACAATATTATTACACATTATTAAAAGAAAAAAAAAATAGATTGTGAAACACAATCCCCCCATATCCGGCCATGGGGGGGGATGTGTACTAGTTGGTGATTTTTTCTTCTTTTCTTTGATTGTATAGTCTTGCACACTACTTAAAGTCTTCCTTCATTCAATTCACTCATTCTATCTCATTTTCAAGTCAAATAAAAGCTTTTCTCTCCTTCTTCCTCATCACAAAAACCGGCCATATAGAGGAGTACAAAGGGATCATAAAATCTTTCTCAAGTCCAAGTTATTTACAATCTAGATAACATTCTTTATTAGGTTGTGAAATAAAAACCAAGAGTGTTTAGGTTTAACCTTGTTACTTGCACCTCATCATATTCACTTGTAAGCATGTTTCTTTCATTTTTCATATTTCCTTTTCATTTCATATGTATCTTTTCATTTTGGAGCAAACATGCAAGACATATGTGATTTATACCATTTTACTTGATTTTGGAGTTTTATATATATATGGTCATCCTATAATTATCCCTTGGTATTCATTGGTCTTGATGGTGATTAGGAACCCATGACACCCTAAGAAGGTGTATGGTAGGATTAGATTAGTTTTGGAGTTGATTTGAAGGATTGGAATAGGTTTAGTACGAGAAAAACTATTTTCGACAAGTTATAAAAGTGGTCTGTCCTTATTTTGATTTTCTGAAAAACCGACAGTAGGCACGACTTTTTGGCCTTGATATTTAGAAAATATACTTTAAAACGAATCCGTGGCAGCTTGAACGGATTAAAACGGAGTTATAACGAAGAAGTTATGAATTTTTAAAGTTTGACGACTAAATGTATATCTTTCGAGAAAATTCACAAGCTATTTTTACATTGTTCGAGTCAAAACGAGCCTTAAGCTTCACAAATTATTTCGACTTATCAAAATCTATTAGTATACTTTGATACGAAGCTAAGGACATATAATACGTGAAAACGGATTTGAAACGACAAAGATATGCACTTTTTCATGAAATTGCCGTAACTATTATTTTCCGAAAACTATATTATTTTCACGATACAAGTGTTACGGTGAGTGTAATGTCCATGTTGGAGGTCGTTTTAACCATGATGCAAAACTTTTGGAACAATTGTCTTTTAATAAAATCAAGTTCACCGACCATATTTTTCAAAACGACAAGCCGTTTGTATAGCGGAGTTGTAATAAATTATTTACGGATGTTTAAACTTGGCGAAACTCATTTTTTCACAACAATTAGCAAAATCACTATCTTTAACACTTAATATCTTTATGTTCGAGACCTTTTGACGAAAACTCCTGAACTGAAACTTTTAGATTTCGATACAAACTTTCCAAAAGCGTCGAGTTCGTTTCTCTAACGATCGACGTACACCATTTTACGACTAGTTTTCCAAAGCCATTTTGTTAATTTCATGGAAATTCCGACGACATTGTTTTACTGACGAAAAGTGAAAATTTCACCATAAATCATTATAAAACCATTGTAGGATGACATTTTGACGTAAATACTTATAAAGTGATTTAAGAATGGTCTAGACGTCAAAGAGTATTTTTTTTTTTTTGACGATTTAGTAATATTTTCAAAACTCGCAAATGGTATAAATAACATACTGAAATGCATGCATAACATTACATTGCAACTCATTACATATCACATCATTCGTAATAGGTCCGATTAACGTATCACGCTATACCTCGTTGTACTCACTCTTGTCATCATACCGGTTTATCAAGTGAGTTTTCATAGCCCCGCTTTACTTGTTTTCATAACTGCTTGGGGAGATGCATGCTTAACTATTTTTCACAAGTACTTTAAACTATTACGGATTACCGTGAGTTTTCATAGCCCCACTTTTACTTGTTTTCATAACTATTTTGGGAGATACATGCTTAACTAGTTTTCACAAGTACTTTAGATTTTAAGGCTAAATTCTATCACGATCACCATTGTTTCAAAATCAAGTGTTATACTATATCAATTGTTCTCGTTCGTGTGCTATAGTTATATCGTCGAATAAAGTACTATATCGCTTGACTACCGATACATTGAGTCATGTACTATTGATTATGTGCTACGGTTCTACGCCTTATAATGTTCTAAATCGGTTGACTCGATATACATTGAGTCTAGTCCTATTGATTAAGTGCTATTGTTCTACGTCGAGTTAGATACTATTGTGAATTCATTTGACATCATGTGTTTGAATATAAACTATACACATTTTGGCAAAGGGTTGTGAACACACAGTTGCAAGTTTTGTATGGGCGGAACTTGAACCTGGTGGATTTACAATGCCTTCCTTTGCATAAACGATTTTGAAAGGCTTTACATTTCAACACAAACTCTATGAACTCACTCAACCTTTGTGTTGACACTTTTAGCATGTTTTATCTCGGTATCTAAGGTATTCACTTCATGGCATGCATTTGGACACATCTTAGAGTCGCGGTGACGCGTCTCACTTGGGTTTTACGTGCTTTAAAACATCGCTTGAATTGTAACAAACTTATTTCCACAAGTTGATTTACATTTGGGACCTACTTTGTAAACTCGATTATTTTATTAAATCAAATGATGTATTTTCCAAACGACACTTTAGGTCGCTCAATATAACCGTGATTGTGATGCTATGACAACAATCCCTGTGAATTCCATTCACGCAAAACAGATAATTTGGGGGTGTGACACAATTACTCCTCCATGTGGACCATTTCCCTCATGAGAGTGTAATAATATGATCACATCGAGATATCCATTCCCTCAAGTGAATGTGATGAATTGATCAACATACAAATCTCCATTCCCTCAAGTGAATGTGATGAAATGATCAAAATTAGATCTTCATTTTTTCAAATGAATGTGATAACATAATGATAAACACTTATTGATCACTTATCAAGGTCATGGATATGGTCGAAGTAATATGAAAAATGACCAATCACTACAAGTGGTAAAATAAGAACGGATCAAATAAAAAGTCATGTATGAAAAATACAAGTGTGTCAAATATATTACACACTATCTTCATAGAGGTTAGAATCTATGCTAATAGATTGTGAGATATACATGAATGATCCGTAAAAGAAAATATAAAATTGTCGTGAGGAACAAAGTTTAATGCTAAGAATGCAATATATTCTTTTGTATCTTTCTCGACATGCATTATACATATATTGTGAAAGATAATCACTAGCCATAACATAAGTTTATGGGCCACAATTATAATATTTTTGGCATGATCGGTTATATCATCCCGAGTCATTAATGATGCGAAAACTTTAAAATAATAAGATTTTTCAATCTTACGTTGTTTATTTTCTCTCAAACAAAGTTGATTATTCAACCATCAACTAGATTGGGGACTCAATCTCAATATTCTAGAAAGAAAACAAGTGGATGCATGTAGGCATACACATCCATTGGATGAACCATTTAGAGTTTAAAATCGATGCATCGCCTAAATGGTAATCAAAATTGCAACCTTAAGTTTGCATGATTAATAGCTCAATGCGAGCCTAACATTCCGTATAAGTATTTCATCATGAAAATGCGATGAATTACTTCTAAATTATCAAATGAAACCGAGAAAAAACTTGTGTTGTTGTATGGCCATATTATAATATGCACAACAACAAAATTAGCATCATGCCAATATGTTATTATTAATCCACCCTTTTATAATTGGTTTTATCTATAAACCAAACATATCCCATTTTTTTTGTGTGTGCAAATTACTCCACCTAAATGCACATATATGGGATATAGAGATGGATAATTCTTTCAGAGGAGAGAAGTAGCTGCAAATTCGAGAATGAATTATCATATTCTATTGATACTTGAAAGAAATTTTATGAATTGATTATTCAATGGATAATCTAATAGCCATAAATAAACATTGGCCAAAAACAAAGTTTCATTACTCATGCTCTAATTAGAAGTTGTCCTCAAGGACACTATTTTATTATGACATGCCTCAAGTATGGTAGACAAATCGATTCCAAATAAAATCCTCGATGAAAAATATGGAGCATGAAAACAAGATGGTTGTTCGAGGTATAAAAGACCCCATGATAGTCTCATAAAGAGACACTAGACATTAAGGTTCCAAAGAACCTCAGATAGCTAATAAGATCTCAATAATTCTATCTTGTTTTGAATTATTATGGAATCGACACAAAACGACGTCAACAAATTTGTCTACATACAATATATTGTTTGCTATTATGCATGATGAAGATCAAATATCAATTAATATCCAAATGTGCGCTCAACGAAATGATTGGCCAACATGAAAGGACTTAGTATCTTGCAAATACTAAAAGTCTTGAAACGTGAAGTTCTTACTTCAATGTGTAAAATCTATTGGATATAAATCGGTTTTTGTGCCAAACCGAAAAAAAAGAGCTCTAAAGTTATGGTTTTTAATACTTGAATTGTGAAATAAATAAATTCACAAAAACAATAAGTTGATTGTTGGAGACAAATTATCTCGTCGGATGTAAATATCTTATTGATATTTTATAAGTATCTATTTTTCATTAAAAATTGGGTTTATTAGAGCTCTCAGATTCTATGAAGGATATGTAATGTCTCAAACATGGCTTATAACTACAACTTCTAGATACGATTAATAAAGTTCTCAATAACTTTATTTGATAAAGTTGAATGAATCCAGATATGGATCAAAATGATTTTGGACGATATTATATAAATTGCTTTTGCACATGTCTCAAAGAAATAATTAGTCCTCAAGTACCATACATAGGTACAATTGAGGTTCGATGCTAATTTTGTAATTAATATGCGCCACGAGTAGTATTTTTCTCTTTAATATTTGTACATGCATTGTATACTTTCCAATCAATTGATTTGATATTGGGTTGGAAGCTACACATATATTTTGTCATTTTTGCAGGGCTTATTCGTAACATCATCAATTTGATGGACTTCATTGTAAAGTTGTTGCCAAAAAGTTAACGAGCAACTCGCTTTTGAAGATTGGCATGCGATGCTTGAAGTATATACATTAAAATGAGGAGGAGCATTATACGACCGCACTCTTTTTCTTCATCAAGTTATTTTTTATCCCATTGGGTTTTTCTTGATAAGGTTTTGATGAGGCAATCTATGAAGTATAATGAACGATGAATATCCAAGGAGTGTTGTAAAATATTATGGGCTTATGGGCTTATGTCTATTCATCCTAATCTTGATTAACAAGTTAGGGTTTTCTATGCCTTATAAATACCTCCTATTGTAACATTATGAATACATCTCAATAATAAGAATTCTCTTCCTCTCTCATTATTGTGTTCGATCTTGTTCATTACATTTACAACAGTTTTGATTTTATTATTATTATTTTTTTTTGAAACTAGCCGTTTAAAATAGGTTAGGGCTTTTTAAACCCCAACGGCTAGTAGCCGTTTGGGGGGATAAAATAATTCTTTTTTTTCCCCACTGCCTTCCCCTCAACGCAACGTTAAGCTGCTAAAGTTAGGGCGTTAACGTGGCTCTAACGCCACGTACGATGTGGGTAACGGGGCTTAACGCCCTCGCGTTAAGGTTTAACGCTCACATTTGTGTTATTATACCGTCCTCTCTTATATGGATGGTTGATACTTTGTTTATTGTGAGGCTTATAATGTTATTTTGTAAAATATTCTTTGCTTTTGTGAGAGTTTTAAGTATTTTATTTATAAAAAGCAAAAACATTTTATTGGAGGTTTATTTTGTTTGGGAAAATGGTTTAAAAGTATTCAACTTGTCACTTTTTCCTTTTATAGGTATCAATTTTAATTTTTCTATTGTAGTATCAACTTTTTAATTTTTTATTGTAAGCTCAGTAGGCAAAAAAAGTGAGTGATAATAGAAAATTTAAGGATGTTGAATGCTACGAATATAAAGATTAAAGAAGTTGGATGCATACAATAGGATGATTAAGAAAGTTGAATGCTACAATTAAAAAATTAAGAAAATTAGATGCTACATAGGAAAATTAAAAGTTTGATGCCTATAAAAAAAAATGACAAGTTGAATGCCTTTTAAGACCATTTTCCCTTTTGTTTATCATGTGTTTAAATTTTTTCATAAGACTAGTAGTAAACTTGTAATAAGGAGAGTGACTTACATCTCTCATCCCACATTAGTTTTTTCTCTGCTAGATTACTTGAGCGACCTATTTGATGTAATAGAGCGACATACATTTTCATTTTCTTATTTTTCTTTTCATTTTCAGTTTCAACCCAAAAGTATACCCACTCCCAGATTATCAAAGCCCGCATAAAAAACGTTGACCAACTATTATATCAAGAATTTCACTTAATAACACACTTAACCCTTAAAACAAACAACAAAGTCCAAAAATTTACCCAAATTCTCGGATCCAAAAAAGCCCAACTATACTTAAACCAAATTCTCTGATAAGACTACATATTTTAGCCCACTAATCTAATAATCCTAACCCTAATTAACCACTATATAACTAACACTACCCTAATAGTTCTCATACCCTAATCTCCATTTTCTTAACATTCGCAGTCACACATCTCTTTTCCACACAAACCAAACTTCTCTTCTTTGAAATCTGTATCAGTAGACTCAGTACATGTATGTTGAGGTTTGTTTATTTTGATAACCTGAGTATGCTGAGTAAATAATATAATCGTTGTCTGTTATAAGTATGTTGTGTTTCATGTTACTACATGTTATAAGATTGAAATTGTTTGTTGATCCTTGTTGTATTTGTTATTCTTCATTGTCTACAAACACCAACGAGTTTCTATTTATTTGTAGACATTGAAGCATAACATGTACAACAAGAACCTCTAGTGAGCATGGATTTGTAATGAATGTAACAGAGCTGCTTACCTCCATTAAATCATGACATAAGTCGAAAACACTAATTAAAAACTGTGCACTTGTATCTCACATCCGTGAGTAAAAACTTAAAATATCATCTCTACTTTGGCCCTGAATGTAGCAGGATTACTATCGTGTGAATCATCCACGTTAAATTTGCCTCACTTAGATTATTTGTTGCTATTTTACCTCTTCATATATACTTGCTAATGTTGGATAATTGGATGTAATGAAATATGATGAATCAAATATGTCATTAGACATTATAAGAACATACTGTTGGAAAGTATTATATTGTCACATCTAGCCAACTAGGTACATGTTTCTTTTTTTTCATGATGTATACTGCTCTAGTTCTCATTCCGCTAGACGTTAGATTGATTTGATTTGTTTAATTTCTACACATCATTGGTTTGCTTGACATCATTATCATTGGAAAATAATGTGTCAACTCAAGGCGACCAGCACATTAAAGCTCTCGTTTTCTTAAAAGGTTTGTCCTGAATTTTAGTCTCATAAGTGACATCTAGTAAACTGTATATTGCCAATTACAAGTTACAAACTTACAATTCACAAAACAAACATGTAAGTGAAATTTTGAATAGTAGCATTTGAGGTTTTTGTAGGTTGATAATGTGTTTCTTATCATTCATAAGACTATGTTTATTAATGGGTTGACAACCCAATTGGTAGGATATATCATACAAAAATAATAATATTTTAATCAAAATTCTCAAATCCTCTCACAACCAAGGTCACATGACAACTTAAATTGCCAACCTCAAATCTACCACATGGCGGCTAGTGAATGTCTATTTGTTTTATTTTTCTTTTTCGTTGTTAATAGTTATTATTTTATAAAAGAATAAATTGGTTGTATGTATTGGTTGGGTTGCGTTGTTGGTAAAAAATGTATAGGTTGATTGTGTAGGTGAAGAAAAGAAAAAATAATATTTTAGTAGAGATTGGGTCGTGATAAATTGTTGATAAACATAGTATAATCAATATATCATGTAAAACCTCTATAAATTAATACTCGATAACTTAATAACTTTGATAAAATTAATAATTTGTCCAGTCCCAACTTGGGATCATTACAAATTTGGACACCAGTCAATAAAATAATAAGATAATAACTTTTTTGAAACCTCAATCTATATATAGGGGCGCGTTATATGCGCTACCCATATTAGATACAATACTTTACAGTACTCATTTGGACCAATAAAAATTGAATATTATTAAATCTTTTTAATCAATTCAAAAGGGTAAAATCGTAAAACACATTTTTATTTTCTTTTTGAATTTTTTAATTAAAAAAAGTTTTTCTAAGCCCCTTAATTTCCAGAATTAAAAAAATAACTTTTTTTAACGTTTTATTTTTTATGCTTTTGAAAGTGCATATGTGTTTTGTCAAACTTATTTTGCTTAAAATGGTAATTGCATATATGTTTCTAGTGTACATTCTTTAATCTTTGAATTTCATGACCAAAAACAAAAACATATACATGTAACCTTTAAAAATTAATAGCAAACCAACAACATAAATATTATACACAAAATCAGATATCAAATAAAATACTATTCATAAAATAAAATTCAAATACAAGTATTTTGTTGAATATAAATGTGCTACCACATTAAAAACATGTGTGCACTCTTCACTTTCTCATCAAATTCATTAGAACATATTTGCAAGCCTTCCAAGAATATAAGTGCACACGAGGGTTTCTCATCAAATTTATTAGAACATATATGCACGCCTTCCAAAAACATGTATATTTGGAGTGACTACATAAACTTCATAATTAAAGCACCAAAAACACGATCGCTGTTTCAAAACAAAAACTAAAAATTAAATAGTTAAATCATATTAGGTAAAAAAAAACAAAGCAATAAAAAAAACATATATAATACATGTAGTGACCAGGCTTTTTAAAAGTTATTACCTTGCAATTTTTTTGAAGCACCTACTCTACACATTAAAGATAATGTACATTACTATTAGAGCACTCTCATCCATAACATCATAACACCAATAACACCGCTCACGCGGTACCACATCGCCTTTTAACATTTAACATTAACATCACCAAAAACACTCACAACCATAACATCTCAATAACACATAACACCAATAATATTTCATATTTTCAATTTCAACCCTAAACTAAACAAACACTTCATTTATTAAACTAAAACAAACATTTCATTAAAACTAAAAACATATTACAATACGAGATTAAAAAAAAAAAAAATTACAACGAAAAAAAAAACACACTTCAAATAAAACGTTACAACAAATTAAAGGAAATACGATCTCTTGACGAGGTTTCAAGTTATATTTTGCGATGATTCAATCTTTTTCGTCATTGATCCACCGCATGACCATTAGATCTTGCCCATCGAGACGCCATAAAAACTTGATCTCTTCCAACCTTGTTAATGTGAGATCTCTTTCTCGCCGGGCCCGATACGCCGCTCGGAGACTTCTCGCTTCATACGAAACTCGTGCCATAGTTTCGTGAAATAAGTCGACGAGCTCGTTCCTCCAAAGGCTTGTTCCCCAAGACTTGTTGTAGTCTCGGATCTTGCTTTCTTTGTAGCACGCTTCTTTCCCATGGGCGTGGTTGTTCATCATTACCAAACAAAGCCTCGCTTGTTTGGCTTGGGACTTGCACGGTTAAATCAACCGGCCCGGCCTCCCATTTCTTATAATAACGCAAAACATCCTAAGCGCCATCGAGACCAAACAAGGCTCTCTGCTTTTCCTCACGATACCATTGCTTTGCCCGTTTCATCACATCCACCTCACTTTCACCGCCGTTGATCCCGCTACGCGCACGCACGTAACAAGAGTTGAACTTTGTGCATATCCTGCTCAACGTTGTCCATTTGCTTGACATCATGTCCTTGGTGCGACGTTGAAAGTCGAGTCTATTGAACTCATTTCGACCCGATACCAAAACGTATCTCTAGGTTGGCACTTTCCAACTTTTGGATCCTCCGAAACAGCTATGTAACACCTTGCAAGTAATGCTTCCTCTGCTGAATTCGAACGCGCAGTAACGACAACCTCCTCATCAGAATCAATTGGTTCGGGCTCAGGGTCTTTGGATTTCTTTGATTTTCGCTTAATACGACCTTTTCCTTTTTTTGGTGGAGATGTGGGTGTGTTAGCAACATCTTGTGTTTCAGTTTTTGATTGTTGTGATTGTTGTGTGAATTGTAGGTTTTGAAAGTTGGAGTTTAAGGTGTTTTGTTGGTTTTGTTGTTGCCAATACAGAAATTGTTGATGTTGTTGCCACATTTCTTGGCTCGATAAGCCAGGGTTGGGGTTTTAAGATGAACCCGCGTTCGGGTTAGATGATGTAGAAAGTATTGTCGTTGCCTCCCGACATTGTTTTTTTTGCAGTTAGGAGAAGTTGAAAGATTGAGAGTATTGAGAGGATTTAGTAGTTGAAGTGTGGAAAAAAATGGTGTTTTAATTGTGTATTTATAGTGGTAAAAAAAGTTTTTTGAGAACCTGCAAGACTCCTATATAATATCGGATCAGAAACCAGTTCACCATCATCACTTAGTCTAGACTCTGTATCAACAGATGTCTGATTGGAGTTACAACAAACCATATGAGCCCGCTCAAGAATCTCAGTAGCTTACTTACGTTGAGATAATAACGTCCTTGAAGAATCACGTGTAACAGAGATACCTAAAAAGTAATTAAGAGAACCGAAATCCGTCATAGAAAACTCCTGAGATAATGAAGCAATAAGCCGCTGAACAAAACCTCAGATGAAGCAGTGAGAACAATATCATCAACATAGAGTAACAAGTAAGCAATGTCCATCCCACGTCTATAGATAATTAAAGATTAGTCACAACGACTATGTCTGAACCCAACCCGAGTAATATAAGCAGCAAAGCGCTGAAACCAAGCCCGAGGGGCCTGCTTAAGACCATAAATAGACCTCTGCAATAAACTAACATGATCAGGATGTGCAAAATAACGAAACCAAGGGGGCTGATGCATATAAACTGTCTCAGCTAAATCACCATGTAGAAAGACATTCTTGACATCTAGCTGATGAACCGGCCAATGTCTGGAAATAGCCAAACTAAGAATTGTGTGAATAGTACATGGTTTAACAACAGGGCTAAAAGTCTCATCAACATCAACACCCTCTATCTGAGTACTACCATTCGCAATAAGACGAGCCTTGTAGCGACTAAGGGTACCATCTGCTAAAAACTTGTGACGAAATAACCACATATAACGAACAATATTGGCATCCGCGGGTCGAGGCACAAGATTCCAACCGTTTGAGGATCATCAACAACAAGCCGTGCTTGGAGATTCGAGGACAAGGTCACAAAGATCCAAGAGAGAATGATAGTGTCAATCTTTATCCACTTCGCATCTGGAGGTGGCGAAGTACTAGTGGTGGCTTAGCTAGTGCCCAAAATATGAACCAAAATACAATAACCGCGACATAAATTCTTGAAGAAGTATACCCATGATGCATAATTCATCTCATCAATGTCTAACTTAACGGGAACAAGGTCATAGGTTATTTATCATCATAAGCTTATCCGAAAGCAAGATAACGGGTGGGAGGGTTTTGGCCACCATGATGTCGGTGTTAGGGTTTGTAATAATAACAATGGAACAATGATCAAGATAGGCAAATCACCTAAAATGTAGTTAACTTGCCACTTTTTCTCATTGTATGTAGCATTCTTTTTTCTTCTTATTCTCGTCAATAAACCTCTATCGTTAATCCTTTATGTGTACTCGTTACAAAACCCGCATCGTTAGTCCTTTATACTAACTACCGTTAATAAATAACTTAAAATTTGGTTATCTTCACGTTAAACTTGCGCATTGGTCCTTTATACTAACAATCGTTAAAAATAACTTAAATTTGGTTTTCTTACATTTCCGTCCGCTTTTTTTTCACGCTGCTCGCTTTATCACGCCGTCCGTTTTCACGCTTTCATTCGCTTTTACACGTTCATCCGCTTTTTCACCTTTCATCCGCTTTTCCCGTTTCGCTCGCTTTTTCACGCCATCCGCTTTTACACGTTTTCATCCATTTTACACGCCGCCAATTTTGCACGTTGCTTCATTTTACACGCCATCCGCTTTAACACGGTTTCATCCAATTTAACACGGTTTCGCTCGCCATTTTTCACGTTTTCATGCTTTTACGTTTCATCCGTTTAACACGATTTCGCCCGCTTTAACACGCTTTCGCCTCGCTTTTTCACGCCATCTGCTTTTTCACGTTTTCATCCTGCTTTTACACGCCATCCGCATGCATGTTTTCGCCTGCTTGCGTGCTTTCGATGTTTTCACATTTTCATATGTTTTAACACGCCGTCCATTTTAACAAGTTTTCGTCCGTTATTCACGCCATCCATTTTACACGCCATCCGCTTTACATGTTTCATCCGCTTATACACGCCTTCGCCTTTTGCACGCCGCCGTTGTTTCATCGCCATCTGTTTTACATGTTTTCATCCGTTGTTTCACGTTTCGTTCGTGTTTGCACATTTTGTCTATTTTTCGCATATAATACACGGTTTGAATGTTTTCGGTCGTCTCTACATCGTTATCCGCTTTACACATTCCATCCATTTTATACATGTTTTCGCACGTGTTTACACATGAAAAACCGATGAAAACGT